>JASEVX010000006.1:7811001-7823501 GCA_031761405.1 Serripes groenlandicus | reverse complement strand
TCTACTTTTAGACAAGAAGATTTTTAAAGTTTTGTCTCCAATATGAGTCCCATGTAAAACAATAGACCCCAGGGGAGGGGTCATTTTGAGCCCAGGGCTATAATTTGAAACAATCTTGTAAGGGTCCACTAGATGATGCTACATACCCAATATCAAAGGCCTGGGCCCTCTACTTTTAGACAAGAAGATTTTTTAATTTTTCCCCTATCATAAGTCTATGTACAAGGAGGGGCCCTGATGGCCCTACATCGCTCACCTGATATAATAGAATAGTTTTCAAAGTTTTATAGTCTATTAAATATAAGGACAAGCCCCCACCCCCCTTGCGGCCATGTTTTTCAACGGATCGGAAATATTTGAACAACAGCTTGGTAGGGTGGGGTGCCCCAAGGACATTGTGAAAAATATTTTTTAATCGGGCCAACACTTATGAACAGAAGATTTTTAAGATTTGGCAATTTTCCCCTTTTCTGATGATGCAGCAACAAAGTTCTACTTGGAATGATGAAATTTCTTCTTGAACAACTTTGAAAGAGGACACACCTAACGACCATTTCTGTGAAATTATTTGTGAAATCTGGCCATAGCTCTGTTTGAACAAGAAGCATTTTTAAAGATTTAACCAATGCACATAAAGGAAAACAAGCCCCGCCCCCTTGCGGCCCCCATGTTTTTTCAACGGATCGGAAATATTTGAACAATCTTAGTAGCGGTGCCCTAAGGAACATTTGTGCAAAATAACTTTTCTAATCGGGCCAGCCACATTTGGACAAGAATGATTTATTAAGAATTGTGCCAATTTGACCCATTTTCTGATTGCCGCAACAGCCCAAAGTTCTACTTGCCGAATTAAATTCTTTGAACAACTTTGAAAGGGGACCATTCCTGTGAAGTTTTTATTTTGAAATCTGTCCATTGGTTTAGTTAGAAGAAGTCATTTGGAGAAATTGTTAACAGACAGACAGACGATGAGACGGATACATTCAATGATCACAAAAAGCTCACCTTGTACTCGTGCATAGGTGAGCTAAAAACAAGTGACCCCCCGGGATGGGATAATTTTTTTACCCAGGGCTATACATTTGAACAATCTTGGTAGAGGTCCACTAGATGATTCTACATTACCAACTATCAAAGGCCTGGCCTCTTACTTTTAGACAAGAAGATTTTTTAAAAGTTTTTCCCCCATTATGAGTCTATGTTAAACAAGTGACCCCGGGATTGGGTAAGACAAGAAGATTTTTAAAGGTGTTTCCACTATATGAGTCTATGTAAAAAAAAAGTGACCCCCTGAAGGGGTCATTGTTTTTGACCCCAGGGCTATAATTTGAACAATCTTGGTAGAGGGTTCACCAGATGATGTTACATACCAAATATCAAGGGCATGGGCCTCTTACTTTTAGACAAGAAGATTTTAAAGTTTTCCCCTCATATGAGTCTATGTTAAACAAGGACCCCCGGGATTGGGTCATTTTTTTACCCCAGGGCTATAATTTGAACAATCTTGGTAGAGGTTCACTAAGATAATGCTACATACCAAATATCAAAGGCATGGGCCTTCTACTTTCAGACAAGAAGATTTTTTATGTTTTGGTTAATTTCCCCTTTTTTGTTTGCCGTGGCAGCCAAAGTTCTGCATGGAATATAATTGTTTGAACAAATTTAAAAGAGATCCCACCCAAGGAACATTTCTGTAAATTATTTTGAATTTGGTTTTAATTGGTGTAGGAGGAGAAGTTCATTGTAGGAAAATGTGAACGGACGGACGAAGACGACGACGGACGGTGAGCGATCACAAAACGCTCACCTTGCCACTTCGTGCAATTGGTGAGCTAAAAACAAAGAAACCGCTGAAGACTGTTTATAGCCGGATTGTCGGCAATTTGACCTTGAAAATCGACAAACCAAGGTCAAGGTAACCATAGAAATCAATAGAACTTCAAACCTGAAAACTTTAACCAAAAATGTTGACAGACAGACGGATATCGCCAATCTATAGACCGGAATGCTAGAGCATCCGGCCAACTAGATGCTCACAGGCTATATGTAAAGCCCACTCCAAAGGTTTTGTCACAGACATAGTGCTCTTCCATGCACTTGCACAAAGAGTTGACCTGATAGCAGTTAATTAAGGGCCTCTTCTGCATACCATATTATTTGGATAATTTTTAGTATGTTTTGTGTATGAAGGGTTCAGGCATATTTAACATAGGAAATATCTTTTTACACACCGACACATTAAATAATAAATCCTAACTTCTTGAAAATGAAATATTTAGGAAACCACAGGAAAGTGAATTTTGTTTATATCTTATTGAGAAGTTTACCAAACACATAATTGTCTGCTGCACACATGTCAAACGCTTCTACAAGGTGAAAAAGGGTTATAAGAGAACAGTCTCCTTTTTTGAAAACTTTGTTTTCACTTCTGCCACCATTCAACCTCACGGTGAACATGTGGTGCCCTATTAACCAGGGGATCCTATGATGCATGGTTTCTCATCTTGTCCTTTGACCTCTAAGTGTGACCCTTGACCCTTTAAAAATTCAGACCAGGTTCTTGTGCAAGACACTTCACCTCACCATGATGAACGTGTGTGCCCAGTAACTTGGGAATCCTATGGTGCATGGTCGAAGATGTGGTCCCGGACAAGGTAGTCCTATCTAACAGTACTTATGTTGATCTTTAACCTCCAAGTGCGGCATCTTGACATTTGAGATACAGGACTGGGTCTTGTGCGCGTCACACATTGCCTTATCATGGTGAACATTTGTGCCAAGATCTTGGAAAATCCCATGACGCATAAATGCGGCCTGGATAATGTACAGTCCTATCAAACAGTCCTCATTTTGATATTTGACTATAAGTGGACTTGACATAAGAGGTACAGGGCCTGGGACTTGTGTGTGACACGCCGGCCTCAACATGGTGAACGTTTGTGCCAAGTTTCTTGGAAATCCTATGATGCCATGGTCAAGATGCGGGCTGGACAAACACTGAACTGCCATTGAGACAACCTATGTCGAGCTCGACAAAACCTTTAATTTTTCATCATGTTTCAAGCAATATATTTTGTAGGTTTCTCTATTGTCCTTGCTAGTTCTGTATCAACATTTCAGTTCACAGTTTAAAAGTCTTGTGTGAGTCTCTTTTGATTTTAATTTTCTTCCTCCTTCCCAATCATCCTTTTTCTCACCCACCTGAAAAAAGTGATAGCAGATTCAGAACCACAAGTTTACAAGTACACATCCATCCTACCAGCTCCAGATGGACAGACAGATTTGTTTGTTCGGTGTTTAACGCCGCTTTCAACAGCTTTGGTCATATCACGGCGGTCAGTGCACCTACCCATGTTTTCCTGGCTTTCCCACACCAGTACTTACACAACATTCTTTCGAGGCACTGACTACTTTCTCACATAGATCAGAGGTGAGAGGCAATGGGAAAAACATCGCCCGAAAGAATGTCGCGCAACCGGGTATCGAACCCGTGACCCCTCCTGATCACGAGTCAGATACGCTACCATCGTGAGCTACCCCGGCCGGGCTTGGACAGACAGACATTGCCAAAACTTGATTCCTGTTTTTGGCTGGGGACTAAAATACAATTATATGACAACCAAAGGTATGAAATTTGACTCCAAGTCTGATTTCACAAAAGCAAGTAAACTCTGCCAGGCCTCAACATCACATTTCTTTTCCAAAGTTTGAATACAATTGCTACAAAAATTGTAATTGCTATTGAGCAAAAATTAAATTGATTAACTGTTTTTTTTTTTTTTGACATGCAAGCACCTAAATTAACCCCAATTTGCTAAAAGTAGAACTGATATAACCCGTTCCTGCATGCAGACATGTACAGGCAATTTAAAATACATTGTGAGAAAAAGGAGAAGTTTCTAACCATGAGAAATTTCTCTATTTCAAAAGAGTTATCTACCTTATAATTACAAGAGTAAAATAGAACTTCCAATAGTTTTTCAAGTTTAAGTCTATACATATAAGGGAAAACAAGCAACCCCCTGGTGGCCATGTTTTTCAACAGATCAGCATAAATTGAACACCCTTGGCACAAGGTGACACAAGGAAACATCTGATCCGTAATTATTTCAAATCAGGCCCCAGTGCTTTAGTACAATGATGTTTTTTTTAAGTTTTCACTATATTACATAACAAGGAAAACATGCCCCGCCCACCCCGGCAGCCATGTTTTTCATCAGATCGAAATAATTTCAACAATCTTGTGCCAAACATTTTTTAAATTGGGCAGGTACTTTTGGACAAGAAGATTTTTAAATGTTTTTACTATGCACAATATAAGAAAAACAAGCCTTGACCCTTGGTGGCCATGTTTTTTCAACAACCTTGAAAGAAGGTCCCCCCAAGGAACATTTGTGCACAAATTATGTTTAAGTCAGGCCGGTACTTTTGGACAAGAAGGATTTTTAAAGATGTTTATAATGCACATATAAGTAAAAACAAGCTCCGCCACCCAGGCGGCCATGTTTTTCAACGGATCAGAATAATTTAAACAATCTTGGTAAAGGGTTCCCCCTAGGAACATTTGTCCAAAATAATTATGAAATCAGACAAGTACTTTTCGACAAGAAGATTTTTAAAGTTTTTGGCAATTATCCCCTTTTTTTGATCCTGCAGCAACCAAAGTTCTTTCACATGGAAGGAATTCTTTGAAACAACTTTGAAAGAAAACAATCCTAAGGAACATTCTGTGAAATTATTTTGAAATTGGGTCAATTTGTAGGAAAAAGTAAACAGACAGACAGACAGACAAGGACGAACGTACCAGAACTTCGTTCACAGGTGAGCTAAAAAGCTATAGTACTATATTATACATGTACCTTCCATTAATAGATTGTCGTATTTTCAAGATGTTCATCTTTACACTGGAGGTAAATGGTTGTTAAAATAATTGCCTGCCAAGTGCATTCTTTCCTTAAGCCTTTGGTAAGCCTCTGAACATTTTAAATGTACATTATGTCTTCTCTAGAATACATCTGACCTGAAAAGGCACAAAGAAATTTGGTAAGTAACAATTTAGAGCTGAAGAGGAAAGATGGTCAAAACAAATTTTGAAGGCGAGATTGCCATTCTGGTGCAATATGATAATACTTAAAATGCATTAAATTTGTATTACCCCTTGATAAATCCCCTTAAAAAAAACACTTTGTTGTGATCTATGTTTCAACAACATTCTGTTGATTTGGTAGAAATTATTGTGTAGTACTGTCAGAAAATCATTGGAATTTATTAAGCAAAAAGCCGAAACACCTGATACATAGAATTGAAAATTTCACAAATTCTTTGAGACAAAATCGCCATAACGTTTAACTATATATCTCAATCAAAGGCCATTACTCAGAGTGTCAAGAAATCTGATTAGAAAATTAAAATGGCCATAATATATAATGCCTAAATTTAAGCTTCAAACGAAGCGTGTGAAGATTACATAAGAATGATCAAAGTGACAGAGCAAACAAGCCAATTAAGCAGAATTTCACAAATGAAGGGCCAAAACCTATGGCGTATAATGGGGGGGATCACACCGGATGTCTAACATAATCAAGATAATAGACAAAGGAATCATATACAGAAATGATAAAATTATTCTACCTGACGGCCATATTTGTGTGAAAACTGGAACAGCAAACTTGCACTTCTGCAAAACTTCAATACAATAAGTTTCTGGAAAAACAGAACAGCAGTTGTTTTTTTTCCACATCCTTTCCATTTTGTCAGTTATCTGTCTCATAAAAGATATACCGCAATGTTTCATAAGCAAGCAGTTGTCGGCAGTAATGTTAATCACCTGTCTTATTTCATGCTATTCATTATAGTAAATGTAGTATGTTGTCCCTCTGACATTGACATATACAAGTAGTTTTGAATTTAATACAATTGGTTTGTCTTAATTTGCAGGTGGTAATCAACCTCTTATTTATATAGGACTGAAATAGTTCATACAAAGGGCACAAGAGGGGGCTCGTATCGCTCCCTGTCATAAGGCAAACCTAATCGGAACCCTTCCCTATATATGCCTTAGTCTCTTTTAGCAAATTATGGCATGAGGAAGAAAAGAGATATTTCTATGGTAATTATAGTGAAAATCCAGCAAGTTTGGATTCAGGGATGGGGAGATTTTAAAAGTTTTGCCTTTTGGCCCCTTTTTCATGCCATGGGTTCCCAAAGTTATCAATGTGATACCAAACAATGAGGGCCATGCTGATCCCCCTAGATCACACACCTGAATTTATGCAATGTGAATTACTATGCAAAACACATTCAAGACATTATTCTGATAAAGATTCAAATGAACCTTCAGTGTTAAAGATTTTAATTCAATTTGGCCTAGTAGACCTAATATATGACGAATATTGAACATGGACTAGAATATCATCAAGAACAAACATTCTGAACAAAGTTTCACCTTACTCAAAGTAAAAATGAGGCTCCCGGGGTTTTAAACACTATATTACTTAATATGTTCCTAGTGACCTAAGTTTTAAAACCTAATATGAACCCATATTCAAACTTGATGTTAGATATTATACAAGACAAACATTCTGTCAAAATTTCAAGCTGCTGAAGCAAAAATGCAGCATCCTTTCACTTTGGCACCAGTTGACCTGGCATGACCCTTTTTCGAACATTGGCCTAGAACTCAGTTAGATTAACATATTCTGACGACCTAGATTTCAAGCTTGCTGTAGCAAAAATGTGGCTTCTAAGTCTTAGCACAGATCCTCCTTACAATTTGGCCTTGTGAATTAGTTTCTGACCAAATTTCGACTTGATATAGGATAATTTTAAGATCAAACATTCTGCAGAATTGTCCAACTGCTGAAGCAAAAATTGAGGCCTCTGGACTCTTAACAAGATTTTTTCCTTCAATTTGACGGGAGTGACCTACCTTTTGACCTGACATATCCATGTTACGAACTGACTTATATATCATCAAGACAAACATCTGATAAAGTTTCAACGTGTGCTCAAGCTGAAAATGTTGCCTCCACAGAGTTACAAGAGTTACCTTCAATTTGACTCCTAGTGGACCTAGGTGTTGGTCCTCATATTGGCCAGTTTCGATTTGATGGATTTGATTATATCTGAACTTTCATGAGAGCGAATGAAAAAATGTAGCCTGTAGAGTGTTAACAAGGGCAATTGTGACGACGCAATGAAGGACACAAAATGTGAATCACAATAGCTCACCTTAGCACTCGTGCACAGGTGAGTGTAAAAACGAATACTGTTACTATAGTTGATGTTCTAACAATTATATAACACATAAATGATAATTGTCCAGCTAATCAGAATTGTTGGGTCCTGGGTCAATTAGTAAAACTTCTAGTAACTGGTTTTCTGTATGCCTGTGGTGTGTGATTCGGGAACCAATGCCTATGGCCTAATCCATGTAAAAAGGAAAGTTTTGAACTCTTGTAACCATAGTATTGATCTTATAACTAATCTTAGTTTATTTCAAGTTTTCATCTTAAAAAACTTCTGGTACCATTGTCTTGAAGTCTATGTGGACCTTTCATTCCCTTAAGAAGCATATATATCTAACATGAAATGCTTGTGTATGTTGTATATGGGCTTTATCATACATTACAAGAGTTCCTCATTCCGGACTTGCAATACTTACTTCTTAGAATATATGCAGGGTAGCTTAAAAGAAAAAAAATCAAGTCTTGTTTGAAAGACTTCAAAATTATTATTACATAACTTTTAACAAGAGGCCCCAAGGAGGGCCAGTATCGCTCCAACGGCATAAGCAAAAATACAAATCTCCAACAGCCCTTGCCCCCTAGTGCCATATGTTTTTACAACCACCATGGCTTAAAGGAATCTTGTAGAGTTGTCACCCAAGGAATGTTTCTGCAAAAATTATTTGAAATTCGGCCTGACACTTTCGAGGAAAAGATTTTTTTAACGTTTTCACAATTAGCCATATAAGGCAAAATAGCCCCACTCCCCATGGCGGCCATATTTTGAACCAATCAACATGGATTGAAGGAATCTGATAGAGGGTCACCCAAATGAACATATTTCCTATACAAAATTATTTTGGAAAATCTGCATGAACACTTTCGGAGAAGAAGAGTTTTTTTAATTTTCACTATGGTAATATAAGCTACAATAGCCCCGCCCTCTGTGAAGTGTTCATCTCAATTGACCCCAACGGTTACTGAGGAGAAGATGTTTAAGGATTTTTTATGTTTTCACTATTGGTCATATAAGGCAAAATCGCCCCGCCCTCTGGCGAACATGTTTTTCGGGCCAATCAACCATTTCTTGGAATGGAATCTAATAAGGGTCAACCACAAGGTAACATTTTCCTTACAAAATTATTTGATAATCGGCCCTTACACTTTCAGAGTAAGACGATTTTTTAAAGTTTTAGTTTATACTATTTTTTTCTTTTGGTTGCCATGAAACCAGAATTTATGGATGGAATCAAAAAAAAATTTGAAGGAATTTAAGAGAGGACATTGAGAGGATGCTTCCTATGAAGTTTCAACCAAATTGGCCAAGTGGTTAGTGAGAATGAAGTCGTTTTTTAATAAGGAAAACGTTTACGCACGCACGCCCGCACGCACGGACAATACGCCATGACATAAGCTCGATCTGCTTTCAGCCAGAGGAGCTATAAACCCCAGTTTCCTGCGAAAAAGGAAAAATGTCATTTATAACTATTAAATTATATATGCAACTGCAACCCTGGCACAAACCAGGACAAATTATCTTGGAAAGTTCGATAAGTCTACCAAAATCGTTTTAAGGCGCACAACAGTTTGCACTTGAAGTTTTAAAATAAATCAAAGTTGGACTTAAGGAATCAATGTTTGCAATACAATAAATCTTTAATGTTTTGTTATTTGTTATCATTCCGTTGCTTCTCACCAGATACAATTTAAAACAAGGGCATCACAGAAGCGAATACATCTCCTCGTATATAAAATTTAAAAATAATGGCTAAAAATATGGCCAATTGACCTGGAGATTAATGTTATGTACCTAAAAAACTTGTCCTTGCCTTTATCAAATTAGTATTATTGTAATGGACCATAGAACTAAGGAGAAAATTGATCCTTGTCTCGCAATATTTTGCAATATATATCAACTGGTAACACCAAGTTGTAGTTAGATCAGTCAAAGGGAGTCTCAGTGTGGTAGTGGTCACAAGGTTTTTATGGAAAAAGTCCAAAATTTGAACCTTGGACCCTATGACCTTGAAAAATAAATAGGCCTTCCAGACCTTGCCATATATCTAACTGGTATATCCAGTTTGTTTTAAGATCAGTCAATGGATGTGCAGTGAAGAGTGGTCCACAAGAGGTTGTTTATATGGGGGGGAAAAAAAAATAGTCCAATGTCCCAATTTTGACATTGACCTCTTGACCATATGTCCCTTGAAAATAAATTAGGCATATAGACCTTGCCTCATATACGAAGACTGTATACCATGTTGGTAAGAACAGTAAAGGATGTTCATGAAGAGTGGTCAAGCAAGGTTGTTATACGGGAAAATATCCAAGTCCCAATTTTGACATTGACCCTTGAACCCTATGTCCTTGAAAATAAATAGGCTTATAGGACCTTGCCATATACTAACTGGTATACCAGTTTGGTTTAAGATCAGACAAAGGATGTTCAGTTTTGTAGAGTGGTACAACAAGGTTGTTATTAGGGAGAACTATGTCAAAGTCCAATTTGACCTTGGACGTATGAACTTTAAAAAAATAAGCTTCTAGACCTTGCAATATACTAACTGTATACAAGATTGGTTAAGATCGGTCAAAGGATGTTCAGTGTAGAGTGGTAGTACCAAGGTTGTTGCCGGCTCGGCAAGTCCCAATTTTGAACCCCTGACCCTATGACCTGTGAAAATAAATAGGTTTCTAGAGCTAGCCATATACCAAGTTTGGTAAGATGCAGTCAAAAGGATTGTTCAGTGTAGAGTGGTCAGAAGGTTGTTTACGGACAGTGATATAGTCCCAATTTCGACCCTTGACCCTATTGACCATTGTCCATATACTAACTGTATAAACATAGTTTGGATAAGATCGGTCGAAAGGACTGTTCATGTGGAGAGTGGTCACAAGGTTGTTGTGCGGACGGCAAGTCACAATTTTTACCCTTGACGCCTATGGACCCTTGAAAATAAATAGCTTCTAGAGCTAGCCTTATACCAAGGTTTGTTAGATAGGTCAAAGGATTGTATTCAGTGTCGATGTGGTCACAAGGCTGTTACGGACGGACGCACAAACAAACAGACCAGCCCGGTACCATATCCCCTCTCAAACTCTGTTGTGACGAGGTGAATAATAAAGTGGTATTTTAAACCCAGGGGTATGGAAATGTAAAAAATCTACTTGTCCATGGGCAAGTAAGATATGAAAATCTACTTGTTCGCACGTACCAGTTAACTTTGTCTGCATTAATCCATATATTTCCTTATTTTGAGTGATAGACTTACTGTAAATGAGCTGATATTGCGTGCAACGTTCTTTTCGTTTTGCCATTTTTTTTTACTATTCAATATCATATTTCTTTATCATGATCACTTTTTACATCCTTTTTTCGGCTTATTACTGCCATTTTTTTATTTAAACAAGAGGGCCATGATGGCCCTGGAATCGCTCACCTGATTTTTTTTTTTCAACTTTAGCTATATAAGCCCCCGCTCCCTTGCAGCCATAGTTTCCGACCTATCCACTTGGTTGAAGGTAATCTGAATAGAGGGTCACCCTAGGAACTTTGTCTACAACATTATTTGAAAATCGGCCGATGACACTTTTGGAGGGAGAAGACATTTTTAAGTTTTCACTATAGCCATATATGCAAAATAGCCCTGCACCATGGAGGCCACTTGTTTTTGAACAATCAACATGGCTATGAAGGGACTTGAAAGTGGGTCATCCAAGGAAACATTTCTACAAAATTATTTTTGAAAACGGGGCCCTGACACTTTCGCGAGGAAGAAATTTTTTTAAGTTATTCACTATGGTAATATAAGGCAAAATAGCACCCGCCTCTGTGCGGCCATATTTTTACGACCAATCAACATGAGCTTGAAGGGAATCTGATAAAGGGTCTACTCAATGCAACATTTCTACATAACTATTGAAAATCGGCTGAACAAACTTTCGGAGAGAAGGATTTTTTAAGTTTTCACTATAGCAATATAAGGCAAAATAGCCCCGCCCCCCTGGCGGCCATGTTTTTTTTACAATTCAACATGGCTATGAAGGTTTATGATAGGAGGATCAACCCCAAGGACAGTTCTACAAAATTATTTGAAAATCGGTCTCTGAAACTTATGGAGGAGAAGATTTTTAAGTTTGCACTCTATAGCTATATAAGGCAAAATAGCCCCCCCCCCACCCCCCCCCCCCCCCCCCCCTGGCGGCCATTGTTTTTCGACACTATCTAACATGGCTTCAAGGAATCTGATAGAGGGGTCACCCAACGAACATTTCTACAAAATTATTTGTAAAATCGGCTGCCTGACACTTGCGTGATGAAGAAAGATTTTTTAAGTTTTCACTATAGCCATATACTGATATAAGGCAAAAAGCCCCGCACCCCCCCCCTGGGCAGCCATGTTTTTCGACCAATCATACATGGCTTCAAGGAATCTAGATAGAGGTACCCAAGGACATTTATACAAAATAATTTTAAAATCTGCCAACAGTTTGTGAGAAGAAGAATTTTTGAAGTTTTTTTTCCGTATCGTTTGCCCATGGAACCAGGATTCATGCGATGGATCACCAAAAATTTGAAGTGAATTACTGGTGAGTGTCATTGAAGGAGATGCTTTCTGTGTGAGTTTTACATCCCCCAATATGACCCAACTGGTTACTGAGGAGTAAGAAGGTGACGCACGACGGACGTCCGACAAAAGGCGATCAGAATAACTCACCTGAGGCAAAGCTCAGGTTGAGCTAATAAAACCCGATTCCTATACAAGCTTGCAGACAATGCATAATCTTAATTTCATGCAGACGTGAACAGAACAAAATTATATTGCGAGGTAAACAAAAAACAAAAGGCACATGAGGGCCTATGCTCTACTGGTATGGTTCTATTGTCATTTCCAATCTCCAGAAGCGATGTATGTATGGTGAAGATCGGATAGTAATGGAGGCTTTATTGTGTTCATTAGCTGTATATATGCAAATTTGGACATTTCATGGGCGATATCGCCCATAGTCCCCTTTCTTTAATTGGCGGATCTGGCTGGATTTGCAAAGGGAACCGAGCTCTCATCATCAGATATCAACTACTTTCCTAAGTTTGGTGAAGATCGGATAGTAAAATAGAGGCTCTATTGTTGTTCAACAAGCTGTATTATAGCATTTTTTTGGCAATTCAAGGGGCGTCGTACGTAATCCAGTCCATTGCAAGGGGCACATCTGGCTGGTTTTCTAAAGGAACCAAGTCTCCCAACTCAATTATTTAACGACTATCTAAAGTTT
>JASEVX010000006.1:7748569-7810801 GCA_031761405.1 Serripes groenlandicus | reverse complement strand
GTTTTTGTATTTATTTATCGAGTATACAAACCTCTGCAGTAGGCAACTCATCGACCGTAGCTGAGGAAACTGCATACCTCTCACTGAAACGATTCTTTTGAGTACCCACAACATAGTTTTTTAATGTCAAATTAGGATTTTAGAACACGTATGTAAATGCCCCTTATCTAGAATGATCATGTCTCTGATTTAGAACTCGACAATATAGTTTATTTAAATGCTTGTGATCACGAACTTATGAGACCGGTAGATAAATAAAATCATTCGGTTCGCGACGTTACTGAGGCTTCATAGTGTTGAGTGCAGTAGAACGGGAGATGTATTCCAAGGTACGCGGTTAATTACTTTGTACAGTAGCTTACATATATATCGTTATTCACTGTGAGTGTGAACAAGAGTTAACCACCATAACGTATATGTATGTATGTATACACATGATCCGTTCCACGAGAAAACCAACATTATTGACTCTTCGTAATGTATCGACCCAGATCAGTCCACGCAGGCTAATCCAGACACAGTCCGTTTCAGGGGGATAGAGGTACAAAGTAATGATTATTTAAACAGAAAATGCACAGGAGGCGGAAAGTGTCTGTCTGGATTAGCCTGCACGGTATACTTATGCTGATCCTGGTCGATACTTTATGCAGAGTCCACAATGTTGGTTTTCTCGTGGAACAGCTCATATGTATACATCATTCGATACAATGTACTCGGAGAAAAGGTTGTCCAGAAATGTACCTGGATTGGTGTATAATTATTTCTGTCGCACTTGTTAACGCATTTGCAGCAGATGACTTTTGAAAACATTGTCGCAAAAGGAGAAATTGCTCTTGTTGAGCAAATTTTCTTTTTTTTTGCCACAATGTTATAAACTCTATCACGCTTTCCTTTAAAGAGATTTTCAATTTTTTTGCAAAGACATTTTCGAAGTCGCCTGCTGCAGATTGTTTGAATGTGGGAAAAGGTTAAATAAAGCGAGATTGATTATAAAGTATATAAACATTTACGAAGGTACATAATCTGCTGATTTGCGCGCACAGTGGTCAGAATGATATATTTATAATTCCTCGGTCAATTATTTAGTAAAGAAATATCACAGACATCTGAATATCCTATCCAAACAACTGCACGAGAAAAAAGGTAGAAATGGAGAACTTGATCATAATGAACAGTTTCTCCCTTACCCTCAATCCTCGAGACAATGGACACTTTTAAGAAGAATTTGAAAACGTTTTATTTTGATGACTGTTATGCCATTTTTAGGAATATCAGTTATTTTGAGGTTTCATGTTGAATTTAATGTTTTTAACCGTTTCCCACATGCAACACATCTGCAGCAGACAACTTTGAAAACAATCATACCAAAATATGGAAAATCTCTATAAATGAAAGTATAATTATTGAGAAAAGTTGAAACCATTGTGGCAAAAGGTGAAATTGCTCGTTTTGAGCTAGTTCTCCTTTTGTCACAATGTTTACAAAAGTCGTCTGCTGCAGATGCGTCTACAAGTGGGAAAGGGTTAAGACAGTGAAGGAGTTGTCTTTCTCTAGCATTTGTTGATGTTCTTTTTTGTAATTGTTTGTTTACATTTTACACCTTCACGTATGTTATGTTAATATGCTTGTATGTTGATGATCTGCATTCTAGATCAAATCAATAAAAATATGTTCTGTTCTGTTGATAATATGTAAGTCTATTTTATCTCATTATGTCTAAGGATTGTCTAGTTATCTTTCATCCAGATGTATTGTCTATTCTGTTATTGGCTTTTAAATTAAATGCATTTTAATACATGTGTCGATATACAAAGTTCACTTTAGTATAAAGTCTATGTATATATTTGAGTGACTATTGAGTTGCTGCTTTATCGTATATATTGAACTCAAAAAGAAACCAGATGATTTCTTTACATGTTCATTGTACAACGCCATTGAATATGCGTAAGCGTTTAACCCAGTTTCAGCTCAGTCAGAAACGATGAAGGATATCAACGAAAGGATGGTTGGTTCGAACACCGAGTCGGCCATTTATTATTTCAGATAAAAAATCATGTCCCATCAATGGACTAGATAGTCTTATGTGTGAAGGATGCATGTTGCCTGGGATTATTCAATACTGTTTACGTGGAATAATGGTGCAAGAAAACCTCGGAAAAAAAAGTCTGGTGTGATAGAAAGTGATGTATACACTAGAATAGAATAATCATATACGAGGTCGTTTATCACTAATATCACTCTTGACTGTCCACTGTTTCACGAAATATTCAATACGTCTTGACCTATTTGTATACCCCCTTCGAAGAAGAGGGGGTATATAGGAGTCACTGTATCGGGCTGGCTGTCTGTCTGTCTGTCGGTCGGTCGGTCGGCCGGAAGCCATATTTTGTCCACTGGGTGGAATTCAATAAAAGTTTACATAAAGCTTCTATACCAAGAGGAGATGTGCATATCCTAAAGGGGTTACAATTGCATGTTTTTTTACAGAGTTATGGCCCTTTTACCTATTACATATGGTGTAGGTCAAGGTGCTGTTTAGGGGGTATTTATCATCTTCAGTGATAGTTCTAGTTTTGGTTCGGACACAGACGGACATGTATGTAAACATCAACTTATTCTGGGCGCGTTATACATACTATTACCTCTGTTCTACACATGTAACATATGATTTACTCTTACTCGTTACCTTTGTATTTGAAGCATGTATAACCAGAACCTGAACTCAGTCCAGATAGCCAACTATCCGCCAATCAGTTTGGACGAACTGAGGGTGGCAGGGATACAATATCATCCTCAGAGGGGACTCGGGGCCATGCCCAATTGGATGCCCGTGACACAGGAAGATAGAGGTATTATGATCGAGATATTTTTCAAAATCGAAGTGCAGATATAACAATTTGGCTAGCAAATTAGATATTTGCCCATAAGCCCCTTAATAGCTCGTTTTTCGAAGAAAAGAGTCGGGGTATTGTGATACCCTTGGCGTCGTCGTCTGCGTTTGCTGTGTCGTCTGCGACGTCAACAAAATTAAACCTTACCTCATAACTCAAAAACCGTTCATTATTTTCAATCGAAAATTGGTAGACATATTTCTTGGAACTTTATTTTATACCTACTATGAATCAAAGCAGGTCCAATAGTCCATTTTCGAGTCAATTGTTCATCTGTTACATGGCACGCGTGTCTAAAAGGTAACGTTATTGTTTGAAATGACGTCATGCACGTGCATAACCAACATTTTAACGCGCGTGCCATGTAACAGTATACTGTATTCTTCCTGCATTTACAATAATATGTGTTTATGTTACATAAATTTACCCAATTAAAATGATGACAGCAATTAATCAATATTTTAGATAAAATATGCGTTTTTCATGAAGATATATAATAAAACATCTATTTACTCCTTTTGAGTTCAATGGTGAAAAACTATTCTATCCTCACAAATGACTATTGACCCGAAATAGAGAACTAAAGCGTCTATATGTGAGAAAGGATTAATCTAGTGTTTCAACTAATGTGCTTGAGCTGCTTTCAATTTGGATGAGTCCAAATCACAAAAAGGGAAGTACTCAATGTATCATCGATGTATCTGTCGCGGTCCCGTGGCTTTCATGGGGGATTTGGGGCAAGTATCCCATGCGGTGATGATGGCGGAGTGCACTTTACCAAGATGAATTCCCCTGCCCTAGTAATGTTGTGCCTAACTAATAACCGAACAAAGCTGAAACATTAAAGTGAACACATTATGTTTTGTTTCAGACCATCTTGGCGATGTCAGAAATAAGAAATTACGACAGTTGAAGAAGATGGCTATTGTGGCCATCATAATGTCGTTGGTGTCAATCGGGGTCGGAATTGGTGCCGTGAGTAACTCGGCACCAGATTATAACTTCCCACACTCGATGGCTGGTGGGTGTATCATCGGAGTTGTGGTAGGTATTTCTGTTTTACACTTTATCTTCCAAAATAATATAAATCATTATAATGGTAATAACAACATCTGTAAACGTAACGATTTTGCTTGGAGTTGTGGTAGGTATTTCTGTATGACACTTTATCTTCCAAAATAATATAAATCATTATAATGGTAATAACAACATCTGTAAACGTAACGATTTTGCTTGTTTGTATAATGTTTCATGCCGATTTTTAGAAAATGTTCAGTTATGTCACGGCCTTACCTGAGGAAGTTATCAGTACTTACTGGTTCATTTAACTAGACAACAGCTAATCGTTCGTTAATCTACCTTTACCACCTTAAGTCCTTAGCGACAGGGAATGAAACATTGTGGAAAAAAGGAAAAAAAATCATTATGAGCAACTTCTCCTTTTGCCACAATGATTTCAAAAGTCATCTGCTGCATAGGCGTCAGAAAACGTGGGTATGTTGAAAAGGGGTTAAACAACTACATAGAAAACGGGAGAGATCCTGATATATAACTGCGGAGTTGTTCCACGTATAAGTTCGCTCAGATATATAACTGCGGATTGCCATGGATTGTAAATGGTCGACATGACCAGAGTGTTGTTCCACGTATAAGTTCGCTCAGATATATAACTGCGGAGTGCCATGGATTGTAAATGGTCGACATGACCAGAGTGTTGTTCCACGTATAAGTTCGCTCAGATATATCAGGCCGCCTCGCCGGTGAAGTGGTAGAGCGTCAGCCACAGCTGCGGGAGGTTTCGTGTTCGATACCTGGTCAGGTCATACCAAAGACTTTAGCCTGAGACTGACTGGCTGGTTTCAGTATAAATTGACCAGTAGTACTGGTAACTTACCCAGGAAACGCCGTGATATAACTGGAACTTTGTTGAAAGCGGCGTAAAAGAACCAAATAATCAAGCAATTAATCAGATAATTATATAAGGTTTATCCGAGACATGTGATTTACGGAAGGTCAGACTATCACCGATAGCAGTGTTTTCTAAGGTCATCTGCTCCAAGAGAATACAAACCTGCCTGATTGTTCATTACCAGTAAATGAGTCGTAGGCTAAGCCGGGCCGACACATTCCCTCTCAGGCACATGCTTAGGCTGATCCGGGTCGATACTTTACGCAGAGCCCACACTGTTGGTTTTCTCGCGCGACGGCTCAAATGTCAAAAGAGACACATTGGTAGCTTATGTCACAAGATTGTATGATATATTTTGTGCCGCTGTCCTTCAATTACAATCAAATTTTAAAATCTCGAATCTGAAGTTCGCAAAAGGTTCCGAAAGATTGATTGCAATTTAACAAATAAATACCATATTTTTCGATTCGACTGCTTGATTATGAAATCGCTAATAGCGTATACGAGTTCTAATGTGTTCCCACACACAATTACTTCTATCATAGTCGTGGACGACAGTGGTCTGGTAACTCAGTCGGTAGCCACGCGGGCTCTCAATCCAGGGGTTGTGAGTTCGAAACCCATTTCGGCAAACATTCTCTCCGACGTTTGACAGAAGTCATGGGTTAGCGGTCTATTTAGGAAAAGCAGCCATTTGCTTGGAAAGTCTGTCGTGTGGAATACTGGTGTGGGAAAGCCATGAAACACATGAATATCTGAAATGGCGACCGTGATCTGACTGAAAACGGCGTTAAACCGGAATCAATCAATCAATCAATCAATCAATCAATCAATCAATAAGGCTCGGGTTAGAATATGATATATTTGCATTAACCTGTAGATGGGATATTTCTACAACGTCGGCGGCACGAGTACTGGATATGTCTTCTTGAAGTAGTCTCGAATTTCATTTATATGAACAAGGAAAGAAATACGGATTGAGGGTTATGTTTTATTCAATATTGGACCTTGTCCTTGTAAATGAAGGAAAGAAATCCTGATTATTTACATAATGTTTGAATTTGAAGGTTGTTTTTTATTCAATATTGGACCTTGTCCTTGTAAATGAAGGAAAGAAATCTTGATTATATACATAATGTTTGAATTTGAAGGTTATTTTTATTCAATATTGGATCTTGTCCTTGTAAATGAAGAAAAGAAATCCTGATTGTTTACATGATGGTTGTTTTATTCAATATTGGACATTGTCCTTGTAAATGAAGGAAAGAAATCCTGATTGTTTACATGATGTATGAATTTGAAGGTTGTTTTTATTCAATATTGGATCTTGTCCTTGTAAATGAAGGAAAGAAATCCTGATTATTTACATAATGTTTGAATTTGAAGGTTGTTTTTATTCAATATTGGACCTTGTCCTTGTAAATGAAGAAAAGAAATCCTGATTGTTTACATGATGGTTGTTTTATTCAATATTGGACATTGTCCTTGTAAATGAAGGAAAGAAATCCTGATTGTTTACATGATGTATGAATTTGCAGGTTGTTTTTATTAAATATTGGATCTTGTCCTTGTAAATGAAGGAAAGAAATCCTGATTATTTACATAATGTTTGAATTTGAAGGTTGTTTTTATTCAATATTGGACCTTGTCCTTGTAAATGAAGAAAAGAAATACTGATTATTTACATGATGGTTATGTTATGTTTAATATTTGTCCTTATAAATGAAGGAAAGAAAAATCCAGATTATTTACATAATGTTTGAATTTGAAGGTTGTTTTTATTCAATATTGGTACTTGCCCTTGTTAATTTGTAAACGAAGGAAAGAAACGCTTGCTAATATACATTATGTTTGTATTCACAGGTTATATTGTATTCCTTATTGGTACTTTGGCTGGTTGCTGAAGGGAAGAAAACGCCGACAGGGGATAGAACCACATCATGTTTTAGATGTCTGGTATGTTAAAATTAACTTGTTGCAACTCAAGTTTTGCAAATAGATCAATAGCACACACCTGTGCAAAGCCATACACGTTGATATGAGCCGGGCGAAACAATTTGTTTTTACTAGAACTGGAGTCCCGCTAGTGTTTCGCCAATGTAAATTTAAAGACGCCAAATCGAAGAGTCAATACCCTACTTATTGTTCTATTAACTCTTATTATCAATTGGTTCTTCTAAGAGCGAAAGATAATCGTGTCTTTCAAGCAAGCTCTGCATTTTTCTATTATACACACACAACTTCTTATGCAAATTGACCAGTCCTTTGCTTTAATCTTTTTAATGTTGAGTTTTTTTAAAATGGACTTGTCCAGCTTTGCGTTTTAGAAATTGCAATTAAACTGTTAAAATGGGGATTTATTTCTATACGAGACGTGGCTACTTTATTCAGGAGTTAAAATCCTTCATGTTTAGCTCGACTATTCGAAGAATTAGGAGGGCTATTGCAGTCGCTTTTGCGTCGGCATTGCAGCTTTGGTTAAAAGTTTTCTCAAATTTACACACTTATTCAAGAATAAGGAGGGCTATTGCAGTCGCTTTTGCGTCGGCATTGCAGCTTTGGTTAAAAGTTTTCTCAAATTTACACACTAATATATTTTGGACTAAATCTAAATCTTAATATTTAGTCCACGTTTTAGATTTAATCCGTATTCACCAACGCGTTATAAACCGATCTCAATTTGGTCTAGTTTGTAAATGTTGTAAGCGGCCGCGACTCTGGTTCCCGAATCAAGTTAAGAGCTAAGATAAAAGACAGTACCATTCATCTATAGTCTATTTATAGATGTTCAGTTTTATCGTAGTTTCACATACATTTTTCATTTGCTTTGCTTTTAATAATCTGACTTTCATGTTCAGTACATACTTGATTCAAAGTTAAACTAGTTCCTATGTTAAGCCTTTCCCATGTACAACAGCTATGTAGCACATTAAGTAAAAATTGGAACATCTTGCTAAATGAAGGTATAATTTATGGACACAAAGTAGAAAACATTGTAGCAAAAGGATAAATTTCTCGTGATCAGTTTCTCTTTTTGTCACATTGTTTTCAAAAGTCGCTGCAGCTCTTGTCAGTCTTTCGGATTACGTGTACATTGAAGTACGTTTCCTTGATTTTCTGAATGCTAATCACGACACGAATTCACACCAGTTTCGTCAACTCGTTTTTTATGTTTTGTACTTGATGATTTTAAAGTCTGTCAGGGTAAACATCATTGAAATCATTGTGGCAAAAGGAGAACATGCTCATAATGAGCAATATCTGCGTTTGCCACAATAATTTCAACACTTTTCAATTATCACACGATCATTTATAGAGATTTTTTACTTGATAATTTCAAAGTCGTCTACTCCAGATTTGTTTTATGTGGGAAACCCTTATCCACTACCATGACTTACTTATACAAACGAAAAACAGATAACATTATCATAACAGGGCGTGTGTTCAATACAAATAGTTGATTGTTATTGGTACTAATTTAAATTGATTATAACCTCTTGTCCATTTATCTTTAGTATTATATGTCACTTTTCATGATCAGTTTAACTCTAAATTATCTCATTCACTTAAAACACAGACCCTGCCAGGTTAAATATCCTACATAAAACTTATATCATCAATAACCGATATCAGCATTACTGACTACAGATTAAATTGTTCTAATGTTTGTGGATTTAAATGATCTTTTTTCTTATTTCTTCATGTGAAACGAAATATTGCGGCTTCTCTTTGATGCTTTGCATCAAACATCCGTCTTGTATTAAGGTTTTACAGTTCTAGGCCTTACAATAAGGTTTATATTATATTTTAACGCAGGTGCAACAATGCCCCCGTTTAGCCGAATGAATAACATTTATTTTGCAACGTTATATTTCCAGACGACCTGTAATACGATATACGCTACCTTTCTGTCGTCTGCTGCCTTGTGCTCCGTCGGTATGGCTGGTATATGGGGAACCGCCGATTGTGCGGGTCGGACCCCCGAGGACGATACGGATAACTTTACAATGAATGGCTGTACACCGAACTATGGTACGTTATACGCATTGGCCGTGATGACACTACTCCTTGGCACGGCTCTGTTTGGACTTTATATCACAATGAACTTCATGATATGCTGTAATGCTCGTGCGTTTGGAGTTAAGTCGAACTATGAAATGTTTGCCGATTATCAGATGTTACGGATGCAACAGATGAATGTACAAACGCAACAGCCGCAACAACAACAACAGCAACCATTTCCACCACAGCAAGGTCAAGGACAGTTTCCAGTTCAAGGTCATTACCACCAACAAGGTTACCAACCACCGCCCTCCGCCCCAATGCTTTCAGAAAACGGACCTTCTCAAGACAATGATGCGCCGCCACCTTCGTACAGTGATGTTATGCACAAATACGCCGTATAATATATAGAGGATATTACATGAGTGGTCATTCAATACGACATTTTATTAAACGAGTTTTCTAAAATTGATAAAAACGAGCCTTGTCTAAGTCATATGTGAACAGTGTAGATTTTGATCTATACTATTCACAAAAGCCAAAGAATATTCTAACAAGCTTGTCTAAGTAACATGTGGACAGTGTAGATCCTGATATATTCTGTTCACAAAAACCAACTTGTACCTTTTCCCATGCACGGGCATTTATGTTACGTGACCGCTCATAATTGATTTGGCATTGCTATCGTTCCGAAGTATAGTTCACCCTTGCGCTTATGCAGAAGGTATATGCCGCCTTATGCAGCAAACGATGTTTGAAACATCAAGCAACGTTCAAACGTTGAAATGAAGAAGGGTTTCGTTAAAGCGGCGAACAATGAAGACTCAATACTCGGGCAAGTCTTTAGATCCGCACAGTCGCATCACGACCTCCTCTCTCCGCAAACATGCTACATGGCTCCACTTGTAACTTCTGACAAAAGGTCGAGAAATGTAGCCGTATTGGAAGTATCACTTTAAGATAGTGTTAGAACAGAACAAATTACTTAAATCGTTAATAGAGGATATTACATGAGTGGTCATTCAATTCGACATTTTATTAAACGAGTTTAATAAAATGTTGTATTGAATGACCACGAATGTTATATTCTATTTATATCGTTAATAGAGGATATTACATGAGTGGTCATTCAATTCGACATTTTATTAAACGAGTTTAATGAAATTTTGTATTGAATGACCACGAATGTTATATTCTATTTATATCATAAATTCCAATTCGACGATTATTAGCGCAAACTATATATAACGTCGCTATTATAGCGCGGTCATTTTCAATGCTTTTCATTATGACGTTACGTAGCATTGTTATTACACCTATAGTTGAATACGCAATTTATACAATGGCTTTATTACACTCCCGGCGACGTCATTTATGATATAAATTAATTTATTTTACGTTTACTGTTTTCAAAAGGTCGTCTGCTGCAGAAGCGTCATAGTTGTGTCTGTGACATTTGAAGGGTTGATGTGTAAGGTAAAACCAATACTGTAAATACTCAAATGTGTAATCATTTTAATTGTTTTATTTCATTTATCAGTCATATGAATGTGATCATTGATTGTAGCTACATATATACATAAAAAGTCGGGTATTGAGATCAGGTTTATAATTGCTTTTGCCTACAGTGAATACAGCAGACATTGTTTTAAAACATTTTGACATGGGCTTATTCTTCTTTTACCAGAATGTTTTCAACTTATTGAAACTTGTTATTAATAGTGATTCCTGATGTCTTAATGCATCTGCGTACAGTGAATACTCAGGCGAGTCTGTCTCCCCAGAGTCTTAACTGTTCATCTACATGTAATTCTTAGTCAAAGATGCATCATTAGACAAACAAGCTAGTTATGTAGTATTTGTTATACTCCATACTCCAATTTACCATCATAGGATCCCGCTACGGCGTCATTTGGCCGCCGATTCGGTGGCTCTTATGTTTATTCAATTTGTGACGTAAATTAACATTTGAGCCGCCTCATGCATAAAAACCGACCTTCATAGGTTTTCAGTTAAGGTCATGTGATTGATTGATTGTTTGGTGTTTTACGCCCCTTTCAACAATCTTTCAGTTATATCACGGCGTTTCCTGGGTAGGTTACCAGTACTACTGGTCCATTTATCCTAACCCAAGTCAGTCAGTTGTAATGAACGTCCAGGGCGGCAGCCATTTCTACAATTTTTAAAGTCTTTGGTATAACCCAGCCGGGAAATGAACCCGTAAGCATTTTTTAACAGTGTAGGTTCAGATCATCTTGACAACCTGCTCAGTCTTATCATAATCTACACCAGATGACAGAATCTTCTAACGAGCTTGTTTAAGTAATATAGGAAAAGTGTAGATTTTGATTTTGATCTGACTAATCTATATCTATACTGTTCTCAAAAGCAAACTTGTGCCGCTTCTCATGCACTTGCTCATTTAATGTTGCCTTTAATATGTAATTTTATTTCATTTTATTATATTATGTAATTTTTATGAAAGTAAAGCTTATTATGTACAACTACATCATCCAGATTTACTTTTGTAATCCATCATTTATCGTGCTAATAACGTTAAAATCAGTTCACATTAAAATATCAGATTACGTCAGATTTTAACGTGGACTTTTCTAAACGTCAAAAGAAATGAAGAACTGTTAAATTCGTTCCGTTTCTGCTGCTGTATGTCTTCCAGTATTCTTATCGTTCTGTTTTTAAAAAATAATAAAAGTCAAAATGTTGTTTTCGAGCACTTCACAACTGTCACCTGATAATCTCGTCCCTGAACTAGATGTCATGTAGTGTCACGTGGTAGTTGACGGCCATTTTACATTTGGATAAAACTCCCGACCAAACTGTCCTAGCCGGAATAAGCATTCCTCGGTCGGAAAGAACATGGCGTCGTAATGTTCTGTGACTACAGAACCTGAAATGATAAATTAGAACATGATTATAAGCAATGCCACGTGATTTGCTGTCCAGCATCAGCCCTGTTCAGCCCGCTCAATGTAATCCAGTAATGAAAACGACCTTGAAGCTGTCTGATAGACATATAAATACTGTGCTACATATGTTTTCATATCTGAGTAGCAATATTTATCTAAATATCCGAGGGGTAGCCCTTACATAGCCCGTTGGACACTATATAGTGTCCCTGCATAGATCTTACATATTACCCTGTCTTGCATGCATATTTTGTCCAATAGTTGGTTTATCATTTATAGAGAGTTGTATGTGGGAACGGGTTAAGTTAGGTACGGTTCACGTTTCGAGACATTGCGGTTTAGAGCCAGTTCGAGAAAAAGGACGAGACGTCAAACAAGAGCACATTGTTCCTAGGAACAGTTTTTTTTTTTAGTTATGAGGTAAGTTCCTTTGCAAAAGCAGAAGCAGACGACAACGACGCCAAGGGTATCACAATAGACGGACCTTTTTTCTTCGAAAAACGGACGAGCTATAAAGACTACCGTTCAGAGTGAACTAGATGTGGACATCAATCACATCTGAACCGTGATAATCGACTGTCTTGCTGCTGCCTAAGACCCGCAATGTAGTAAGTACAGAAAACCGAATCATTTTGTAAAACAAACACTGATAGCTGACGAGACGAAACGATGACTTTGAAATCGGTATAATCACTGAAAATTGTTGAAAACATTGTAGCAAAAGGAAAAAGAGGCCCAAGAGGGCCAGTATCGCTCCACTGCCATTAGTCAAAGATTAAATCTCCAAGCAGCCCCGACCCTCGGGGGTCATTTTTTTTACCAATCGCCGTGGCTTGAAGGAATCTCGTAAAGTGTCACCCAAGAAGATTTTTAAAGTGTTCACAAAAGCCAATATAAGGATAGCAGCCATATAAGGCAAAAAAGGCAAAATAGCCCTGCCCCCCTTACGGTCATGTTTTTCAACCAAACAACATGGCTTGACGGAATCTGATAGAGGCTCACCCAAGGAACCTTTTCTACAAAATTATTTTAAAATCGGTTTTCACAATAGAGCCATATATGGCAAAGTAGCCCCTTCCCCTGGCGTCCATAATTTTCGAGCAATCAACATGGCTTGAAGGAATTTGATAGAGGGTCACCCTAGGAAAATTTCTACAATATTATTTGAAACCGGCCTGAAACTTTAGGCCTGAGAAGATTTTTGGCGGCCATGTTTTTCGACCGATCAACATGGCTTGAAGGAATCTGATAAAGGGTCACACAAGGAACACTTCTACCTCATTATTTGAAAATCAGCCAGACACTTTAGAAGTTTTTTCTTTCAGTTGACATGGAAACCAGAATTTTGCATGGATCCTCCCAAAAATGATGGAATTTAGGAGAGGACATTGAGAGGATGTTTCCTATATGAAATGTATATCCCAATTGGCGAAGTGGTTAGGGAGGAGAAGTCGTTTGAAGCAAAGAGTTGACACGTACGGACGCACGCACGGCGGACAATTCGCCATGACATAAGTTTGGCTGGCTTTCAGCCAGTGGAACTAAAAACTATTGCTTGTTTGAGCAATTTCAAAAGTCGTCTGCTGCAGAGAAGCCAGAAAGCTTCTTAATTTGGAAAAGGGTTAAGCGTAATCGAAAAAAAGAAGCCTATTTGTGCTCTGCCAAGGCTTTTCACACTTTTTCCAATGACAACAAGGGGAGGGGGGCAGGATATCTATTAATGGTATTTAGTTCTCAAAGATAGACACAGACAGGAGAGAAACATTAACACTTTCGCTGCCAACGGCAATTAAAGGATTTTGCAAACAATACAGATTTCATAACCAACTGTCTCTCCTAAAATTTGCATTGTTTGACGCTTAGACATAACATTTTATAAATATTCCTGTTGTATGAAAAATGGAGTGGTCCAATTTTCAACATTGGAGAGTCGACTTTGTGAAATTCGACAGTGAAAGGGTTAAAATGATTCTTTTGAAAATTTGCAATTAAGTCGTGTTTGTGTTGCCTGCTTTGGCAAGGTGACACAGAGGGATCACTTCTATGTCTGTTTGTATGTCCGTCCGTTCGTCCGCCCCGCTTTCACTTACTGGCATAGAAGAAGATGTTTGTGTTTCTTCGAATACTATTGTTATAGCTGTGTATCCAGGAAGATAATAAAGTCACGAATTCAATTTTTTAAAGTTTACTTTATCTTCCGTGATAGTGTTATCAGTTTGTAAAATAATCAATAACGTCAGTGGTGGGAAAACAAACTAGCCAAATGACCGCCTGAGTAAATACAAAATGTTCGACTGTCTGAATACCAACAATTGGACCAAACGAGCCCAATCCGTTCATGTGAAAATTTACAAGTTGTCTTTTGTGAAAATAGTGGATCAAAGCAGATGCACAATCAGATCAAGAAAATCGCCTTATTAAAGCAATTTTGACAATTTCAAGGGCCATAATCCAGTCATACATGGGCGGATCTGGCTGGTTTGCAAAAGGAACCGAGCTCTCATCAATATTTAACTTTTATCTATAAGTTTGGTGATGATAGGATAGTAAATGGAGGCTCTATTGTGTTCAAAAGCTGTATTATAGCAATTTTGACAATTTCAAGGGCCATAATCCAGTCATGCAAGGGCGCATTTGGCTGAATTTCGGAAGGAACCGTGCTCTCATCAATATTTAACTACTATCTAAGTTAGGTGAAGATCAGATAGTAAATTGAGCCTCTGTTGTGTTCACAAGCTGTATTATATCAATTTTGACAATTTCAAGGGCCATAATCTAGTCTTGCATGGGCGGATCTTGCTGGTTTGCGAAAGGAACCGAGCTCTCATCAATATTTAACTACTTAGTTTGGTAAAGATCGGATAGTAAATGGAGGCTTTATTGTGTTCAAAAGCTGTATTATAGCAATTTTGACAACTTCATGCCATAATCCAGTCATGCAAGGGCACATCTTGATGACTTTCGAAAGGAACCAAGGTCTCATGGATATCTAACTACTGTATAGGACTTTATCACGTTCACGAGCATTTTTTTACGGACGGACGCACGCACGCACGGACAACGGACACAACGCCATCGCAAAAGCTCTTCTGGCTTTTGGCCAGTAGAGCTAAAAAGGAAGAAGATGAATTGCTCATGTCCATTTATTCCTAGACTTTCGACAGGTTCTTTCGAATGTCGAAAATTGCCGTGACCTCAAAACTAGTCTGTGTCACAACATATTTACATTGGAGGTTAAATAAGTTATCCTAACGTTTATTTGGGTATCTGAAACATGCAAAAATAAATTGTAATCCTTTCCGCAAATCAGACGACATTTGACACCGCCATAGAAGACACTATTCGAAAGCATTGTTGGAAATGCAAATTTGGCTCATTTTGAGCAAACGTCTCCTTTTCAACTCAGTATAAAAATATCACTTCTATATACTCAAACAAATTAACAATAAGTATTGTCAAAGCTGGCGACTCTAACAATAGCAAATCAAGTTAATAAATAAGAGTGCCATGAGGCCCACGATCGCTCACCAGAGTATGTGCTTTTACAGACTAAATAAGAGAAGCCAGGTCTCGCGGACTATAACAAATATTTTTAAATCCAGTTTTTTCTCTCTTTGACAATAATATTCTTAAAGTGTTTATTCTTATATCTATGTTTATCTATACATCTAAGGGAAATGAGACACCTGTCCCCTGGTGTTTAAGCTTTTCAACGGATAGTTATTACTCTGAATGAGCCCTGTCTCCCTGCGACCATGTTTTCCAACGGATCGGAATTATTTGAACAAAATTGGTACAGAGTCTCAGAAACTATTGTGCTATTTTTGTAGATCGGGAAAGAACGTTTTTACAAGATGTTTTTTAAGTTTTGGAATTTTCCCCTTTTTGATCACGCAACGACCAAAGTTATGCATTGCATTTAATTCTTCGAACACATTTTTAAGAGTTTTACCAAAGAATAAAGTCCTATTAAATTTGGCTGCAAGGGACCAAGTGGGTAAAGAGGACATGTTGTTTAACGAAGATGTTGACGACGACGCACGAAGGACCACGGAACACGGTCACAGGGTGATCGCAATTGCTCACTCTGAGCGTGTTGTGTTCAAGTGAGCTAAAGCGAGGTTACAAACAAGTTATTTCATTGTTAAGGTCAGTTTTGACTAGGTAGTTCTGTTACAACAAAGTTTTGATATTTTCAGAATTTAAGGCAATGTAACAAAAACTGCTTTACAAATAATTGACAAACATGACTACACCAACAAAAAGTGCAGTTATCAAATACGAATGTTTCTTTTAAGTCCGATCTTTAAAAATATTCCGCAGAACAATGTTTTTTTTAAGAGATTTGTCAACATGTTTCTTGGACTCAGTAGTTTTGGATTGTTACAGTTTATACATTAAAGCCTGTGTTCCTGAACTGGGTAGTCGTTTATCTCAGCTGAACGAGATGTACAACTGTGTAAACCTTGTAAAATGTTAATGATCGTTATCGAATGTCTGGTTTTCGTATCAAGGAGAAACACAATGGCAATAACAACTCCAAACAGTGGGTCCGTACAAGCTTGTAATAAAAACAGAGCAAACACCGGTTCATCCGGGCGGATTGCGTTCTGTATCCGATTTACTACAGGAAATACGTTGACGAGGAAATACACAATCGGATACATTTTCAGTGTTCGGATATCATCGTTGACCGACATGGTATCAGACGCAGACTGGCGTGTTTGCGAATACACATTGAGATGGCAGATGATTCTTATCACAACCAGCATCATGACGAAGAATGTAAGTAATCGCCAGATATACCACGCTCCAAACCGCCATTCCCAGACATCAGCAAGCCAGCACCATGGTCCTGCGGGTCCATAAACATGGTCGCCGAAGAATGGAGCAGCAGTACAGGCAGCCGGTATTGCCATACTAAAGATTGACAGAACCAGTTCACAGTGTCGGAGATCTCGATCGTAGAAAACAGACAGGTACAGATTTACGGTAATTATGTTAACCCAATATATCACGGCAACGCTACAAAACTCTAGGGTCGCTCCCTGAATTATACACAATGTGGAAGTACTGTTATCAAAATCTCTCAACGTACAAGATACTGCCAATACGAGAGACATTACACTCAAATATGCTATAAGTCGTTGGGTAAACTCCTTGTACTTTTTGAGAACTAACATCAGTGTTAGAACGGTAATTGAACCGAGAATAGATAACGAGCAAGCCACATATTTGCAGTATAGAATGATGGCACACTTCTCTGGATTGTTAGGAAATTTATAGCACTCCGTAGTATTACTCATATTACTCATGGTTACCCCAACAACAATATGAAGTTGATTTCAAACTAAAGAATATGTTCTTGAAACTTTAACACAGTCGTTCGGTGTCTGATATTGTGGAAGGTTTTCAAAATTAATATCAATAGAAGTAAAATAGATGGTCATATATATTTGTTTTTGACATATCCCACAAAACAACCTTCAAAAAGCATTAACGCTACGAAGTCTCTGTCATGTGATTGTGTTTCTTTCAAACAAAGTATATATATATATATCAGTACGCAAATATGGTTAAAGCACAATTTACAAAAACACTACTACACAACACACAAACAATGAGCATACTACGACAAAAACGAACGTGTCCTGATATTTATCTCTTTTTTTCCCACGATACCCTTTTATGTCACTGTAACCAATGGGGTTGGTACGAAATAACGGAATTCCTCAGTTGGTTTAAATAGTCTAATTCATTCCAGATGTACGAAGAATGTGTTACATCTGTAAAAAGAAATAAATAAACATACTAAATACGTAAAATAATGATTAGACCAGATATGCTGTCTAACTTTCTTATGACAATCAATTGGTTTGAACTTACGGCTAAGACAAACCAACCGACAGCCATAAGACAAGTATATATAAATGAAACATGTTATGTATATACAATTACATTAAACATACAATTTATATAATAGGACAGTTATGCTGTCTAACTCGCTTATGACAATCAATTGGTTTGAACTTACAGATAAGACAAACCAACTGGCGGCCATAAGACAAGTATATATGAATGAAACATGCTATTCACATACAATTACATTAAACATACAGTTTATATAATAAGACCAGTTATGCTCTTTAACTTTCTTATGACAATCAATTGGTTTGAACTTACGGCTAAGACAAACCAACTGGCGGCCATAAGACAAGTATATATGAATGAAACATGTTATTTATATACAATTACCTTAAACATACAGACACAGTAGTAATGTTTTAACATATAGAGTTGAAAGATGAAAACAAAGGATGACTCACCAATTTATCAAACTGAATGTAGTTTACTTCCTTTCATGAACATACACTCTCTCGACTTCACGCCAATGTGCTGTGCTGTAAGTAGGACATGCAATAGTTTATTAATTTGAAATGAACATTTGAACATGCAATATTAAGGATTAATTGAAAATAACCCAAAAATGAAATGCTGCCATGCTGTTTAACTCACGAAAACCCATTTCCATTTCTATAAGTTCATTAATGAGAGAGTCAAAATACAACCCAGCCAATTACATCTTGTCTAAATGCATATAAAAAAGTCTTACCATTCTTCAAACTTCTTCAAGTTCTCAATTAACTTATTTTTTCAGAACAATTTAAAGATGTCCGTCTCTGACAAAATCAGAATGACAAGTGAAATCTGTTCACGGATTCTGTCACATGACCTGAATCACATGACCAATTCAAACAATGAGCCCAATGAGCAACAATTAACGAAAACGACATGAAATGCCAGACAATGAAAATATGACCTGGTTACATACTCCCGCTCAATAAAAAGAATGACGTCCCGTCATTAAGCCTAGAAAGAAAAATTTCTGTCTACAGTCATACTGTGCTCACTGTCAACAGTCATGTAATAATAACCACTACATTATAGTACATACACTAAGATAGCTAAGTATATATACTTGATAAAATAATCTGTTCAAGCATGTACTATTAACTACTACATTACTGAAAGCAACTAAATATCTTTTAACTTATTTACATTTTTGCTGAATATATACTGACTAAATACTCTTAATTCTTCCTCCCCTTTTAACCAAAGGACTGTGACCTCTCAGGCCATAAACAAAACAAGACTGCAGTACACTATTTCATGTATTCAGAAATTGTTAGATAAAAAATCATATAATCGTTTATAATACAGTAAAAACAATTTAAAATGGCACATTCAAAACAGCTCCTATCAACTTGTGTGCTGTATGACTGTCAATTTCGTTCAACACTCCAGACCTAACTAATGCATCTAGCGCTTGAATTTTGCTGTCTACCGGTCGGTTAACCATGTTGTACATGACAAAATCCTCGTACCGATCCGGGGGTTTTCTTTCCCTATGTGAACGTCTGGTTGCTGGAACTGGTGTGTTAACTTCCTTCGCTATTTGTACCGCTGACTTAGGATCTGTGTTACTATTCGGTTCTTCTACAGCATTTTCTTCGCTATGATCTATGGTCGCTATATCTTGTGTGTCTACTGTTTCACTTTCGTGTCGATGGTCTTCCTGTAAAAAAGATTTTCGTTAACATGAACATTATCCATATTTTCACTTACCTCTACTATACTATTGGTATCTTCAAACTCCTGATCTTCCGCATCTTCAACTATTATTCCCTCCGTACCGATGTTTTCAACAATATCTAGATGATTTACATGACTCGTCTCAGTACAGCTATTATGGGCGTCCCCATGTACGTATGTTGTTCTAACATAGTCGTATCCCTCACTGTCAGAGTCTGTTCCTTCATCTCTAATTTCACTAGTGACGTCACTCGTCTTGTCTTCATTCTTGGATGCATCCCTTCTTTCTTCCGAACTATCGGTCTCTGTGTCAGATTCTTTACCTTCATCTGCCATACTATCTAGATACTTTACCAAAAGTAGATGGTTCCGATGCAAGGTTCTTTCTCGGTCTGTTTCTTCAGATTTTACTTTGAAGACGGGAATATCAGGTCTAGGTTGGTCTATAATAGTGTATATATCAGGTTCAAACTTGTCTTTAATTTAATGCTTTCCTTCAAAGGCTAATTTCTTCACTAACACTCTATCTCCGACTGATAATCTCACAGCTTTAGCCTTTCTATCAAAATATTTCTTCTGTTTGACTTTTGCCTTCTCTGTGTAATGTGAAACCACTTTGTGTGCTTGTTCCATCCTTAATTGTAGGTCTTCAAGATATTCGGATGTAGTTCCAAAAGCATCTTCACTTCTTGCTTGCGCAAATAAGAAATCAACTGGTAGCCTGGGTTTGCGACCAAAGATCAGTTCGAATGGAGAAATCCTGGTGGTGTCATTGGGTATACAGTTATAGTAGTAAACCAATGGATTAATGTATTTCTTCCAGTCTTTCTTTTGGTCTTCTTCAAGTGTACCCAACATACCAAGCAAAGTTCGATTGAATCGTTCTGGACCTGCGTTTCCTTGCGGATGGTAAGGCGTAGTGTGTCTCTTTTTTTATTCCCATCAATAGGCAAAGCTCACGAATGGTCTGGCTTTCAAAGTTTGCTCCCTGATCTGAGTGGAGTCGGGTTGGAATGCCGACGTGTATAATGAACTCGTTGAGTAGGGCTTCTGCTGTTGTTCGAGCTGTCTAGTTCTTTGTCGGATAGCCTTGGCATATTTTGTATAGTGATCTGTTATTACCAAAATATTTCCAATATTTCCTTTTGATGGTTCCAAGGAGAGAAAGTCTATGCACACTAGTTCCAATGGGTATGAGCTGTGGACATTTACCAGAGGTTCTTTTCCAACAGTTGCTCTTCTTCGTATACATCTCTCACAAGTTTCCACCCATTTGGAAACATCTGTTCCAACTCCAGGCCAGTAAAATCTCTCGCGTAATAAACGTATCGTTTTTTCCTGTCCCGGATGTCCTATGTAATTATGGAGACTTTTCAAGATTTCAGTCCTATAACATTGTGGAACTACTAGTTGCTCTAATATTCTGTCGTTTTCTGCAATTTTTCGGAATAAAATGCCCCTTTTGATGTAGAAATTCTTGTATTGCTTTCGCATTGCTAAATCTTCTTTGGCTACCATAAATGTTGGTATTTTCTTATCTATCACAGCTATCCACCATCTATCAATAAGTTGGTCTTGTCGTTGGGCTGTTCTTATTTCTCTCATTTCTCTTTGAGCTATTGCTTGGCCGGGTTCTTCGATGATATCCACCAAATTAAGACTTGTAGTTGGTAGCGTTTCTATGTATGCAGGTGTTACCGCGTTGCATATTACTTTTACGGAGTTGTCTTCAATCTTTATTCTCTCCCTTCTATCAACATCTTCAAGTTTCTCATAGGGATATCGACTCATACCATCAGCATCTGCGTTCTTAAGACCAGAGCGATAATATATATAAAAATTGTACTGACCAAGTGCCGATGCCCATCTCTGACCACAGGCGTCCAATTTGGCACTTGACAGCACATAAGTCAAAGGATTATTGTCAGTCAGAACAGTAAAATGATTTATTGTTAAATAATCACTGAACTTTTCGGTGACGGCCCATTTCAGCGCTAAAAACTCAAGTCTGAAGGCACTATATCTTTGCTCTGCTTTGTTCAGTGCCCGACTAGCATAGGCAATAACACGTTTTTTCTCTTCTTGTAACTGGTAAAGTACTGCTCCCAAAGCTTTGGTTGAGGCACCTGTATGGAGCTCAAATGGAATTGAAAAGTCTGGGTAAGCAAGTATCGGTGGTGAGGACAGTAAGGCCTTTAAACGGTCATAAACATTTTGTTCCGTCTCAGTCCATTTCCAAATTGTTGTGGCAGTTTTCTGTCCTTTTTTCTTTGATGTTGGTGGTAGCATCTCCGACAGAGGTCTCGCTACTTTTCTGAAATCTTTGATGAACTTCCGGTAGTATCCGGCAAAAGCAAGGAAAGATCGTAGCTCATCCGCATTGTCGGGTACTGGCCAATTCTTTACTTTTTCTATCTTGGCAGGGTCTGTTTCCAATCCATTACCACTAACAACATGGCCTAGAAAATTTACATATGACTTAAAAAAACAACATTTCTCTGAAGCCAACTTTAAGTTTGCTTCTTGCAGTCTAGTTAGGACCAAGTCCAATCGTTCCAGGTGTTGTTCAAAAGTTTCACTGAAAATAATGACATCATCCAAATATATAAGGCATATTTTCGTGTTGTAGTCCCCTAAAATTTCTTGCATGATCCTTTGATATGTTGCCGGGCTGTTAGTCAATCCGAAGGGCATTTTATTATACTCATAAAATCCAATTGCTCCAACTGTAAATGCCGTTCTTTCTTTATGTATTTCTTCCACTTCTATCTGGTGGTAACCCGACTTCATATCCATGGTGGTAAAATATTTGGCTCCATGAAGACAATCAAAAATCTCTTCCATTCGGGGGAGAGCAAATGAATCCTTGAAAGTTATGCTGTTCAGCTGTCTGTAGTCCACACAAAGCCGAAGTTTACCGTTCTTTTTCCTGACTAGAACAACATTTGAAGTGTATGGAGATCTAGATGGTCTAATTACTCCTGCGGCTAAAAGCTGTTCGATATGCTGCCTGACTTCCTCAATCATGCCTGGTGGAATGCGGCGGTGTCTTTGTTTAAAAGGAATATTTGTGGCAAGATCAATCCGGTGTTTTATTCGATTACAAATGCCTATATCGGTGTCACTGAGTGAAAATATATCCTTATGACTCTTTAAAAGCTCGAGAAGTTGATCCTTCTGTTCTGGGTCTAATATATCGTCTTCATCTATTGTCAGCTGATTGCCTAATTCATCGTGTTTATTGTCATCTTCAATCTTGCTAAATACATCATCTTCAACAGTTACAGGTTGTATTTCACAAAGAATGGATCTGGGTTGTATCGTCACTGGATATGTGGTAAGGTTTGAAAGACTAACTTTTACTCCTTCGTTCTTCTTGTAGTTATACTGTATAACTGTAGGGTTAATATCAATAAAAGACGGTATTTGGCTTTCGGTGCTTTCTTGAATAATCGCCGATGTCTGAGGATAATTTAGCTCTTTGTCCACTTGACCAGTAATCTCAACTGTCTGATTTGGGTTAATAGTGATTTTCTTAGTCTCCGCACTCCTTATAATGGCCAATCTATTATTGTTTTTCTTCAACTCTTTCTCCCTGAGTTTAATGGCTCTAAAGCTAAGATACCACGGAGTGTGTAAGTTAGCGCGTTGTACAAAATTGATCTCCAAATTCTTTCTTGCACTCTTGCACTCTTTCATAAGTTCATATAGAATATTGGTTCCAAGAATCACTGGGGTTCTGTTCGAGAATTTAGTATCTGGTGTCACCAGTAATAAACAGGGCAATGCTTTCGATTCTGGTAGACCTTGGTGTGCTGTGATATCTGCTTCGATGTAACCTATATAAGGTAGATTTTCCCCATCAGCACATTCAATGTTTAAGATTTCTCCGACCGGCATAATGTTACAACTACCTAAGTTCTGTTTATAAAACGAAAGTGAAACAATACTTACGCAGCTTCCTGTGTCAAGTAGTGCTCTGGTTGCAGTTTTTTCCAAAGTAATATTTACTTCGTTCACATCGCCTACAAGTTTAGGATCGTTGTCTTTTTCTGGTGATGTGCCCCTATCAGATCCCATAATAGGCGCACAAACTAGTTTGGGCATTCCTGTGGTTGGTGTCCTTTCTGTTTGCATTTAGAGCACACTAACTGTGCAAGGATGATAGGGCATTTCCTCTGCACATGTCCCTTCTGTTTACAGATGAAACATTCCGGTGTGAATGTATCTTCTGCTCTAGCATATCCATAAGACCCTCTGCCTCTACCTCGTTGTTTCGGATTTCCTCCTTGCCAACCACGCCCGTTTCTCTCACCCGAATTCCAGTTTCTTCTCTGTTCCGTCTGACTTGCCTGTCCCTTCTCCAACTTCTCAATCCTTTCACTTATTTGCTTTAGAAGCTGTTTTATCTCTGAATCCTCCTTTTCTTTCCTTTCCAATGCAACAACCGGTTTGCATGGCTTCCTTTCATCCAGGTTACCATCCTTCATATCAGCTTCTAATCTCCGGAGTTCCACTTTAAATTCATCATAATTACTTGCTTTGTCGAAGTGATATGTGGACAGGTGCTTTAAGTTTTTTCTCAAACCACTGTGTAACACGTGTTTTAGTATTTCTGTGTCAGTACGCCTTAATCCCCCAAGTTCAACAGCCTTGTCAAAAAATTCCTCCAAACGTGAAGCAAATGATTCCACTGTTTCGGTAGGCTGCTGTTCACATACATAAAACCTTCTCATTATACTCTCTTTCGTTTCCACCGAACCATAAGCGCTTTCAAGCTTGACAATTACATCTTCTACTTTTACTGCTTGTTCCAGTCTTCTTACCTTATCTGCTGCACTTCCCTTCAAAGCCCTTCTTATTCCAGATCAAATCTGTTCTTTACTAAAACCTTTACCTTCCAGGACAGCTAAAACTTCATATCTAAAAGTCTCCCAATTGGCTTCACCTCTACCATCTTCACCATAAAATATTGAGAATTTGGGATAATGGTGGGTATCTTGTCTAATAGAAGACATATCCATCTGTCTCATTGGAGCATGATCTCTATCATCACCTTTCAGTTGACTAAAAATTTCTGTCAATCTGACGATAGCATCTACAGATCCAGCCTTTGGTTCAAAACCAAGTCTTCTTATTGTCATCATCATCTTTAATTCTGCACTAGAAAAATCATTTTGTCTAGCCTCCTCATCCAACTCATTTCCTTCCTCCGTGTAAGACATCTTTTACAATATTTAAGACCAATTACAATGAATGTGACTAAAATTCACTCTACAGTGTACTTCTATCAATATTGAACAAGCACAATAATAGTATAATACAATATTAACCTGAATGTTTGTATGAGTTTGCAATCAAAATATGAGATGGTATCTTGAATAATATGGTTAAACACTGTTTTTTTAAGCAATGCAATCAAAATATGAGATGGTATCTCGAAGTAATAAAGTATGGATTTAAGCAATGCAATAAATATATATAAGTCTATTCCAAATATATTCTGAAAGCTTATGACATCATATAACTGCTGTAGTTGAAATATGAAAATATTATATCAGAAAGTATAACTATAATGTTGAAATTATGGGTGTACTTATTAGGAATTATATAGTAATGCAATACTGCATATATACAAAAGCAATCAGGAATATAACTGTTGTTTGATCAGAAAACATGGAAAATATAGCTATCAGAATTCAAATAAAGTAATCCATTAGGGAACCATCTTTTCAACAATGTTTCAATGTACAACTGCCAAAGTACTAAAAAGGGGAATAATTACCAAACTGTGATTTTCTTCTGTTTCTTCTCGGAAAAATAAGATTTGCGCTGTAATTAACTGTTTGCGGGTCTAGAACAGTTTGCTAGAACATAAACATATCAACATCTACACTCAATAAATGTTCTGTTACCTAGGCAGATCTTCAATGATAGCAATATCATGTACTAATAAATTACTACTATACTTTTAAGTAATTTTTTTTTTTTTTTTTTTTTTTAAATATATAAATTAATGACTGAAACTAGTTATCTACAATTATAGCCTAATGATGCACTAAAGTATTATTTATATAAATGTAAATCTAAATATTATCAACAATTACTCATTATTTATACTTAATTCTAAATCTAAAGCGATACTTGTCAGTTCCTAAGTCACATGTCTCTCTCTATGTAAAAGGTCAAGGTCAAACTTTGCAAAACTGCCAAATAAGTTCGAATAAATGTATCCATAAACAAAAAAATTGATCTGAGATTTAATCCAAAATATTTAATAAGTAGAATGAACTCGTCTCAACTTAAAAATTAAACTTGTGTGGGATTTTTTTTTTTTTTTAAACTACCTCTATGATACCTCTATGATGATTTTTGGGCTCCAAAGTAAGGATAATCTCCTTTTTTAGCCCGTCTTCTTCTGCACTGGTTTGTTTACTTAGACTTTTACATCCTTATATGCTGGTTTTTAATATTTTGGGGTACAGGTTTGTGTAGTAATGTTACAGTTTGAAGTATGTATGATTTACATGAAACATACATAACATGGTAGACTTAAACTTTCCGTTGAATTGTGTTTATCTTATGGCACAGGTTTATATGTTGAAGTCACAGTTAGCACAGATTGTGGATTAAGTCACATGTGGCACATTGAATGTCCCATTTAGCACAGGCTTGTAGATTGATTTTCACAATTTGCAGTTTGTAGACAGTAATGTAGATTTAATGTAGATTTATTGCCACAATTTGCAGTTCTGTAGACAGTATTGTAGATTGATTGTCACAATTAGCAGTATATATGCTTATAATGCTTATAATTTACACAGGTTTGTAATTTGCACAGGTTTGCAGCTTGCAAGACACACTTTGCAGTATATATGTTCAATAAACATCCATGACATGGTTGATCAAAATTTGTATATTATATCGTGATTCCAGTGTTGGTCCAGTTTTGATTTGAAATCATTTAAATCTTTTGAGTTGACAACATACTTTGGGAGTGAATTCCATTCGTTGATAATCCTCTGAGAAAACTGTTGAAGCCGAAAAGCTGTATTACAACGAGATTTGGCTAGTTTAAAGTCATGCCCTCTAGTAGTTGAAGGACAAATATTAAAAAATCTGTCTGGTGTTATGCCTTCAATGCCTCTAATAATCTTGAAAGCCTGTATCATATCCCCCCTTTTTTTCCTGTGTGACAATGATGGAAGTTTTAGTTCTTTTAATCTGTCAATATACTCAAGGTTCCTCAGCTGGGGTACAATCTTAGTTGCTCGCTTTTGAACTTTTTCGATACTAATTATGTCCTTCCTCAAGAATAGGTACCAAATAGTATTTCCATACTCAATATGCGGTCGCACCATAGCTTTATAGAGCATGATAAATGAGTCCTTATAAATGTGATCGAATGAACGTACGATTAATGAAAGCATACTATTTGCCTTGTTAACTTTTGAGGCAATGTGATGACTGAATTTTAGATTGCTCTGAAATGTTATACCTAAATCCTTCTCTTCGGTCACAATTTCCAGATCAACAGAGTTCATTGAGTATGTATGTTCTTGATTATTGATTCCATAATGAATGGCCTTGCATTTATCGACATTAAACCGTAATTGCCACAATTTTGACCAGCTACACAGGGCTTTCAAGTCCTGTTGAATTATGTTAAAATCACTGTCATGTGAATAAAGTTTAGTATCATCCGCAAATATCTTGACTGTACTACTTACTACTTCAGGTAGGTCATTAATGTAAATAATAAACAGTATAGGTCCTAGGACGCTGCCTTGGGGTACACCACTTATGACGTCCTGCCATGACGAACAATGTCCCTTAACCGCTACGTATTGTCTACGTTCAAATAAGAAATCCGAGATCCATGCTAGAAGGTTACCCTTAATACCATACGACGAAAGCTTGCTACGTAAACGTTGGTGAGGAACACTGTCAAATGCTTTCGCAAAATCCAAGTACACTGTATCCCATGCGTTTTTGTTCTCAATAAAAGTAGACCAGTCCTCCATGACGTCAAGTAGTTGAAGAACACAGGAACGACCCGAGCGGAATCCAAATTGCGCACTAGATATGAGATTATTTGTATTTAAGTGTTCTAGAACGGCAGCTCGTATCAGTTTCTCCAAGCATTTACAAACGATAGATGTCAGGCTTACCGGCCAATAATTACCAGGCGATGTCTTACTTCCTTTCTTGAATAATGGAGTTACACGGGCCTCTTTCCACACTTTGGGTAATTTGCCACAGTCAATTGATTTTTGGCATAACAATACTAGTGGGGTTGCAAAAACGTTAGCCATAGTTTTTAATAATAATGGATTTAACTCGTCAGGTCCCATCGATTTACCACCATCTAGTCCCAACAAGATTTTCAGAACACTATCTATTTTAAGTTGTATACTTTCAAGGGGTACATTAAAGACACGATCAGGTACAACAGGAACATTTTCTGTATTCTCTTGTGTAAATACACTGGCAAAGAACCCATTTAAAACTTCTGCTTTATCCAGGTCCGTCCTGGTTATTGACCCATCATCTTTGACAAGATTTGTTACATTTGATACTGTTTTTATTTTACTTTTCACATATTTCCAGAAATGTTTACTTTCTGTCTTTGCCTTGGCTGCAATTAACCTTTCATAGTTTCGTTTTGCTGTCCTAATACTTTCAGTAGCAGTATTTCTTATTTTACTATAATTTACAAAATCCGTAGGACATTTTGTTGCCTTGTAACGTGACCACGCATGCTTCTTGTCCTTTATACATTTTAATGACTCACTAGTTATCCAAAGTGGTTTAGGTTTACAACCTCTCCTAGGTGTTACCTTTGGCACATGTTTGGCTACAGAGTTTTTATAGCGGTTTGCAAAAATATCCCACATATCGTTTATGTCGCGTTCATCAAATTCTTTCTTCCAATCTATACCAATCCATTCTTCCGAGAAACCCTTAAAATCACACTTGCCATATTTCAGTTTTGAAGCGCCTGTGTGATATTCTTTAAAGGAGCACAAATAGCTGAACAATATTGTGACATGATCACTCACACCTAAGGAGGGTAATATCTCGATTTCCTCGATGTCATTTTCGTCATTTGTTAGAACAAGATCAAGAATATGAGGCGTTTGATTAACTCTAAAACGTGTCGCCTCAGAAATATGTTGAAATAGAAAATTGTCCTGGATACACTCAAGAAATTAATGTTCATGATGAGTTTCACTATGAGAAGTTGTATACTGTGTCCAATCAATGTCCTTCATATTGAAGTCTCCGGCAATAAGCACTCTTTTAACTATCCGTTGCATCCTTTATAAGTCTATTTATTTTGAGATGTGAATCATGTGATGATTGGCTTCTGTAAATTGCGCCAAGTATTATAGTCTGATTTTCAAAGACCCACTCGACCTGCCATTATAAATGCAATGACTCTTTGAAAGATGCGGTTCTTACCATCTCTGGAGTAATAACAAAATCTCAAAATACTCAGAATGAATTGCTTCAAGCATAGGTTGTAACTGGCTGTTAAATATGAATAAATATGACTCAAAATGCCAAGAAAATATTTGCTTAACTTCAAAGCATGTGCCCTTTTTTTTCAAAATAGCAGCATAATACCAAATTTACTAGTAAAGGTCAGTAATTTTGAATAGATTAAAGGTGACATTGTGAAATAAACTAATCTAGGTTCAATCGTGAATAGAATTTGTTTAAAACAAACCTACACCAGTTAATTGCATGCAATAGTGAATTTCTTTCTCACTACAAATACTCTCATAAAATCATGTTTACTCACGCATATTCTAAAGAACTGTACTGTGTCTGTTTGAAACAATTCTGCAAACGGTTTCACTGATCAATAATGTCTTAAAACAATCAAATGTCTATCATGTAGTGTTTTTCTGGTCCCATCTCAGCAATTAATTCGAAGTCCACAGCTGTAAAACAATGATAATCGGATGTCGGTTGTCCCTCTGTCACCATAAAGATGCCCTCAACGACTGTTGGCAAAATACTGGTACGAACATCATGTTGTTTCTCTTCTACTAAAGTATGTCCTCATCGACTGTTGGTAAGTGGGTTAGTTTGTGTTGGGAGCCAAATGTAACCAATGGGGTTGGTACGAAATAACGGAATTCCTCAGTTGGTTTAAATAGTTTAATTCATTCCAGATGTACGAAGAATGTGTTACATCTGTAAAAAGAAATGAATAAACATACTAAATACGTAAAATAATGATTAGACCAGATATGCTGTCTAACTTTCTTATGACAATCAATTGGTTTGAACTTACGGCTAAGACAAACCAACCGACAGCCATAAGACAAGTATATATAAATGAAATATGTTATGTATATACAATTACATTAAACATACAGTTTATATAATAGGACAGTTATGCTGTCTAACTCGCTTATGACAATCAATTGGTTTGAACTTACAGCTAAGACAACCCAACTGGCGGCCATAAGACAAGTATATATGAATGAAACATGCTATTCACATACAATTACATTAAACATACAGTTTATATAATAAGACCAGTTATGCTCTTTAACTTTCTTATGACAATCAATTGGTTTGAACTTACGGCTAAGACAAACCAACTGGCGGCCATAAGACAAGTATATATGAATGAAACATGTTATTTATATACAATTACCTTAAACATACAGACACAGTAGTAATGTTTTAACATATAGAGTTGAAAGATGAAAACAAAGGATGACTCACCAATTTATCAAACTGAATGTATCCTCGAGCATTCATAATTCGTGAGTGTAAGGCTTCAAAGACTAATCATGCAGAAGGATTAGTGAATGATACGAAATTTCATGTCTTACCTGGGAGATTTATTTATTTCCTCCAAGTTTATAACAAAAAATCCTTTGAAAACTAGTAATTCACATAAATAAATCATCTGGAATACACATGTGTGCAGCTAGTCATAAGTCATCTTTGTTATCCTATTATCGTGACGTCATCATATTGGAATGTGCAGTCTCAAAAAAGGCCACACCAAAAAATAATCGTTGTTTTAACAGGGCCAATATATGGTAATCATATTGAAAAGTAGAAAAACGAAAACAGTTTAACATTTTATATATTGTATATATAAACATTTGATTTTGATTCACTCTTGATTTAAATATTTACAAAACAATTTTAATAAATCAACTTTTAATCTTTATGATCTTTTTTTATTCCTCTGTATCAACCTGGCAGTGAATACATAGAAATATATCCCCTCTCCTAACAACATTAATTTCTATACAAAACTGTAAATGGGTCCAGTGTGAGCAGCCAACACCATCACACTGAACCCATTTTGTAAAAATAACTGAAACACTATTTCTCACTTCAACAGGTGTAAATTGTTGGCATACGCAGCATTTTTCATCATCAGTTATCTCCATGTCACTGTCGTCTGTCGTGTCTGGAGATATCAGATTGATGCATGATGGGCCAGGTTTGTTCTTTGCTGCCTTTGTCATCTTTTTTTTCTTTAATTTTAATATTGGTTTAGCAGATTTATCACCAGTACATTTAACTTTTTTACCTGACGACTTTTTTGAGGTACTTTGCTCTGATTGGTGCTTAATGACTTCATTACTTATATCTTTTTCTGTAATTGGCTTACCTGACACTATGCCACCTAGGTGATTTCTTTGAGTTTTTTTACTTTCCTTCTTTGCACACAAAATAACATTTAATCTTGTGGCAAAAAAAGTAGTAGGTGACATAACATTTTGCTTTTCATTTGCAATGTTTGAATTGTCATTTTCAACAGTTTCAGGGGCTACAGAAGAACGAAAAGCTTCAGATGGCATGGTACATTCTTTCCTAATGACTGATCTGTTAAATGGGGATATTCCTGTTTTCTTGAAAGCCGAAAAAAGGTTTTCTGGAGAAAGGGCTCTCAAATATACCTTGCATGCCAAGCGGCAAATGTCATATCGTGTGACTGTAGTGGAAGTGGTACGCATCAACTTGTGACATTCATTATGGTACATCTTCTGGAATGGACCATAACAAGCAACATCCATTGGCTGTAAAATGTGAGATGTATGGGCAGGGAGAATAAAAAGGATTATATTCTGTAATTCAGCCCACTGAAGCAAATTGAGATGTGAGACTTATGTCCATCCAACAGAAGCAGCAGATGCTGGCCTGGCTCACGTTGCGGTACAAACTTTATAAAATGTTCCTGAAGATATTTACAAAATACCTCAGAGTTGGCCAATCCAGTTTCTGATGTGGTACCAGCTGCTCCTGGGGTAGCTCCATTCATAAGATCTGGTAGCATACGCTTCCCTGAAAACACAAAGAAAGGGGGCACAGCGACTCCCCCAGCACTTCCACAACCTAAAATTGTTGTTGTTTTGGACCGCCCTGCAGTGACAGACGTAGGATGGTAATCCCTACCAGCAACAATATATGGTGGCTTATGGTCTTGCGTAATGCCCTTTTCATCTACATTAAAAATCAGATGGGGTTTATCTTTCAAGTCATATTTGGTGAGAATCTTCTCCAGATCATCAAAATATGTTCCAATTGCCTCACTGGTCGCGGACTTGGCACGATATATATCCAGGGCACGTGGTTTCAACACTCTAATTTCTGGCCATCTTGCAGAAAATGTCTCGAACCAATTTAAAGCAAATGGTTTGTCTTTTGAACGTTTACCAAGTTCAAACGCATATATACTGGCAATATCAACAACCTCTTGTCGACTGTATCCATATCCATGCTTGGCAACTTCTTGTAGATGACTTACAAGTTTAGCTTCCTCTTCAAGAGAAAGCACAGGTGCCCTTCCAGATGTGACTGTATCTATATCAATCTTACCCAGGACTCTGTCACGAAGGGTCTGCATGGGTATTTGGTACCTCTTGGAGGCTTCTGAGACAGACACGTTCATATCCTTGACAGCAAAGTATGCATCAGTAAGGGATGATGGAGAATACAGCCTGTACTTGACATTAGCCTTTAGTGGTTTTACCTAAAATCAAATAATGATTTGTTTTAACTATGGTGGCTTGTGACACTTGATCTTTGATAATATTATTTTAAAACAGTTCAATACATTACATTTGATTTTAAATATACTTATTTCTAAAACAATATTTTTATTGTTATTAATTCTTCAAATTTCTTGGTATATGTGTGTGATATATGTTATTCCATATTCTATACGATTCTATTTTTCATGTTTATTACTATCATAATTAGTTAATTTAAGTTCTCAGCAACACCTTTCCAAGACAGAATTGAGCACCTATTAATTCATAAACATTTTATATTGATATCATTACAAAGATCAATACAGATTGCAAAATTCTGCCATATATTTAATTCGAAACTAGTTTACATTTTCTAGTCATTTACATCTCTTTGCATAAACACCTTAGGTGATGTAAAACGCAGTGAATAATTGCCTTGGCCTTATTTAGTTAAACAAGTCACATGACCTTGGCCACCATATTGTAAACAAACATTGGACCCTTTCCACGGTAAATTTACTTCAGATTGTTTTTGTGTGTTTAAACTGTTCCTTAATTTTGATATATAAAAACTAAGGTTATTTATGTAACTCTTCACATGATAATAAATAACAAACCTGTTTGAATCGCATTTTGAAGTTGAAATATGCCAGAAAATCGTTCGACAGTTTGGAAACTATTTGCCAGTTCTAAATCGGCTGCCAGAACAAAGTCACGCGAAAACAGAGCGAGAATAGTGACGTCACGAAAAAGGGATGCTAACGAAAATGGAATGTCCAACGATACACACCATACATCACCATACATAAAATTATTTCCGTGTGTGCGAATCGACCGAAAGCTACTATGCAAACCTATGCTTTGGCTTTGTACGATCAACACAGACCTCGATCCCCCCGCGTATTCGCGAATTATAATCTGTCACGCTGTAAATCGTTCATGTGCCACTCAATCTCAATAATAATTCAAAAAGCTAATCAAATGCGATCGTTTTAAATGTGTGAGACGATCCTGTTTTAAATATGTTGTCCTACTTTTTAACTCATGTCCATTTAACTACCGGGATGTGGCTTATCTTGTTTCATATCAAAATAAGGATATTTAACAATTTATTTGATAACGGAGCAATATTCATGTGTAGAGAACCATTTCAACCATTTCAACTACCCTTAAAGTTGTCGAGATATAATGTCTTATAAGGAAACTAATTCATATAATGTATTGTTGCTAATGTTTACTTACGTATCTCTGGGAGCACTGGTTTAGAAAACAGACTACATTTGACTTTCTTGATATACGTTTAGGCAACCGATTTCTTCAAGAATCTGTAAAAACACAAGAATATTTTCACCTATCATTTGTATATGAAGCTATGGACAAACGAGTTAAGATCAACACCAAAACAGAACGACTATGTAAACCCTTTCACTGTGGTAAAAGAAGATATTGCAATCCGAGATGTGACAATTGCAAATATCGTTCAGTTATGCGTGAAGAGGGTTGAAAATCATGATGAACAATATTTATTTTGCCAAAATGCTTTCAAGTTTATTCAATTATTATACTTTCCTGGGTAGAATATAGTCATATTTTTGCTAAGTCATTTTCGCAGTCGTCTGCTGCATATTTAGTGTGTGTGGTACAGAGTTAAAGACTTGTGTGTTTCGTCATTGCTCTAGCATTGTATTTCATAGAAACTTGAACTACAGCAACGAACCAAAACCTAAATCAATACGAACTCTAAGAACCTTATCTGTGTCTTAATAGTTATTTTCAGAACTAAAAACCCTCCAAACCCATAAAGTACGAAAGTACTTTTACAAAGTAATTCAAGATCAAAAAGGTTATTTCATAACAAAAATGTCCAGTCATTTCATGTAGTAGTAGAACAATAATGAACACATAACAGTAACGTTGGTGCGCAGACGTCAACCATGGCGAATAAACAAAGAACCGAAGTATTGACAGCTGATTTTGTGCAAACAGGAATACGATCAAATGTTATCGAATTGCAATTAAGAAAAAATTGTTTCTGAATTTACCCCTTTTCAAATGACTGATACAACAGTGTCACCTTGGTATTCGACATATTTTCAATTCGAGATGTGAGGGCTGTCAAATACGTGTGAAGAGAGGGTAGCAAATCGGTAAATAGAGTAAAATGGTCGAAACGAGTAACGTATACCAAAGGTTATCAAGAAGCATTTGTAAAGCAGTATCTATTCGCACCTTTTAGCATTACAGATATATATTTGTCCACACTTGTTATTATAACGTTAAGGTTTGTTTTCAAAAAGCACCGCTCAATTAAATGGAAACAATGGAATTAAGTTTCCGTTCTTTTGTGTCGTCCTTGGTCCTAGTATTATTATTTATTGTGCATTATATGTAATAATGTCCAAGTCATGTTTTTCATTAACCAACATAATTGATGAATAATAATACAAAATATTGGCTCAAGATGTTGTTACACCTTTATGAGCGAGCGTGAGACGACTAACCTTTACAACGTAGCACCATTGGTTGTAGATATGGTAAGTAACGGTCTTGTAATGTATTCTCGGTGCTCCCTGGTTTCATCATCAAGAACAGCATCACCGACTCTAACATCATCTTAAGTATCGGTTTGTTAATCCCTCCCTCTGGTTTGCGCCAAGGTTGAATTATCAGTCGGACCTCGTCGTAAGTGCTGAAGGCATATGAATACACGTAAGTTACATTTGGGGAAATGAAGTTCATTTTGTCATAAATGAAGGTTACCCATTGTACAATTGTCTTTTAAGTTTTCTTTTTTCACAATGGGTTGGGAAAAAAGAGATGCATCTAATGTATTTGTTTACAAACTAGTCAACCCTTTCCCACATACAACAATTCTACAGCAGACGACTTTGAAAACATCTAGGCCAAAGTATGAAATCTCTAGGAATGAAAGTATACATTTGAATAAAGTTGAAAACATTGTGGCAAAAGAGGTAATTGCTCATGGTGAGCAATTTCTTATTTTGCCAAAATTGTTTCAGAATGCGTCTTCAGGTGGAAAAGTGTTAAGTCACAAGAAGACAAGGAATCCTAGATATATAGACGCATACATGCATTGTTACCAGTGCAAGACAATGAATCTAGTTATATAAACACATACATGTATTAATACCAGTGCAAGACAAGCATTGCTGTGAGTTTATGTAACACTCCCCTTGATAATACAGATAATAATTGATGCGTCTACAGCAGAAATCTTTTAAAAAACAAACATATTGAGAGAATAATGACGAGTTCGTCTTTCCACACATTGTTTTCGTCTGTTTAAAACTTACGATTACACTATTTCAGATTTAATGGTTTTTTCCCCTCAAATTTTAAAAGATAAAGACACTAATAATGTCATATCAGGAAATATTAAAAAATATTAAAACAAACAATAATATCTCTTCTTATCAGTGGGCTATGAAACTGATCCCTTCCCGCATACAACAAATCAGCAGTAGACGACAAATTATGTACACAAACATATGAAACAGCTCTTTAAACGAAAGATTAATTGCTGAATGCTAAAATGAAAACATTTATGACAAATGGAGAATTTGAAACTCCTAAGCAATTCCTCCTTTTGCCACAATCATGTGCAAATGTTTTCTACTGTAGATGCGTCAGAAGCATAAACAAATGAACAAAACAAACCTTGTTGGTGGTGGAGCTCTGAAAGTGGTTTGTATTTCCTGATCTGTGCTTTTTCGCTTTCGTATACTTCTAGTCCTTTTATCGCCATATTCACATCCATTATCAGCAGTACTTGTATCAACAGTTTGTTCAGCAATTGGTTCTACAGTTTCAACTGAACCCGAGTCAAGTTTACCAGCATCACTGATTAATTCATCACACGGTGGTTGTACTTGTTTGTCTTCAACAGCATTATCTGCTTTGAATTTCTTGGCCTCACTAGCATCGGCAATAGATGTTCCAGTGTCGACACTTAATTCATCGTCTATACCTTCATGTCTTCTTTTTGCAACCAAAGTTCTTCATGGAATATAAATCTTTGAACAATTTTGAAAGAGGACCAACAAAGGTACATTTCTGTGAAGTTTGGTTGAAATTAGTTTTAATTGGTTTAAATGATGTTTAAAGTTAAAAGTTAACGACGGACGACGGACGGACGACAGACGGTCGACAGCAACAATATAAATGCCTCGTTTAGGTGAGAAACAACATATTTTCGTTCAACGCTATGGCATAGATACAAGACGGGTTTAGATCCGGAGTGTGTAAAGATTTGGACGTTTACTACCTGATAATCAACCAATTACACACACTCGTTCCAAACACGTCGGCTATGTACTACATGTGTATCGGTAGGTCAGATCCAAACCTTCGTCTCCCGTTGTAGTTTCCAAACAGCGAGACTGATACAATCATCTATTTACTCTAAATGAATATGTTAAATATCTTAAATTAAATATTTAATAAAGTCGCCTGCTGCAGATGCATAAAAATACGCCAGCATGTGGGGAAAGGGTTAAAAAAAAGGTGGCTAACATACAATCATTATAACATTTTGAAACTTATTAAAAATGGGAAAGTATTGGTCACTATTATGTTAAGCAATTATGTAATTCATCAACGAATTCGAGAACAGAATTTACTTCTTTTGAATATGTACTACGGGAGATAACTACTCACTTGTGAGTTTATTTTGTCAAGTCGGTTTGTCGTTCTCTATGACCTTAAAATACGTCTGTAACTATGAACTCGTATGCAAACGATTGAGTTTGTCATGAAGTTAACGAAATCGTCGTCTGAGTGAGATGTAATGCAAGATGTTGAGATTAATAATATGTTGCATTCAAATAGCAGAGTGATCTCGAAGGAGTTAGCAAATTGTTCCTATGTTTCGCTCACCAAACATCTCGTCGTTATTATTTCCAAACAAGTAAGTTTATATAGAAGTATTTTGCTGTCCCCGCTCATTTCGTCATTCATCGAATGGGGTACCGCATCGTATATCAATAAGTTCTTCGCGTTATATTTTCTACATTTCATTAACTACCAAATACATGTATACAGTCTAGGAACAACAGCAACATGTCTACGTCAGAATCTACTCTGACTTTCGCGTCCCTCGCGTCCCTCTATGACACTTGAACCCTCTTTAAAAACTCGCCTTCTTTATCGTAAGTCTTATTTACTTGGCTTGTTTTTAAAGTAAAATGGTGACGTAATTTCCCAGGGAGTATTGTGTTGCAATGAACACTGGAACTATTTAACTCGAATTTTCAAGTTATGAACGGAGTTTCTAGGAACAATAACACTTATAGTAAGTTCTATATTTTGGGGATAAAGCCTCCAGTGACTTCTCAAATGATGATAACTTGACGCAATACTTCGATTGCACCATAGGCACTAGACAAGGTTGTGTTGGAAGTCTTCAAATGTTCTCAAACAACTACAATGAGCGGGGAATATTTGTCTCTAATGACATTAACGACTCGAGTGTGTTACTTTTTGCTGACGATGTTTCAAGTTTTGCTGATACTAAGATACTACAAAGACAGATCGATAGAAAAGAGACATTTAGCAGTAGAGTAGGGCTCGACATTAATATCGTCAAATCAAAAATTGTTGTTTTTAGAAATGGGGGGAGTCTCGAAAAAGACTGAAAAGTAAAATTTTTGAAATTGTTTCCAGTTATAAATACTTAAGCGTATACTTCACTAGTACACTATCATGGTCCCAAACATTTATAATGTTATCTTCCCAAGCTAGAATTCAAAAACATTTTGGTTCTATGTAAATGAAAGACATGTCTAAAATATTTGACGCATCAGTTAAACCTATATTGTGTTACTGGTCACATATTTGGGGACACCAATACGTTGAAAAGCTTTTGTGGGAGGATGTGTTGCCTTCCTACCAATGCTTGTGATTCTTTTGCATTAGGGGAGTGTGGACGATTACCACTTTCTATAACATATATGCCAAATTGTCTTAAGTATTGGCTAAGTCTTATTCGCATAGACAATAAGAGATATCCAAAACAAAGTTACTTTATGTTATTTCAACTTGATGAATCTGGACGACGTACTATATATTAAAGAAAACATTGTCAAATTTTAGATGTTCTTCGCATGACCCCATGATTGAAAAGGGTAGGCATTTATCTATTGATCGAAATAACAGATTTTGTCAACTATGTGAAACAAGAGGGCCAAGATGGCCCTAAATCGACCACCTGATTGATAGTAAATTAGTAGCAAATATTTAACTGCAAATATCTGGGGAAATTTGATCAAGGAGTGCAAATGAAACTGCAATGAGTGGATACTGTTAAAGAAATTGCTTATCAGAAAAGGCCATTTATATCTTGAAATCTAACAAGAACTTAAATAAGAATGGATTTAAAAAGTTTTGTCATTTTGCACCTTCCCTGATGCCGCCTTGCTGCCCTGTTTTTTAACGAAATCAATATGGCTTGAACGGTTTATTTAGAGGGTCACTTAAGGAACATTTCTACTAAATTATCTTGGTATCTGACACGCAGATTATGGAGGAAAAGGATTTTAGAGTTTGGTTTTTTTTCTCACTTTTTGATGCCGCAGCAACCAAAGTTCTACACAGAATGTAAGTCTTTGGACAATTTTGAAAGAGGACCAACTAAGGAACATTCCTGTAAAGTTAAGTTGAAATTGGTCCATTGGAATGGTAGGAGTTGGTTGTCATTTGTAAGTGCAATTTACCCCTTTTATGATGACGTCTGGTTGCTATGACTTTGTTACCAATCAATACGGCTTAAACAAATTAAGTAAAGGATCATTGAAGTAAGATTCTTATTATTTTCTTAAAATCTGACAAGCACTTTCATAAAAAAGGAATTTTCAAATTGTGTCAATTTGTCCCTTTTCTGATGTCGCCTGACTGCCGTGTTTTTCGAACAATCATTATGGCTTGAACATTTTTTTTGTAGAGGGTCAACCAAGCGTTTCTATAAAATTATACTGGAATCTGTCTTGCAGATTCGGAGGAGAAGATTTTTAAAGTTTGGACATTTTGCCCTCTTTCTGATGCCGCAACAAACCAAAGTTCTCAGTGGAATTTAAATCTTTCAAACAATTTTAAAAGAGGACTACCAAGGGAACATTCCTGTGATATTTTGTGGAAATTGTTCCTGAGGTTCAGGAGGAAATGATGTTTAAAGCTAAAAGTTAACGACGGACGACGGACGACGGACAGAGAGTGATCAGAATAGATCACATTGAGCCATCGGCTCAAGTGATCTATAGAAAAAGAGTATTTATGTCATTCAAGACGAGTTTCAATATTTTTTTTGAGTGCAAACATTTTAAAAAGAGATGAATGACAAATAGATCTACTATTTTACTCAATATTAGAATGTAACAATAAAGAAACTATTTATCAAAATATCTTTACGATGCATTTGAGATGGGAAAACATATTTTGAACGAAATAAGTTAAACCATTTTCATGGTATGATATTTATTTTTCATAGCAAAACACTTATCTATTTGTTTTTCAAAGTTAAACTACCATCCTGCAAATTTAAAGGAAATTTAAACAAAGAATAGAACATATTTTAGGAAAATTAACACCACATGTCCACAGGTTATCTGCTGCAATTTTCTCAACGTCGTATATATCTCTATCATCGAAAAGTTATCTTGTGTTGTCATGACTTTACGAGGTTTACTGTCACTCTTGTTTAATTGTATTATATAGTTGTATATTGTAATATGGGCCGGTGGCCTAAATACTTGAAATAAAATATGTCCATATGTCTACGTCTATGTCAAATACAAGGTTTCATCTTATAAACTTGGTTTTCTTTTCGATTTTATTATTAATATCTTTATATGGAAATAAACTTACCTGCCGATGTGGTCTGTAAAGTAAGATCAACAATATATTAATATCTAAGTGAAAGCGAACTATTATTTACCATATTTGTTTACATTTTCAGAGTGCCACTGGCCTTATCTTATACGTAAGAAGATAGGGCAGTGTACATTTGAGCAGCACACTCTGTGAAAACCATCCGTCAAGCATTTGCGAACACTGTAGACCCAGATCACTCAACGCATCCGCGCAGTCTGATCTGACTCTACACTGTCCCGCCAATGAGTCAAAGACGGACTCGAGAACTTTCTTTAAAGCAGTATTTATTTCGATCCGTATCAAGGGGATGCACGGGCAAGTCATTTTCAGCACGTGCAAACTAACACTACGGTTGGCATTTGCAGAGCACCGCTATGTTTTAAACAATCTGTTTGACTTTTAAACCACTGAAAGTAACACGAGCGTTTGAGGAACACATGCAACATTGACAGTAAGTTAAGGCATATCGGACAGACGGTCATCCCTATATTTATCACATAAATACCCTTATTTTCAAGTTGAGAACAAATCACGGAACAACGTTATCATACACGTGTGATAACAAAAACACGTCATACACGCGACTACTGATGACGTCATTTTGACCTTTATCTTTATTATGTTTATTGTTAAGTTGTTAAATTTTACACATTGAAAAATGCAATAATACGTTATTTTGAATAAATAACGAGTCTTAATTGTTTAATACATTTTTTTTTTTTTTTTTTTTCTTATTGAAAAATGATGAGGACTACTTTTTTATGCGGTGAATCACAAGTTCTTATGAAGAATATGTTATTCGGTCTTTGTTTTGATGTTGTCAATATGTTTCATTAAAACACACTGTTTAGGTGATAAAAAGAATCCATCACTCGTTTTTCTTTGGAGAGGATTTCTTAAATTCGTCTCGAAAAAGAGAGTTATTAACCTCGCCAAGAGGCTCGATTAATAACCGTTTCTAGACTCATTTAAGAAATCTTGATCTCCAAAGAAAACTCATGATGGATCCTATATATCTCTCATTGACAATGCAGCAGAGGCAAAACACTCATATACCTTCTTTTATATCATAAATGACGTCGCCAGCATGAAATAACGTCATTATATATTTTTGATATATTTAAGGAAAGGAGAGCTTTTTTTTTTCGTTTTCATGGGGGTATGAACAAAAAACCTGATCACTCTCTATGAAATCGCGAAGCGGTTTCATAGAATGTGTGATCAGGTTTTTTTGTTCATACCCCCATGAAAACGAAAAAACCCTATCCATTCCTTATATTTTAGCATTAATATGGCTATTTCAGTGAGTAATAAAACATAATAGTATTTTACAACTTTATTTTCCATAATACAGAACGTCGCCAATGTTAATTTGTTTTATTCATGAAGTTATGAACAAAATATTTCAATCAATCACAGACAAGCAAAAGTGATGAACACAAAAAAAACTAAAATATAACTAGTGTAATAACAATTAACGTGACGTCATAACGTAGCGTTGTAAATACGCGCGCTTTTTAGCGACGTTTATATGGATATAGCGCTGTAAATTATATAATTAGTATTTATGATATAAAAAAAACATTTCATTCTTTACATTCTTTACATTCTCGCCAAGGCTCGTTCTTATCAATTTCAGAAAACTCATTTAATAAATTCCGTATTGAATGACCACTCATGTAATATCCTCTTTACCATTTTGTGTTTATACAAATGGCATTTGTCATCTCTGCTGCAGTGTGGAAAAGGAGAAACTTCTCGTGATTAGAACGCAGTCACTGTTCAAAAAATGTCGCCCAGGTCCCATGAGTTTGTGAACTGTGAGGGGGATTGTACATACATGCTGTTGAAACCGGCCTATAAACCCCAACAATGCAATCACATTGACCTTTGAAAACATGATGAGCAATGGCTCCTCTTACCACACTGTTTTCAGTCCTATTGCATAGTTGGCTTGATTCGCCCAGGACGCATGAGTATGTGAACTGAGGGGGTGATTGGACATAAATGCTGTTGAAAACGTCCTAAAACTCCGTACAACGCACTCAAAACGACTTTTGAAAACATGATGAGCAATGGCTCCTTATTCCACACTGTTTTCAGTTCTATCGCGTAGATGGTTAATTCACCCAGGAAGCATGTGTGTGTGAGAGCAGAGAGGGTTATTTAACATAAATGCTGTTGTAAACGGCCTAAAAAAACGGAATCAAAACGACCATTGAAAGCACGATGGGCAATAGCTCCTGTTTTCAGTCCTATCGCATAGTTGGGTTGATTCACCCAGGACGCATGTGGATGTGAACTGTGAATTGATTGGACATAAATGCTGTTGAAAATGGCCTAAAACAACAATGGCCCCCAACAACGCAATCAAAACGACATTTGAAAAAACATGATGATCAATGGCTCCTCTTACCACACTGTTTTTTTTTAGTCCTTTTGCCTAGCTTGGTAGAATCACCAGAAAACATGAGTATGTGAACTGTGATGGCGATTGGGCATACATGCTGTTGAAAACGGCCTAAAACCCCAACAATTGAAGCAAAACGACCTTTGAAAACATGATGAGCAATTGCTGTTTTTATCCCAATGTTTTCGATAGTTCATTTATAGGGAGTTTATGCATGTGGGAAAATTGTTCACTGTACCGCCGAAAGGGATTTGGCCTGCAGAGGTGCGAATACCAGTGAACACATACTAACCTTTTCCCACATGCAGATATTTTATGCCACTTTCCACACTTATTAAGTCATGCAACAACGCGCTTCCAAGATCAAAACCCCTACAATGCAAACAAAACGACATTTTAAAGCATGGCGGGCAATTGCTTTTTTCGCCACAATGTGTTCAGTTCTATTGCATAGCTGGGTTGATTCACCCAGGGATCACGAGTGTTCGATCTGACGGGGTGGTATGACTGGAATTATGTTGAAAACGGCCTAACACACACAACAATACAAACAAAACGATCTCTGAAAACAGGGCGGGCAATTGCTCGCTTTGTCACAGTGTGTTCAGTACTATTGAGTAGCTGGGTTGAATCACCCAGAACGCATGAGTATGTGAACAGTGCGGGTGATTTGACATATATGATGTTGAAAACGGCGTAAAACACCCAACAATTCAAACAAAACGACCTTTGAAATCATGATTAGTAATGGCTCGTCTTTCCACACTGTTTTCAGTCCTAACGCATATTTGTATTGATTCACCCAGGTCCCATGAGTTTACGAATTGTGAGGGTGATTGGACATAAATGCTGTTGGAAACGGCCTATAAACCCCAACAATGCAATCACATTGACCTTTGAAAACATGATGAGCAATGGCTCCTCTTACCACAACGGTTTTCAGTCCTATTGCATAGTTGGCTTGATTCGCCCAGGATTGCTTGGGAAGATTGTTGTGTGGAGTAGTGGGGTGAGAAAACCAGGAAATGCATGAGTAGGTGAACTGGCCGCCGTGATATAACTGAGAAATTGTTAAAAACGGCGTTAAACCCCAATCAATCAATGATTCGCCCAGGACGCATGAGTATGTGAAATGTGGGGGTGATTGGACATAAATGCTGTTGAAAACGGCCTAAAACTCCGTACAGTGCACTCAAAACGACATTTGAAAACATGATGAGCAATGGCTCCTTATTAGTCGCCGGGCAGAAGCCCGCGACTTCTATTTTTAATAGGTTTTCGGAAATCACATGGGAGGGGGGGTTATTATCAAAAATATTTAATTTTTTAAATGTCTTGAACATATTACAATTGCGTTTGTTTAAAAACACTAAGTTATGACACATCTAAAATGAAATAAATATTCCGATGTTTTAAGTATGTGCAGTTTCTTTATTTTGACTGGCATTTACGTTTTTGTGTTTTTATTTACGAAGACAAATAGTCCCTATTAGCTAGACTGGGATACTTTATTTTCATAAACTATGTAATCAAAAGGCGATAACTATATATACGAACCTTTACGTCGCACAGTCTAATTTGATTTCATACGCGCACCGGCTTGCAGCCGATTATCGATATTAAAATCACGTCGAATTCTCCTTTTAATATATAAGTATCAACATAAACTGGTAACAGAAACAAAAATAAGAATAATTGGTGAAAATATGTCTCAAATATAAGCTTGTTTATCGGTCGTGAACGTCGAAACGCCTTTTCCTCAGTTTGTGACCTAGTTTCATATTGCCAAAATGTAAACAAAGCGAAGTAACCGGAAGTAAAATGTAAACTTAGAAAAGTGACTTTTTTATGCATACAAAAAATGTCGCACGACAAATTGATTTCTTAAACGTCACGAAACGAGTGCATGTGTCGAATATAGGAGAAAGACAGATACTATAGAAATGCTTTTTTCTCTCGAATGCACTAACGCTTTGCCAGATTTTTTATTCACTTTCTTCGATGTTTGACACTACGACTCGATTTTGAAACGATCGAGGGTCAACATTTCGAAAGAATGCTCAAACACCTTATTACAGATAGATAGCTAATATTACACACTTAAATGCTTAAATATATGTGATATTAAATAATTATTTGGCTTGAAACAAATTAAGAGAAGAACGAACTCTGTTAAACAATAGATTTAGAAATAAAGAAAATCTGCTCTTTCGCACCCAATTAATTTCATACTTGCCACCTATTAAATAGTAATGGGACTCGCAACTGGCATTTCTCTTGCGCCAAACATATATTGTATGCATCAACGATTTAGATAAACAATTTAGCTGATATGCTGTTTCAAGTGTGGTCTACTTTTTAAACATACGAGGATAAATTTTAACATCTGTGAAATATTTATGATAATTATTATTAAAAAGGAGGAAGTTCATGTCTTCAGCAATTTAACCGTTTTCTCAATGTTTTAAGCGTTTAAAGGTTTTCATTGTTGCTTCAGACATGGAAATATTTAATAGCTTTTTATTGCATGTAGATTTACATCCCAAAATGTATTAATGTGTTGTGGTTTTATTGACAAATACAAAACATCCAAAATCCTGACCAAAAGAAATCCTGAAATTTGTAGATCTATGTGGAATTTCAAAAATCCTGGAATTAGTCCTTATGAAAACATTATGTGTATGTTTAGACTAATGAAAGTCAACAATACATGTGTGTAAAAAAAATAAATCAATACAGTCTTTTCCGGCGACATTGATGCCTTGCATCAACTTTCTCTTGTACCACACTGTTTTCAGTCCTATCGCGTAGATGGGTTGATCACCCAGGAAGCATGTGTGTGTGAGCAGTGATGTTTTTTTAACATAAATGCTGTTGTAAACGGCATAAAAAACCAACCACGCAATCAAAACGAACATTGAAAGCACGATGGGCAATGGCTCCTCTTACCACACTGTTTTCAGTCCTATTTCCTAGCTAGGTAGAATCACCCAGAAAACATGAGTATGCGAACTTTGATGGCGATTGCGCATACATGCTGTTGAAAACGGCCTAAAACCCAACAATACAAGCAAAACGACCTTTGGAAACATGATGAGCAATTGCTGTTTTTATCACAATGTTTTGGATAGTTCATTTATAGGGAGTTTATGCATGTTGGAACGGTTTGAAAATCGTTCACTGTACCGCCGAAAGGGATTTGGCCTGCATAGGTGCGAAGACCAGTTAACACATACTAACCCTTTCCCAAAATGCAGATATTTTATGCCACTTTCCAAACTTATTTAGTCATGCAACAACTCGCTTCCAATATCAAAACCCCTACAATGCAAACAAAACGACATTTTAAACTACGGCGGGCAATTGCTTCTTTTGCCACAATGTGTTCAGTTCTATTGCATAGCTGGGTTGATTCACCCAGGGATCACGAGTGTGTGAACTGACGCAGTGGTATGACTGGAATTATGTTGAAAACGGCCTAAAACACCAAACAATACAAACAAAACGACCTCTGAAAACAAGGCGGGCAATTGCTCCTTTGTCACAGTGTGTTCAGTACTATTGAGTAACTGGGTTGAATCACCCAGGACGCATGAATATGAATAACAGTGCGGGGGATTTGACATATATGATGTTGAAAACGGCGTAAAACACTCAACAATACAAACAAAACGACCTTTAAAATCATGATTAGCAATGGCTCCTATTTCCACACTGTTTTCAGTCCTATCGCGTAGATGGGTTGATTCACCCAGGAAGCATGTGTGTGTGAGCAGTGAGGGTTATTTAATATAAATGCTGTTGTAAACGGCCTAAAAACCCAACAACGCAATCAAAACGACCTTTGAAAGCACGATGGGCAATGGCTCTTCTTACCACACTGTTTTCAGTCCTATCGTATAGTTGGGTTGATTCACCCAGGACGCATGAGTATGTGAACTGTGAGGGTGATTGGACATATATGATGTTGAAAAAGGCATAAAACACCCAACAATACAAACAAAACGACCTTTGAAATCATGATGATCAATGGCTCTTCTTTCCACACTGTTTTCAGTCCTAACGCATAGCTGGGTTGATTCACCCAGGTCCCATGATTTTGTGAACTGTGATGGTGATTGAACATAAATGCTGTTGAAAACGGCTTAAAAAAACCAAAACGCAACCAAAACGACCTTTGAAAACATGATGATCAATGGCTCCTCTTACCACACTGTTTTTCAGTACTATTGCCTAACTGGGTAGAATTACCCAGAAAACATGAGTATGTGAACTGTGATGGCGATTGGGCATACATGTTGAAAATGGCCTAAAACCCCAATAATACAAGCAAAACGACCTTTGAAAACATGATGAGCAATGGCTGTTTTTACCACAATGTTTTCGATATTTCATTTATAGGGAGTTTAGGTATGTGGGAACGCGGTTATGGGAAAATCGTTCACTGTACCGCCGAAAGGGATTTGGCCTGCAGAGGTGCGAATACCAGTGAACACATACTAACCCTTTCCCACACGCAGATATGTTATGCCACTTTCCACACTTATTTAGCGATGCAACAACGCGCTTCCAAGATCAATTTTTACATTTTCAGAGTGCCACTGGCCTTATCTTATACGTAAGAAGATAGGGCAGTGTACATTTGAGCAGCACACTCTGTGAAAACCATCCGTCAAGCATTTGCGAACACTGTAGACCCAGATCACTCAACGCATCCGCGCAGTCTGATCTGACTCTACACTGTCCCGCCAATGAGTCAAAGACGGACTCGAGAACTTTCTTTAAAGCAGTATTTATTTCGATCCGTATCAAGGGGATGCACGGGCAAGTCATTTTCAGCACGTGCAAACTAACACTACGGTTGGCATTTGCAGAGCACCGCTATGTTTTAAACAATCTGTTTGACTTTTAAACCACTGAAAGTAACACGAGCGTTTGAGGAACACATGCAACATTGACAGTAAGTTAAGGCATATCGGACAGACGGTCATCCCTATATTTATCACATAAATACCCTTATTTTCAAGTTGAGAACAAATCACGGAACAACGTTATCATACACGTGTGATAACAAAAACACGTCATACACGCGACTACTGATGACGTCATTTTGACCTTTATCTTTATTATGTTTATTGTTAAGTTGTTAAATTTTACACATTGAAAAATGCAATAATACGTTATTTTGAATAAATAACGAGTCTTAATTGTTTAATACATTTTTTTTTTTTTTTTTTTCTTATTGAAAAATGATGAGGACTACTTTTTTATGCGGTGAATCACAAGTTCTTATGAAGAATATGTTATTCGGTCTTTGTTTTGATGTTGTCAATATGTTTCATTAAAACACACTGTTTAGGTGATAAAAAGAATCCATCACTCGTTTTTCTTTGGAGAGGATTTCTTAAATTCGTCTCGAAAAAGAGAGTTATTAACCGTTTCTAGACTCATTTAAGAAATCTTGATCTCCAAAGAAAACTCATGATGGATCCTATATATCTCTCATTGACAATGCAGCAGAGGCAAAACACTCATATACCTTCTTTTATATCATAAATGACGTCGCCAGCATGAAATAACGTCATTATATATTTTTGATATATTTAAGGAAAGGAGAGCTTTTTTTTTCGTTTTCATGGGGGTATGAACAAAAAACCTGATCACTCTCTATGAAATCGCGAAGCGGTTTCATAGAATGTGTGATCAGGTTTTTTTGTTCATACCCCCATGAAAACGAAAAAACCCTATCCATTCCTTATATTTTAGCATTAATATGGCTATTTCAGTGAGTAATAAAACATAATAGTATTTTACAACTTTATTTTCCATAATACAGAACGTCGCCAATGTTAATTTGTTTTATTCATGAAGTTATGAACAAAATATTTCAATCAATCACAGACAAGCAAAAGTGATGAACACAAAAAAAACTAAAATATAACTAGTGTAATAACAATTAACGTGACGTCATAACGTAGCGTTGTAAATACGCGCGCTTTTTAGCGACGTTTATATGGATATAGCGCTGTAAATTATATAATTAGTATTTATGATATAAAAAAAACATTTCATTCTTTACATTCTTTACATTCTCGCCAAGGCTCGTTCTTATCAATTTCAGAAAACTCATTTAATAAATTCCGTATTGAATGACCACTCATGTAATATCCTCTTTACCATTTTGTGTTTATACAAATGGCATTTGTCATCTCTGCTGCAGTGTGGAAAAGGAGAAACTTCTCGTGATTAGAACGCAGTCACTGTTCAAAAAATGTCGCCCAGGTCCCATGAGTTTGTGAACTGTGAGGGGGATTGTACATACATGCTGTTGAAACCGGCCTATAAACCCCAACAATGCAATCACATTGACCTTTGAAAACATGATGAGCAATGGCTCCTCTTACCACACTGTTTTCAGTCCTATTGCATAGTTGGCTTGATTCGCCCAGGACGCATGAGTATGTGAACTGAGGGGGTGATTGGACATAAATGCTGTTGAAAACGTCCTAAAACTCCGTACAACGCACTCAAAACGACTTTTGAAAACATGATGAGCAATGGCTCCTTATACCACACTGTTTTCAGTTCTATCGCGTAGATGGTTGATTCACCCAGGAAGCATGTGTGTGTGAGAGCAGAGAGGGTTATTTAACATAAATGCTGTTGTAAACGGCCTAAAAAAAACGGAATCAAAACAACCATTGAAAGCACGATGGGCAATAGCTCCTGTTTTCAGTCCTATCGCATAGTTGGGTTGATTCACCCAGGACGCATGTGGATGTGAACTGTGAATTGATTGGACATAAATGCTGTTGAAAATGGCCTAAAACAACAATGGCCCCCAACAACGCAATCAAAACGACATTTGAAAACATGATGATCAATGGCTCCTCTTACCACACTGTTTTTTTCAGTCCTATTGCCTAGCTTGGTAGAATCACCAGAAAACATGAGTATGTGAACTGTGATGGCGATTGGGCATACAATGCTGTTGAAAACGGCCTAAAACCCCAACAATGGAAGCAAAACGACCTTTGAAAACATGATGAGCAATTGCTGTTTTTATCCCAATGTTTTCGATAGTTCATTTATAGGGAGTTTATGCATGTGGGAAAATCGTTCACTGTACCGCCGAAAGGGATTTGGCCTGCAGAGGTGCGAATACCAGTGAACACATACTAACCCTTTCCCACATGCAGATATTTTATGCCATTTTCCACACTTATTTAGTCATGCAACAACGCGCTTCCAAGATCAAAACCCCTACAATGCAAACAAAACGACATTTTAAAGCATGGCGGGCAATTGCTTTTTTCGCCACAATGTGTTCAGTTCTATTGCATAGCTGGGTTGATTCACCAAGGGATCACGAGTGTTCGAACTGACGGGGTGGTATGACTGGAATTATGTTGAAAACGGCCTAACACACACAACAATACAAACAAAACGATCTCTGAAAACAGGGCGGGCAATTGCTCGCTTTGTCACAGTGTGTTAAGTACTATTGAGTAGCTGGGTTGAATCACCCTGAACGCATGAGTATGTGAACAGTGCGGGTGATTTGACTTATATGATGTTGAAAACGGCGTAAAACACCCAACAATTCAAACAAAACGACCTTTGAAATCATGATTAGTAATGGCTCCTCTTTCCACACTGTTTTCAGTCCTAACGCATATTTGTATTGATTCACCCAGGTCCCATGAGTTTGTGAATTGTGAGGGTGGTTGGACATAAATGCTGTTGGAAACGGCCTATAAACCCCAACAATGCAATCACATTGACCTTTGAAAACATGATGAGCAATGGCTCCTCTTACCACAACGGTTTTCAGTCCTATTGCATAGTTGGCTTGATTCGCCCAGGATTGCTTAGGAAGATTGTTGTGTGGAGTAGTGGGGTGAGAAAACCAGGAAATGCAGGAGTAGGTGAACTGGCCGCCGTGATATAACTGAGAAATTGTTAAAAACGGCGTTAAACCCCAATCAATCAATGATTCGCCCAGGACGCATGAGTATGTGAAATGTGGGGGTGATTGGACATAAATGCTGTTGAAAACGGCCTAAGACTCCATACAGTGCACTCAAAAAGACATTTGAAAACATGATGAGCAATGGCTCCTTATACCACACTGTTTTCAGTACTATTGCGTAGATGGGTTGATCACCCAGGAAGCATGTATGTGTGAGCAGTGATGTTTTTTTAACATAAATGCTGTTGTAAACGGCATAAAAAACCAACAACGCAATCAAAACGAACATTGAAAGCACGATGGGCAATGGCTCCTCTTACCACACTGTTTTCAGTCCTATTGCCTAGCTAGGTAGAATCACCCAGAAAACATGAGTATGCGAACTTTGATGGCGATTGTGCATACATGCTGTTGAAAACGGCCTAAAACCCAACAATACAAGCAAAACGACCTTTGGAAACATGATGAGCAATTGCTGTTTTTATCACAATGTTTTCGATAGTTCATTTATAGGGAGTTTATGCATGTTGGAACGGGTTTATGGGAAAATCGTTCACTGTACCGCCGAAAGGGATTTGGCCTGCATAGGTGCGAAGACCAGTTAACACATACTAACCCTTTCCCAAAATGCAGATATTTTATGCCACTTTCCAAACTTATTTAGTCATGCAACAACTCGCTTCCAATATCAAAACCTCTACAATGCAAACAAAACGACATTTTAAACTACGGCTGGCAATTGCTTCTTTTGCCACAATGTGTTCAGTTCTATTGCATAGCTGGGTTGATTCACCCAGGGATCACGAGTGTGTGAACTGACGCAGTGGTATGACTGGAATTATGTTGAAAACGGCCTAAAACACCAAACAATACAAACGAAACGACCTCTGAAAACAAGGCAGGCAATTGCTCCTTTGTCACAGTGTGTTCAGTACTATTGAGTAGCTGGGTTGAATCACCCAGGACGCATGAATATGTTAACAGTGCGGGGGATTTGACATATATGATGTTTAAAACGGCGTAAAACACTCAACAATACAAACAAAACGACCTTTAAAATCATGATTAGCAATGGCTCCTATTTCCACACTGTTTTCAGTCCTATCGCGTAGATGGGTTGATTCACCCAGGAAGCATGTGTGTGTGAGCAGTGAGGGTTATTTAATATAAATGCTGTTGTAAACGGCCTAAAAACCCAACAACGCAATGAAAACGACCTTTGAAAGCACGATGGGCAATGGCTCTTCTTACCACACTGTGTTCAGTCCTATCGTATAGTTGGGTTGATTCACCCAGGACGCATGAGTATGTGAACTGTGAGAGTGATTGAACATAAATGCTGTTGAAAACGGCTTAAAAAAAACCAAAACGCAATCAAAACGACCTTTGAAAACATGATGATCAATGGCTCCTCTTACCACACTGTTTTTCAGTACTATTGCCTAACTGGGTAGAATCACCCAGAAAACATGAGTATGTGAACTGTGCGATTGGGCATACATGCTGTTGAAAACGGCCTAAAACCCCAATAATACAAGCAAAACGACCTTTGAAAACATGATGAGCAATGGCTGTTTTTATCACAATGTTTTCGATATTTCATTTATAGGGAGTTTAGGTATGTGGGAACGCGGTTATGGGAAAATCGTTCACTGTACCGCCGAAAGGGATTTGGCCTGCAGAGGTGCGAATACCAATGAACACATACTAACCCTTTCCCACACGCAGATATGTTATGCCACTTTCCACACTTATTTAGCGATGAAACAACGCGCTTCCAAGATCAAAAAGCCTACAATACAAACAAAACGACATTTTAAAGCATGGCGGGTAATTGCTTCTTTTGCCACAATGTGTTCAGTTCTAGTGCATAGCTGGGTTGATTCACCCAGGGATCACGAGTGTTCGAACTGACGGGGTGGTATGACTAGAATTATGTTGAAAACGGCCTAACACACACAACAATACAAACAAAACGATCTCTGAAAGCAGGGCGGGCAATTGCTCGCTTTGTCACAGTGTGTTCAGTACTATTGAGCAGATGGGTTGAATCATCCAAAACGCATGAGTATGAGAACATTGCGGGTGATTTGACATATATGATGTTGAAAACGGCGTAAAACACCCAACAATTCAAACAAAACGACCTTTGAAATCATGATTAGCAATGGCTCCTCTTTCCACACTGTGTTCAGTCCTAACGCATAGCTGGGTTGAATCACTCAGGTCCCATGAGTTTGTGAACTGTGAGGGGGATTGTACATAAATGCTAGTGAAACCGGCCTATAAACCCCAACAATGCAATCACATTGACCTTTGAAAACATGATGAGCAATGGCTCCCCTTACCACACTGTTTTCAGTCCTATTGCGTAGTTTGTTTGATTCGCCCAGGACGCATGAGTATGTGAACTGTGGGAGTGATTGGACATAAATTATGTTGAAAACGTCCTTATAAAAGCCGGCTACTACAGCAGGAATGTATGCCATTCTCGTTACATTATCATTCAACTGTCTTCATGCTGTTCTATTAATCTAGTCTTCTAGGTATTTATCAGTTCGTTTATCTTTTCATCAATTATAAATGTGTTAGACCAAGACCCGGTAGCTCAGAAGGTAGCGACGACGGCTGTCAACCCAGGGGTTGTGGGTTCGAACCCCAACTCGGTTAACTTTTTTTCCGACGGTTGACTAACGTCATTTGTCTTCCATCAGTGGCCCAACAGTCTATGTAGAAAAGCAGTAATTTCCTGGAAAAGTCAGTTGTGTGGAATACGGGTGTAAGATGGCCAGACACTGTGATATGACTGAAAAATTGTTGAAATGGCGGTAACCAAAAACAATTCATCAATCAAATTTGCCGGTTATAGATGTGTCGTCCTGTAATGTTTGCAGGATGTTTCCACTGTATGTAATCTATTTGAAATACTGTTGAATGGCACCGTTGTACTGAAGAGCATGAGATAAATTGGGCTAACGTTACATAATCCATATGTTGGTTTTGATGCTGTTTTTATATATTCTGTCTGTCTGTCTGTCTGTCTGTCTGTCTGTCTGTCTGTCTGTCTGTCTGTCTGTCTGTCTGTCTGTCTGTCTGTCTGTCTGTCTGTCTGTCTGTCTGTCTGTCTGTCTGTCTGTCTGTCTGTCTGTCTGTCTGTCTGTCTGTCTGTCTGTCTGTCTGTCTGTCTGTCTGTCTGTCTGTCTGTCTGTCTGTCTGTCTGTCTGTCTGTCTGTCTGTCTGTCTGTCTGTCTGTCTGTCTGTCTGTCTGTCTGTCTGTCTGTCTGTCTGTCTGTCTGTCTGTCTGTCTGTCTGTCTGTCTGTCTGTCTGTCTGTCTGTCTGTCTGTCTGTCTGTCTGTCTGTCTGTCTGTCTGTCTGTCTGTCTGTCTGTCTGTCTGTCTGTCTGTCTGTCTGTCTGTCTGTCTGTCTGTCTGTCTGTCTGTCTGTCTGTCTGTCTGTCTGTCTGTCTGTCTGTCTGTCTGTCTGTCTGTCTGTCTGTCTGTCTGTCTGTCTGTCTGTCTGTCTGTCTGTCTGTCTGTCTGTCTGTCTGTCTGTCTGTCTGTCTGTCTGTCTGTCTGTCTGTCTGTCTGTCTGTCTGTCTGTCTGTCTGTCTGTCTGTCTGTCTGTCTGTCTGTCTGTCTGTCTGTCTGTCTGTCTGTCTGTCTGTCTGTCTGTCTGTCTGTCTGTCTGTCTGTCTGTCTGTCTGTCTGTCTGTCTGTCTGTCTGTCTGTCTGTCTGTCTGTCTGTCTGTCTGTCTGTCTGTCTGTCTGTCTGTCTGTCTGTCTGTCTGTCTGTCTGTCTGTCTGTCTGTCTGTCTGTCTGTCTGTCTGTCTGTCTGTCTGTCTGTCTGTCTGTCTGTCTGTCTGTCTGTCTGTCTGTCTGTCTGTCTGTCTGTCTGTCTGTCTGTCTGTCTGTCTGTCTGTCTGTCTGTCTGTCTGTCTGTCTGTCTGTCTGTCTGTCTGTCTGTCTGTCTGTCTGTCTGTCTGTCTGTCTGTCTGTCTGTCTGTCTGTCTGTCTGTCTGTCTGTCTGTCTGTCTGTCTGTCTGTCTGTCTGTCTGTCTGTCTGTCTGTCTGTCTGTCTGTCTGTCTGTCTGTCTGTCTGTCTGTCTGTCTGTCTGTCTGTCTGTCTGTCTGTCTGTCTGTCTGTCTGTCTGTCTGTCTGTCTGTCTGTCTGTCTGTCTGTCTGTCTGTCTGTCTGTCTGTCTGTCTGTCTGTCTGTCTGTCTGTCTGTCTGTCTGTCTGTCTGTCTGTCTGTCTGTCTGTCTGTCTGTCTGTCTGTCTGTCTGTCTGTCTGTCTGTCTGTCTGTCTGTCTGTCTGTCTGTCTGTCTGTCTGTCTGTCTGTCTGTCTGTCTGTCTGTCTGTCTGTCTGTCTGTCTGTCTGTCTGTCTGTCTGTCTGTCTGTCTGTCTGTCTGTCTGTCTGTCTGTCTGTCTGTCTGTCTGTCTGTCTGTCTGTCTGTCTGTCTGTCTGTCTGTCTGTCTGTCTGTCTGTCTGTCTGTCTGTCTGTCTGTCTGTCTGTCTGTCTGTCTGTCTGTCTGTCTGTCTGTCTGTCTGTCTGTCTGTCTGTCTGTCTGTCTGTCTGTCTGTCTGTCTGTCTGTCTGTCTGTCTGTCTGTCTGTCTGTCTGTCTGTCTGTCTGTCTGTCTGTCTGTCTGTCTGTCTGTCTGTCTGTCTGTCTGTCTGTCTGTCTGTCTGTCTGTCTGTCTGTCTGTCTGTCTGTCTGTCTGTCTGTCTGTCTGTCTGTCTGTCTGTCTGTCTGTCTGTCTGTCTGTCTGTCTGTCTGTCTGTCTGTCTGTCTGTCTGTCTGTCTGTCTGTCTGTCTGTCTGTCTGTCTGTCTGTCTGTCTGTCTGTCTGTCTGTCTGTCTGTCTGTCTGTCTGTCTGTCTGTCTGTCTGTCTGTCTGTCTGTCTGTCTGTCTGTCTGTCTGTCTGTCTGTCTGTCTGTCTGTCTGTCTGTCTGTCTGTCTGTCTGTCTGTCTGTCTGTCTGTCTGTCTGTCTGTCTGTCTGTCTGTCTGTCTGTCTGTCTGTCTGTCTGTCTGTCTGTCTGTCTGTCTGTCTGTCTGTCTGTCTGTCTGTCTGTCTGTCTGTCTGTCTGTCTGTCTGTCTGTCTGTCTGTCTGTCTGTCTGTCTGTCTGTCTGTCTGTCTGTCTGTCTGTCTGTCTGTCTGTCTGTCTGTCTGTCTGTCTGTCTGTCTGTCTGTCTGTCTGTCTGTCTGTCTGTCTGTCTGTCTGTCTGTCTGTCTGTCTGTCTGTCTGTCTGTCTGTCTGTCTGTCTGTCTGTCTGTCTGTCTGTCTGTCTGTCTGTCTGGCTGGCTGGCTGGCTGGCTGGCTGGCTGGCTGGCTGGCTGGCTGGCTGGCTGGCTGGCTGGCTGGCTGGCTGGCTGGCTGGCTGGCTGGCTGGCTGGCTGGCTGGCTGGCTGGCTGGCTGGCTGGCTGGCTGGCTGGCTGGCTGGCTGGCTGGCTGTCTGTCTGTCTGTCTGTCTGTCTGTCTGTCTGTCTGTCTGTCTGTCTGGCTGGCTGGCTGGCTGGCTGTCTGTCTGTCTGTCTGTCTGTCTGTCTGTCTGTCTGTCTGTCTGTCTGTCTGTCTGTCTGTCTGTCTGTCTGTCTGTCTGTCTGTCTGTCTGTCTGTCTGTCTGTCTGTCTGTCTGTCTGTCTGTCTGTCTGTCTGTCTGTCTGTCTGTCTGTCTGTCTGTCTGTCTGTCTGTCTGTCTGTCTGTCTGTCTGTCTGTCTGTCTGTCTGTCTGGCTGGCTGGCTGGCTGGCTGGCTGGCTGGCTGGCTGGCTGGCTGGCTGTCTGTCTGTCTGTCTGTCTGTCTGTCTGTCTGTCTGTCTGTCTGTCTGTCTGTCTGTCTGGCTGGCTGGCTGGCTGGCTGGCTGGCTGGCTGGCTGGCTGGCTGGCTGGCTGGCTGGCTGGCTGGCTGGCTGGTCTGTCTGTCTGTCTGTCTGTCTGTCTGTCTGTCTGTCTGTCTGTCTGTCTGTCTGTCTGTCTGTCTGTCTGTCTGTCTGTCTGTCTGTCTGTCTGTCTGTCTGTCTGTCTGTCTGTCTGTCTGTCTGTCTGTCCCTGGGTCGGCTGTCTGTCTGTCTGTCCGTCTGTCTGTCTGGTCTGTCTGTCTGTTGTCCCCTGTCTGTCTGTCAGTCTGTCTGTCTGTCTGTCTGTCTGTTTCTGTCTGTCTGTCTGTCTGTCTGTCTGTCCTGTCTGTCTGTCTGTCTGTCTGTCTGTCTGTCTGTCTGTCTGTCTGTCTGTCTGTCTGTCGGTCTGTCCTGAGTCTGTCTGTCTGTCTCTCTCTCTCTCTCTCTCTCTCTCTCTCTCTCTCCTCTCTCTCATCTCTCTCATCTCTCTCTCTGTCTCTCTGTCTCCTGTGCCTCTCTCCTCTCTCTCGGTCTCTGCTCTCATCTAGTGTCTCTGTCCTCTGTCTCTGTCTCTCTCTTCTGTCTCTCTCTGTCTCTCTCTGTCTCTCTTCTCTGTCTCTTCTCTGTCTTCGCTCTCTCTCTCTCTTCTCTCTCTCTCTCTCTCTCTTCTCTCTCTCCTCTGTCTTCTCTCTCTCTGCCTCTCTCCCTCTCTCTCATCTCTCTCCTCTCTCATCTCCTCTCTCTCTCTCTCTTCTATGTATGTCTGTCTCCTGCCTCTATATGTCTCTCTCTCTGCTCTCTGTCTCTCTGTCTCTCTGTCCTCTGTCTCTGTCTCTGGCTCTCCTGTCTATCTCTGTCTCTGTCTCTCTCCTCCTCTGTATCTGTCTCTGTTCTGTCCTGTCTATCTCTCTATCTCTCTCTCTCTCTCTGCTCTTCTCTCTCAGATCTCCATCTCTCTCTTCGTGTCTCTAGTCATCTTCTCTCTGTCTCTGCTCTCTATCTCATCTCTTCTCCTCCTCTCTCTCTCTCTCTCTTCTCTCTCACTTCTCTCTCTCTCTCCTCTCTGTGTCTCTCTCTCTCTTCTCTCTCTTCTCTCTCTCTCTCTCTCTCTCTCTCTCTCTCTCTCTCTCTCTCTCTCGTCTCTCTCTCACTCTCTCTCACTCTCCTCTCTCTTCTCTCTCTCTCTCTCTCTCTCTCTCTCTCCTCTCAGTGCCAGTACCTTTGTAACGGCATTGATTAACATTGGAGCGTCCAAGAATCATGCTCCCTCATCAAACACAACATCGTTAGCGAAAGATTTCGAATGACAATGACAAATCTCTTTATTGAAAGTAATTAGGCCAGCGGCCCATATATATAGAGCTTTCTATTTCACAAATAGTATCTAACATGACGAATGATGTCCTTATCATATTTTAATTAACATATCATATGAATATGAAGCTTAACCGATCTCAGGACTGTCGTTTTGAGCAATGTATATAATCTCACTGTCTGGTGTCGCCTAATACCAATCAAATAAAACAGTTCTTAATGATCAAACTCTTTTGGCCAATAAAATAACACCTGAAATTCACATTCAACACTGTCTTTCTTTCATTTTGAAACAGTAATTGCAATCATCCTTAGTTCACGATCAAGATTATTGTGACGACCAGTTTCCGATGCCAAAAGTCTTGGCTTCGAGCAACGGCAATTAGCAAGAGCTATTCTATAGCGAGCATCTCGCCTATGTGAATAAGATCAGGAAATAGCGGAATCCCAAGAGAACAACAATTTCGAATATGTCAATAAGATCATGACAATAGCTGAATCCAAGAGAACTCCAATTTAATGTAATTCAATTCAGTTTATAAGATGGACAACTGAGCCCAATTGGACAGTATATATATTCTATACTACTCTAAACGCAGTTTAAGACCGATATAGGCTCATAAAAGAAGTTAGTAAATTGCCCTTCAACCGTGTTGCTAGCTACATAATCAATCTTTTTAAAGCTCTACGACAACAACTTAGAATGTTTGCTTTTTGTCTGAAAAGTTATATTTACTAATAACTGCTTGTAGCATAAAAGCATATCACTACGCTAATTCCAACGTCGGCAAAAAAGAAGCTTGAAAAAAACGTCTTGTGATAGTCTCGTCTTCCTGGAGTGTTGCGTTCAAGATTATCCTTCTCTATAACAAGAATCCGGTGAATGAGCTGAAACATGGGTGTACATAGAAGGGTGGTCTTTGTCCATAAGGTCCGTGCTTCACGACTTTTATTAGATCTGCGCCTTCGTTCAATTCGACCGCACAGTACTGCTAATCCGTTCCATGACTCACAGACCGTTTACAAATAAATACAGAATATTGGATTGTTCTTCGTTAGACTGATTTCTAGTGACGAGTTGTCCGAACCGGTGATAATGCACCGTAAAATCGTACAGCCTCTTCTCACAAGTGCAGTGAATTCCCCGGCTTGATCTCGAATATCCGTACCAATATTCAGGGGAAACGTCCGAAAAAACTAATGTTTGCCAAGATTGTATATCTTCGGTATGACTTTCCGTATGCAATCCTAGCCGAAAATGCAATTTTTTTCTTTTGTCCTGACCGTAATAATTTTAAATCTGTTATATTGGCATTGAGATACTTTATGATTCTGACAGGCGATGTCTGTTAAGTCTTGTTTGACGCGTCTCCACCTCAAGTTGCGCATGTTTCAATGTAACGTAATCTGTTTGCTTTAAATCTCCCTGAGTCATCACTAAGTCACCGTTAAGCTTATCAACATTGTTTGTTAAATCTTCAATTTGGTCACTATGTCCAACTTAAGTCATTTCTCATGTAATCCAAATTATTTTTAAGTGTTGTGATATCAATTCTTTCTGTGTAAGTTTCTTTTGAATGCGAGTAAATTTTTCCTTTCTAACAGTATGCGTAGTTGTTTCTCGGCCATATATGCTTGTACACTCTTTCATCATTCAACAGTAGTCGATCTATTTCTAATAATCTGGTCGTCTATATACTTTTTCATTTCAATTTTGAGTTCATCGTATTCAAATGTGTCGGCCATAGCTTGTGTGGTCCTGCAAGCTATTCAGCATGTTTTCCACTGATGTAATCTGTCTGCAATCTCATTTAATGAAACATGATACTACCCACGGGCACGAGTAAGAGAATCCAGACAGGTTCTGAAGTAATCCATTATTAGTGGTCATCTACAAGTATCAATTGTAATGTACACGTCTTGTACGGCGAAGCTAATACTTTAAAACGGATTAAACACCTTCTAGAAACCGATGATTGGGGGATGCCCACAATGAATACACGATGATACACTACAACAAAAGTTTACAATTGGCTCTGTAGAGAATATTATTGTCGGCTTTGTGTTTAGCCCGAGCTGGGAACAAAATATGCCCAATCGAGCCACGTTCTCAGGAAGACAAACATTCGTGACTTTGCTACCAGTAAAAATCATGATCAGCTGTGCCCACGCGCAGTCGTCTTCGATTGTGGCGTGGCTATACAATGATAGTTGTTCAGAGAAATCAGATGATTGAATTCGTATACAGGCTCATGGTCATAACCTTAATTATCTTCAATATGAAACATAAGGCTCTGACATGACATAAATAAACTAGGAGAAGAGTCCTTTAAAAAGGGGTTTCTGTATCTTTTCGGTTCAACACAGCACATGTTCTTTTTTTTACGCGATTTCATTATTCTTGTTAATCAATAAGTGCTCGCTTTTGCCTAATTTGTCCTTAGGCTCTCTCATACTCTATATATACTAATATATCTATATATAGAGCGAACATTTCAAATATATCAATAAGATCAGGATATAGCGGAATCCCAGAGAACACAATTTCGAATATGTCAATAAGATCAGAAATAGCTGAATCCAGAGAACAACATTGCGAATAGTACATTCAAATTCGTTTATAAAGATGGACAATGAGCCAATTGGACAGTATTTATATTATATATCTCTAAAACGAGTTTTAAAGAACGTTATAAGGCTAAAACAAGAAGTTAGCAAATTGCCTTTCAAACCGTGTTGCTAAGCTACAGAATTAAATACCTTTTTAAAGTCTACGACAGCAACTTAGAAAGTTTTGCATTTTTTCTGAAAAGGTAATAAATTTACTAATAACTGCTTGAAGCATAAATGCATTATCAACTACGGCTAATTACAAAGTCTTGCAACATGATAGTAGCTTGAAAAAATCTGTCAATAGTCTCGTCTCTGGAGTGTTGCGTTCAAGATATCCTTCATATAACAAGAATCCAGTGAATGAGCTGAACACATGGTGTTAGTACATAGAAGGGTCTTTGTCCATAAGGTCCGTGCTTCACGACTTTTATTAGATCGCCTTCGTTCAATTCGACCGTCACAGCACTGCTATCCGTTCCATGTGTCACGACCGTTTACAAATAAAAACAAATATCGGAATTGTTCTTCCTTAGACTGATTTCTAGTGCCGGGTTTGTCCCGAACCGGTGATATGCACGTAAAAAAACGTACACGCCTTCACAAGTGCAGTGAATTCCCCGGTTATTCTCGAATATCCGTTACCAATATTCAGGGAGGACGTCCGAAAAAAAACTAATGTTTGCCATGATTGTATATCTTGTATGACTTTCCAATTGCAATCTGAGCTGAAAAGTCATATTTTTTTCTTTTGTCCTGACGTAATAATTTAAATAAATATCTTTTACATTGCCATTGAGAAACTGTATGATTCAGACAGGGATGTTGTTAAGTCTTGTTGACGCGTTCCACCAAGTTGGCGCATGTTTCCATGTAACGTCAATCTGTTTGCTTAAATCTCCCTCAGTCATCACTAAGTCGCCGTTAAGCTTATCAACATTGTTTGTTAAACCTTCTAATTGGTCACTATGTCCTCTTAAGTCATTTCTCATGTAATCCAAATTATGTTTAAGTGTTGTGATATCCAATTCTTTCTGTGTAAGTTTCCTTTTGAATGGAATAATCTGTGAATTTTTCCCTCTAACAGTATGCGTAGTTGTTTCTCGGCCAGTGAATGCTTTGTAACACTCTTTCATCATTCAACGCAGTCGTTCTTTTCTAATAATCTGATCGTCTATATACTTTTTTCAGTTCAATTTTGAGTTCATCTATATCAAAAATGTGTCGGCCATAGCTTGATGGTCCTGCAAGCTATTCAGCATTGTTTTCCACTGAATGTAAACTGTCTGCAATCTCATTTATGACACGGTACTACCCACGGGCACGAATAAGAGAAACAGACCAGTCTTGAAGTAATCCATTATTACGTGTTAATCTACAAGTATCAATTGTAATGTACACGTATTGTACTGCGAGCTTATACTTAAAACGGAATAAACAACTTTCTAGAAATAGATGTTTTGGAGGGATGCCACAATGAATACACGATGATACACATACAAAAGTTTACAAATGGCTCTGTAGAGATATTATTGTCGGCTTTGTGTCTTCGCCGAGCTGGGAAACAAAATATGCCCAATCGAGCCCTCAAGAAAGACAAACTTCGTGACTTTGCTACCAGTAAAACATCAAGGTCGGCCTGTGCCCGCGCGCAGTCGTTCTTCGTGTGCGTGGCTATACAATGATAGTTGTTCCATAGAATCAGATTATTGATTCGTATACAGGGGCTCATGGTCATAAACCTTGATTATCTTCAATATGAAAACATGAGGCATGACCATTAAATAAATAAACAGGAGAAAGATTCCTTTAAAAAAGGTGGTCTCTGTCGCGCTCACAAGCAAATTGTTATTTGTTTT
>JASEVX010000006.1:7430848-7748369 GCA_031761405.1 Serripes groenlandicus | reverse complement strand
ACTGGAGAAGTAGGCTGACAGATACCCACCTAACAGATCAGCTCATGGTGATGCTGGAGTCTCCAGATGTTCTTCATTATGATCCACTGCCAGCAATTCACATATGGAGTGCCACTCCACGCAGAATCAGGAATGTTACAAAAGTCAAATCTCAAACTTTAAATGACACACTTCAGTCTGACAGTGTTGAAGATCAAACTGTAATCAATATGGAGAATTCTGGTGCATCTCAGAGTTTTGACAATTCTGCTTCAGAAATTGTAGCTAAATCTTTGTCAGATAGTGTTGATTTATCTAAGAATTCTGATAATTCTACTTCAGAAGATATCACAGCTATAGCTTTGTCAGAAAATATAAACATACCTACCTCTGAAGATGATGGAAATTTGTTTGACTCTCAGTCTGAATTGGCCCAAGCTGATTCTGATTCAGATTATGAGTCAGATGAGTGTTATTCTGATGAAAATTCTGGTGAAGAGGAATATCAGTATATTCCAATTAAGTCAATTTGTTTTGTTTGTTTGTTTGGAGTTTAACGCCGCTTTCAACAACTTTGGTCATATCACGGCGGTCAGTGCACCTACCCATGTTTTCCTGGCTTTCCCACACCAGTACTTACACAACATTCTTTCGAAGCCACTGACTACTTTCTCACATAGATCAGAGGTGAGAGGCAATGGAAAACATCGCCCGAAAGAATGTCGCCGCAACCGGGTATCGAACCCGTGACCTCCAGATCACGAGTCAGATACGCTACCAATTGAGCTACCCGGCCGGGTCAATTAAGTCAAGGAGAAAGTTTGAACACAAAGCCAATTCTCTGCTAAACAAACTTTTGGTTAACGAATTTGGTCGGTTTGGTGAATAAATACATATGTAAACTGTTCAAAAAGTTTAATTGTTTCAATTAAATAAATAACCATTGAATGTTGCCTTGTGCTAATTAAAAAGTTTGGGCCAGTGGTAAACATGTTGGGCCAGTAATTTTCCATTTCAACTGGCCCTGCTGGCTAGTAGAAATTTCAGCCTTATAAGTCTACCCCTGCTTTGTAAATATAACAAGAGGGCCATAATGGCCCTAGTTCGCTCACCTTAATTAACCAATGTACTGCAATGCAAAACACATCAAGACAATTACTCTGAATGCAACCTCCAGTGTTAACAAGATTTTCCTTCATTTGACCTAGTGATCTATATTTTTTTACCTGATATGACTTATATTCCAACATGGACTAGATATGCCACCTCTGGAGTTTGAACAATATTTTCCTTTATTAACATTATTTCTGACCCAATATGACACATATTCGAACTTAATCTAGATATAATTCAGACAAACATTCTGACAAAATTTCAAGCTGCAGAAGCAAAAAATAACGTATCCAAAGTGTTAACAAGATTTTCCTTCAATTTGACCTAGTGACCTAGTTTTTGACCCTACATAACCCATATTCGAACTTGGCTTAGATACCATTTAGATAAACATTCTCATTAAATGTCAAGCTGCTGTAGCAAAAAAATGCGTCTTCTACAGAGTTAAAAAGATTTTCCTTCAATTTTTCCAAGTGACCTAGTTTTTGAACCGGCTTGACCTATATTCAAACTTGTCCTAGATATCATTCAGCTCAACATTCTGACCAAATTTCAAGCTGCTGAAGCAGAAAATGCGGCTTCTACAGTGTTAACAAGATTTCCCTTCAATTTAGCCTAGTGACCTAGTTTCTGACCCAATATGACACATATTCAAAATTGACCTAGATATTTTTAAGACAAACATTCTGACAAAATTTCAAACTGCTGAAGCAAAAATTGCGGCCTCTGGAGTGTTAACAAGATTTTCCTTCAATTTGACCTTAGATATATATATAGTGACCAAGTTTTTGACCCGACATGACCCATGTTCGAACTTGGCTTACATATCATCAAGACAAACATTCTGATAAAGTTTCAACATGCGCAAGTTAAAAATGTGGCTTCCAGAGTGTTAACAAGATTTCCCTTCAATTTGACCTAGTGACCTAGTTTTTGACCTCATATGGCCCATTTTCGAACTTGTCCAAGATTTGATGGAGATGAATGTTAAAAATAGATAAACAAATCAATTAAATAACAGAGGACAGTTAAAATAAAGCATATTCATATTAATAATGATATTCATAGCAAGAAAACTAGATTGAAGTGGGTGCAATATTGATTGTTTGTCGTTTTACGACGCTTTCAACAATTCTTCAGTTAAATCCAGGTGTGATAACATAGAAGATATGGCCGGATATGATTTGTCTTTAAATGGGGTCAGAGGTCAAGGTCACAGTGATCTAACTTTGGTACATGACAAATCCTCTTTCCAAGATGCATCAGTTACCAAATTTGTGAAGTGGTTTAGGAGATAAGGCACGGACAAAGTTGGGTAAGATTTATCCTTTAATGGGGTTAAAGGTCAAGGTCCCAGTGTCCCAATTTTGGAATGCATTATTGCATAAAATACTCCCTTCAAGGAGGCATAACTCTTAAACAACTAAAGTAAACTGGTCAGTCTTTTATCACAACAGAGATTTTATGCCCATAAACATTCACAGCAAGTTTGATTTTGAGATAAGAACTGTTGAAGGTAAAGAGCCAACATGGCCTGTTTGGCCAAATTTTTGATAATTCTAGGGCCATAATCCAAAAGTGTCTTGGCCATTTGGCTGGTTATCATCCTTGGCCCAAACTTTATGTCCACAACCATGTTTACACAGTTTGGTGAAGATTTGGACGAAAAATTGTTTGCCTGGGAGAGTGGACAAGGCTAACTTGGACAATTTTGGATAATTCAAGACCCATTTTCCAGAAGTTCCTTGCACAATTTGGCTGATTAGCAAACTTGGCACAGATATTGTGCCCACAGCCATATTCAACAAGTTTGGTGCAGATTGGATGAATATTGTTTGACCTAGAGATGCTAATTTGGTCATTTTTTGATAATTCAACAAGGGTCATAATCCAATAGTGCCTTGGGTAATTTGGCTGGTTATCAATCTTGTCATAGACATGATGAGCAATAAAACATGCAAACAAGAGGGCCAAGATGGCCCTAAATCGATCACCTGAATGATAGTTAATTAGAAGCAAATATCAAACTGCAGATATCTGTGAAAATTTTATCAGGAGTTCAAATGAAACTGCAAGGAGTAGACACTCAGTTAAAGAAATAGTTTATCAGTAAAAGCCATTTTTATCTTGAAATCGAACAAGAGCTTTATCAATTTCTGATGCTGCAGCAACAAAGGTTCTACACAGAATGCAAGTATTTGAACAATTTTGAAAGAGGACCACTAAAGGAACATTCCTGTGAAGTAACGTTGAAATTGGTCAAGTGGAATGGTAGGAGTTGTCATTTGTAGCTAAAAGTTCAATTTACCCCTTTTGTGATGACGCGAGGTTGCTATGATTTTGTAACTAATCAAAACAGCTTGAACAAATTAAATGTAGAGGATCACTGAAGTAGGATTTATATTCAATTTCCTTAATATCAGACAAGAACTTAAAACAAGAGGCCCAAGAGGGCCAGTATCGCTCCACGGCCATAAGGCAAAAATCAAATCTCCAAACAGCCCTGCCCCCTGGTGGCTATTTTTTTTACCAACTACCATGGCTTAAAGGAATCTTGTAGAGTGTCACCCAAGGAATGTTTCTGCAAAATTATTTGAAATCAGCCTGACACTTTCGGAGGAGAGGATATTTTAAGTTTTCACTATAGCCATATAAGGCAAAATATCCCCATCTCCTGGCAGCCATATTTTTCAACCAATCAAATGGCTTGAAGGAATCTGATAGAGGGTAAGCCTAGGAACATTTCTACAAAATTATTTGAATATCAGCCAAACACTTTCGGAGGAGAAGATTTTTTAAGTTTTCACTATGGTTATATAAGGCAAAATAGCCCCGCCCTCTGGCGGCCATGTTTTTCGAGCAATCAACATGGCTTGAAGGAATCTGATAGAGGGTCACCCAATGAACATTTCTACAAAATTATTTGAAAATCGGCTGAACACTTTCGGAGAAGAAGATTTTTTAAGTTTTCACTATAGCTATATAAGGCAAAATAGCCCCGCCCCCTGGTGGCCATGTTTTTTAACCAATCAACATTTCTTGAAGGAATCTAATAAAGGTTCACCCAAGGAACATTTCTACAAAATTATTTGAAAATCGGCCTGACACTTTTGCAGGAGAAGATTTTTTAAGTTTTCTCTTTAGCTATATAGGCAAAAAAGCCCCGCCCTGTGACGGCCATGTTTTTTTACCAATCAACATGGGTTGAAGAAATCTAATAAAGAGTCACCCAAGGAACATTTCTACAAAATTATTTGAAAATCGGCCTGACGCTTTTGGAGAAGAAGATTTTTTAAGTTTTCACTATTTTTTTCTTTCGGTTGCCATGGAAACCAGAATTTCGAATGGATCAAAAAAAATTGAAGGAATTTAGTAGAGGACATTAAGAGGATGCTTCCCATGAAGTTTCAACCAAATTGGCAAAGTGGTTAGGGAGAAGAAGTTGTTTAAAGGAAAAAGTTTACGCACGCACGCACGACGGACAATTCGCCATGACATAAGCTCGACTGGCTTTCAGCCAGTGGAGCTAAAAATGGAATTTGGATGCCCCTTTTCTGATGCTGCAGCAACCCTGGTGGCCATGTTTTTCAACAGATCAAACATATTTGAATAATCTTGGTAGAGGGTGCCCCAAAGAACATTTGTGAAAAATTATTTTCAAATCGGGCTAATTCTTTTGGACGAGAAGATTTTTTAAGTTTAAACAATACACATATAAGGAAAACAAGCTTAGCCCCCTGGCAGCCATGTTTTTTCAATGGATCGGAAATATTTGAACAATCTTGGTAAAGGGTGCCCCAATGAACATTTGTGCAAAATAATTTTCAAATCGGGCCAGTACTTTTGGACAAGAAGATTTTCAAAGTTTTAACAATGCACATATAAGGAAAACAAGCTTAGCATCCTGGCAGCCATGTTTTTTCAACGAATCGGAAATATTTGAACAATCTTGGTAAAGAGTGCCCCAAAGAACATGTGTGCAAAATAATTTTCAAATCGGGCCAGTACTTTTGGACAAGAAGATTTTTAAAATTTAAACAATGCACTTATAAGGAAAACAGGCTCCACCCCCTGGCGGCCATGTTTTTCAACGGATCGGAAATATTTGCACAATCTTGGTAAAGGGTGCCCAAAGGAACATTTGTGCAAAATAATTTTCAAATTGGGCTTATACTTTTGGACAAGAAGATTTTAAAAGTTTTAACAATGCACATATAAGGAGAACAAGCCCTGGCGGCCACGTTTTTCAACCAATCAGAAATATTTGAACACTCTTGGAGTGCCCCAAGGAATATTTGTGGAAAATAATTGTCAAATCAGGCCAGTACTTTTGGACAAGAAGATTTTTAAAGTTTTAACAAAAACAAGAGGGCCATGATGGCCCTTGAATCGCTCACCTGATTTTTTTTTCTACAAAATTATTTGAAAATCGGGCCGACACTTTTGGAGAAGAAGATTTTTTAAGTTTGCACTATAGCCATATAAGGCAAAATAGCCCCGCCCCCCACCCCCCTGGCGGCCATGTTTTTCGACCAATCAACATGGCTTGAAGGAATCTGATAGAGGGTCATCCAAGGAACATTTCTACAAAATTATTTGAAAATCTGCCAACCAGTTTGGGAGAAGAAGAATTTTGAAGTTTTTTTCGTTTCGTTGCCATGGAAACCAGAATTCTGCATGGATCCCTAAAATTTGAAGGAATTCTGGTGAGGTCATTAAGAGGATGCTCTCTGTGAAGTTTCATCCCAATTGACCCACTGGTTACTGAGGAGAAGATGTTGAAGATTTTTTAAGTTTTCACTTTGGCCATATAAGGCAAAATAGCCCCCGCCCCCTGGCGGCCATGTTTTTCGACCAATCAACATTGCTTGAAGGAATCTGATAGAGGGTCACCCAAGGAACATTTCTACAAAATTATTTGAAAATCGGCCTGACACTTATGGAGGAGAAGATTTTTTAAGTTTTCACTATAGCCATAAAAGGCAAAATAGCCCGCCCCCCCTGGCGGCCATGTTTTTTGACCAATCAACATGGCTTGAAGGAATCTGATAGAGGATCACCCAAGGAACATTTCTACAAAATTATTTGAAAATCGGCCATACACTTTTGGAGGAGAAGATTTTTTAAGTTTTCACTATAGCCATATAAGGCAAAATAGCCCCGCCCCCCCCTGGCGGCCATGTTTTTCGACCAATCAACATGGCTTGAAGGAATCTGGTAGAGGGTCATCCAAGGAACATTTCTACAAAATTATTTGAAAATCTGCCAACCAATTTGGGAGAAGAAGAATTTTGAAGTTTTTTCGGTTTCGTTGCCATGGAAACCAGAATTTTGCATGGATCCCAAAAATTTGAAGGAATTCTGGTGAGGTCATTGAGAGGATGGTTTCTGTGAAGTTTCATCCAAATTGACCCACTGGTTACTGAGGAGAAGAAGTTGACGGACGACGGACGACGCACGACGCACGACGGACAAAAGGCGATCACAATAACTCACCTTGAGCAAAGCTCAGGTGAGCTAAAAAACAAGAGGCCCAAGAGGGCCAGTATCGCTCCACGGCCATAAGGCAAAAATAAAATCTCCAAACAGCCCTGCCCCCTGGTGGCTATTTTTTTACCAACCACCATGGCTTAAAGGAATCTTGTAGAGTGTCACGCAAGGAATGTTTCTGCAAAATTATTTGAAAATCGGCCTGACACTTTCGTCGGAGAGGATATTTTAAGTTTTCACTATAGCCATATAAGGCAAAATAGCCCCACCCCCTGGCAGCCATATTTTTCAACCAATCAACATGGCTTGAAGGAATCTGATAGAGGAAGCCTAGGAACATTTCTACAAAATTATTTGAATATCAGCCAAACACTTTCGGAGGAGAAGATTTTTTATGTTTTCACTATGGTCATATAAGGCAAAATAGCCCCGCCCTCTGGCTGCCATGTTTTTCGACCAATCAACATGGCTTGAAGGAATCTGATAGAGGGTCACCCAATGAACATTTCTACAAAATTATTTGAAAATTGGCTGAACACTTTCGGAGAAGAAGATTTTTTAAGTTTTCACTATGGTCATATAAGGCAAAATAGCCCCGCCCTCTGGCGGCCATGTTTTTCGACCAATCAACATGGCTTTAAGGAATCTGATAGAGGGTCACCCAATGAACATTTCTACAAAATTATTTGAAAATCGGCTGAACACTTTCGGAGAAGAAGATTTTTTAAGTTTTCACTATAGCTATGTAAGGCAAAATAGCCCCGCCCCCCCTGGCGGCCATGTTTTTCGCCGAATCAACATTTCTTGAAGGAATCTGATAAAGGGTCACCCAAGGAGCATTTCTACAAAATTATTTGAAAATCAGCTGAACACTTTCGGAGAAGAAGATTTTTTAAGTTTTCACTATTGCAATATAAGGCAAAATAGCCCCGCCCCCCTGGCGGCCATGTTTTTCAACCAATCGACATTTCTTGAAGGAATCTAATAAAGAGTCACCCAAGGAACATTTCTACAAAATTATTTGGAAATCGGCCTCACACTTTTGGAGAAGAAGATTTTTTAAGTTCTCACTATTTTTTTCTTTCGGTTGCCATGGAAACCAGAATTTCGAATGGATCAAAAACAAGAGGCCCAAGAGGGCCAGTATCGCTCCACGGCCATAAGGCAAAAATCAAATCTCCAAACAGCCCTGCCCCCTAGTGGCCATATTTTTTACCAAGCTTAAAGGAATCTTGTAGAGTGTCACCCAAGGAATGTTTCTGCAAAATTATTTGAAAATCGGCCTGACACTTTCGGAGGAGAAGATTTATTAAGTTTTCACAATAGCCATATAAGGCAAAATAGCCCCACCCCATGGCGGCCATATTTTTGAACCAATCAACATGGCTTGAAGGAATCTGATAGAGGGTCACCCAAAGAACATTTCTACAAAATTATTTGAAAATCTGCTCAACACTTTCGGAGAAGAAGATTTTTTAAATTTTCACTATGGTCATATAGAGCAAAATAGCCCCGCCCTCTGGTGGCCATATTTTTCGACCAATCAACATTGCTTGAAGGAATCTGATAGAGGGTCACCCAATGAACATTTCTACAAAATTATTTGAAAATCGGCTGAACACTTTCGGAGAAGAAGATTTTTTAAGTTTTCACTATGGTCATATAAGGCAAAATAGCCCCGCCCTCTGGCGACCATGTTTTTCGACCAATCAACATTTATTGAAGGAATCTAATAAAGGGTCACCCAAGGAACATTTCTACAAAATTATTTGAAAATCGGCCTGACACTTTCAGAGAAGAAGATTTTTTAAGTTTTCACTATTTTTTTCTTTTGGTTGCCATGGAAACCAGAATTATGGATGGATAAAAAAAAATTGAAGGAATTTAACAGAGGGCATTGAGAGGATGCTTCCTATGAAGTTTCAACCAAATTGGCCAAGTGGTTAGTGAGAAGAAGTTGTTTAAAGGAAAAAGTTTACGCACGCACGTACGCACGCACGCACAACGGACAATTCGCCATGACATAAGCTCGACTGGCTTTCAGCCAGTGGAGCTAAATATTGAAGGAATTTATTAGAGGACATTGAGACACAACGGACAATTCGCCATGACATAAGCTCGACTGGCTTTCAGCCAGTGGAGCTAAGTATTGAAGGAATTTATTAGAGGACATTGAGAGGATGCTTCCCATGAAGTTTCAACCAAATTGGCCAAGTGGTTCGGGAGAAGAAGTCGTTTAAAGGAAAAACTTTACGCACGCACGCACGCACGCACGCACGACGGACAATTCGCCATGACATAAGCTCGACTGGCTTTCAGCCAGTGGAGCTAAAAACTGGCGGCCATGTTTTTCAACCGATCGGAAATATTTGAACAATCTTGGTAAAGGGTGCCCCAATGAACATTTGTGGAAAATAATCTTCAAATCGGGCCAGTACTTTTGGACAAGAAGATTGGATTGGAAATATTTGAACATTCTTGGTAGAGGGTACGGTACCCCAAGGAACATTTGTGCAAAATAGTTTTCAAAACGGGCCAGTACTTTTGGACAAGAAGATTTTTTAAGATTTTGCAATTTTCCCCTTTTTTGTTGCCGCAGCAACTAAAGTTCTCGATGGAATTTAAATCTTTAAACAATTTTGAAAGAGGTCCACCAAAGGAACATTCCTGTGAAGTTTGGTTGAAATTGGTCAAGTGGTTAAGGAGGAGATGATCTAAATGTCTAAATGTTAACGATGGACGCCGGACGGACAAAAAGTGATCAGAATAGCTCACCTTGAGCCTTTGGCTCTAGGTGATCTAATAAATAGGTCTTGCTATAATCTGTTTATTATACCGAGTCTATAAATCTGTTTCAGTGTCATGTCATGCTTTATCATTGCTGGAAATAATAATTTATTTATATCAATCCAGAGCATGTATTTATGGTGAAGATCGGTTAGTAAATGGAAGCTCTATTGTGTTCATAAGCTGTTTTATAGCAATATTGACAATTTCAAGGGCCATAATCCAGTCTTGCAAGAGCACATCTGGCTAGTTTTCGAAAGGAACCGAGCTCTCATCAATATTTAACTACTATTTAAGTTTGGTGAGGATCAGAGAGTAAATGCAGCCTCTATTGTGTGGATCAGAGAGTAAATGCAGCCTCTATTGTGTTCACAAGCTCTATTATAGCAATTTTGACAATTTCAAGAGCCATAATCCAGTCTTGCATGAGCACATCTGGCTGGTTTTCGAAAGTAACCAAGCTCTGATCAATATTTAACTACTATTTAAGTTTGGTGAAGATCAGATAGTAAATGCAGCCTCTATTGTGTTCACAAGCTCTATTATAGCAATTTTGACAATTCCAAGGGCCATAATCCAGTCTTGCATGGGCGGATCTGGCTGGTTTGCAAAAGGAACCGAGCTCTCATCAATATTTAACTACTTTCTAAGTTTGATGAAGATCAGATAGTAAATGGAGGCTCTATTGTGTTCACAAGCTGTATTATAGCAATTCTGACAATTTCAAGGGCCATAATCAAGTCTTGCATGGGCAGATCTGGCTAATTTGCGAAAGGAACCAAGCTCTGATAGATATCTAACTACTGTATAAGTTTGATTAAGATACAATCAAAACTGAAGACAGTATCGCGTTCACAAGCAATTGTTTACGGACGCACGGACGACGGACACCACGCCACGGCATAAGCTCTTCTGGCCTTTGGCCAGTAAAGCTAAAAATTGGCAAGTTATCCTTTTTCTCATATAAATGTAATCAACTCTTCTCCAAAGTTACATTTTCATTTTTCGAAAAAAAAAGCATTTTGTCTGGATACTAACTTGTTTTCAGCAAGTGACTTGTGTAATTCAATCAACAATTGAAAATTCAAATGTATAAACATGTACCTCGGTTCCCAAAGATGTCCCAGGACTTTGTCTGATTTGATCTGTAAGTGTCTTCAGCTGGTCTGTATTTGTCTGAACGCTACTTTTTATATCTTCTAGAACTTTGCTTTGTTGATCATTCTGTTGAACCATAATACACAAATAAAACAATTAATCAACTTAATTATAAAGATAACCAGGCCATTCTTAGACCAACCATGTGAACTTTGTGACCAGCGCAGATCAAAACTAGAACTACATGTATCACTGAAGATGATAAATACCCCCAAAACAGCACCTTGACTTCCGACCGTCCGACCGATAGGTAGTCCAATCAAACAGTACTCATTTTTACCTTTGACCATGACCATGACCATGACCTTTGAGGTACAAGCCACCTCATCATGGTGAACATGTGTGCCCAGTAACTTGAGAATCCTATGATGCATGGTTGAAATGCGGACCAGACAAGGTAGTCCTATCAAACAGTACTCATTTTGACCTTTGACCTCTGAGTGTAACCTTGACCTTTGAGATACAAGCCACCTCATCATGGTGACCATGTATGTCCAGTAACTTAACAATCCTAAGATGCATGGTTGAGATGCGGGCCGGACAAGGTAGTCCTATCAAACAGTACTCATTTTGACATTTGACCTTTAAGTGTGACCTTGACCTTTAAGCTACAGACCTGGGTCTTGTGCGCGACACGCCACCTCATCATGGTGAACATTTGTGCCAAGTTTCTTTGAAATTCTATAATGCATGGTTGAAATGTGAGCCGGACAAGGTAGAGTCCTTTCAAATAGTACTAATTTCAACCTTTGACATGTAAGTGTGACCTTGACATTTGAGGTACAGGCCTGGGTCTTGCGCGTGTCACGCCATCTCATCATGGTGAACGTTTGTGCCAAGTTTCTTATGAATCCTATGATGCATGGTTGAAATGCAGGTCGGACAAGGTACAGTTCTATCAAATAGTACTCATTTTGACATTTGACCTCTTAGTGTGACCTTGACATTTGAGGTACAGGCCTGATCTGTGAACAATATTGGATCTGGAAATCAGGGGGATATTCCACCTTTCCTCTGAAAACGCCAGTATCGCTCCATGGCCATTAGTCAAAAAATAAATCTCCAAACAGCTCTGATGTCAATGTTTTTTGACCAATCAACATGGCTTGAAGGAATCTAATAGAGGGTCACCCTAGGAACATTTCTACAAAATTATTTTAAAATCGGCCTAACACTTTCGGAGGAGAAGATTTAAGTTTTCACTATAGCCATATAAGGCAAAGAAGCTCCGCCCTCTGGCGGCTATGTTTTTGAACCAATCAACATGGCTTGATGGAATCTGACAGAGGTCTCCCAAGGAACATTTCTACAAAATTATTAGAAAATTGGCCAAACACTTTCGGAGGAGAAGATTTCTTACGTTTTCACTATAGCCATATAAGGCAAAATAGCCCCGCCCCCTGACGACCATGCTTTTCAATTAATCAACTTGGCTTGAAGGAATCTGATCGAGGGTCACTCTAGGAACATTTCTACAAAATTATTTGAAAATCGGCCTGACATTTTCGGAGGAGAAGATTTTTTAAGTTTTCACTATAGCCATATAAGGCAAAATAACCCCGCCGTCTGGCAGCCATGTTTTTCGACCAATCAACATGGCTTGAAGGAAATTGATAAAGGGTCACCCAAGGAACATTTCTACAAAATTACTTGAAAATCTGCCCGACACTTTCGGAGAAGAAGATTTTATAAGTTTCACTATTTTTTTCTTTTGGTTGCCGTGGAAACCAGAATTTTGCATGGATTCAAACAATTTGAAGAAATTTAGGAGAGGACATTGATAGGATTCTTCCTATGAAGTTTTATCCGAATTGGCCATGTGGTTAGGGAGGAGAAGTCGTTTGAAGCAAAAAGTTAACGCATGCACACACACACGCACGCATGCACAATTCGCCATGACATAAGCTCCGACTGGCTTTCAGCCAGTGGAGCTAAAAAGGGGGGATCAGAATTGGAAGAGGACCAGGAGACATTGCTACACACCAAATAACTAAACTCTAGACCTTTTTGTTTCAGACAAGAAGAATTTCGAAGTTTTTCCCTATATATCTCTATGTAAACAACCACCCCCACGGAGTACATGTTTTTTAACGGATCAAAATTATTTGAACAATCTTGCTAGAGGGTTACCCAAGAAACATTTGTACCAAATTATCTTTAAATCGGGCCAGTACTTTTGAACAAGAAGATCTTCAAAGTTTTGACAATGCACACATAAGGAAAACAAGTTCCGCTCCCATGTTTTTCAACGGATCGGAATATTTGAACAATCTTGGTTGAGGGTGCCCCACGAAACATTCTTGCAAAATTATTTTCGAATCGGGTCATTACTTTTGGACAAGAAGATTTTTAAAGTTTTGGCAATTTTCACCTTTTCTGATGCCGCAGCAACCAAAGTTCTACTTGGAATAAAATTCTTTGAACAACTTTAAAAGAGGACCACCTAAGGAACACTCCTGTAAAGTTATTTTTGGAAGTTGATTATTATGTAATAATCTTCTTCCTATGGGATTGCACACTGATCTTAATGGAATATGCCCTATAACACACATCCTCTCTATAAACTATATGATCTTTTCATACATACGCTAGTCAATATAGTTCGCAAAAATCAATGTAAATTCATACTTAATTTTACAATCAGTTGAATGAAGAATATAGAGTTTATACTTTATTTTCAAACTGAAAATGTATTTGCATCTTTTAAAGTGAATTTTATTTTAAGAAATACAAATATTTCTGAAGTAAACATTACTATGTATATTCTTATGCACCACGCTTTTGTGAACAACACCGATACACCGATACATTACACGAACTATAAGGTCAATTCGAGGACATACCGTGTCGTAAGGTAGTTTCCCCAAAATATGCTAATCTATCCTTAATTACGACTTTCAGTTATATTCTTTATATTTCCTCTAGTATATTCATTTATAGGTTTTTACATCATTTATATATATATTATATGTATATATATATTTACAGATATTCTCAGATATTTTCAAAATCGTCTGCTGCATTTGGAGTCCTGGGATACATTTCTTATGTTTTGTCACAATGTTTTCAATAGTTGTGTGCTAGGGAGAAGTGTTAGTTATCTGGTAATTCACGAATGGTGTGTTCTCCCGAACGACTACTCGACTAAATGTGTATAAGGGGATTAGGAGGGCATTCTAAATGGTAAATTACAGAATGAATGTATAAAAAGGATTGATTGATTAGGCTTTAACGCCGTTTTCAACAATGGTTCAGTCATATCACGGCGGCCATTTCACCTATTCATGTGTTGTCTGGCTTTCTCACACAAGTAATCCACACAACATTCTTTCCAAGCAACTGGCTGCTTCTTTTTCAAATAGACTGTTAGCCCATTGGTGAAAGATGAATGACGCTTGTCACAATGACGGAAAGAGTGATGGCCGAGCTTCGATTCAAACTTACAACTGCTGGATTGACAGCCCGCGTCGCTACCGACTGATTTACCGGGGGGAAGTTGAAAGATGTGGAAATCACTTTTCCTGAATTGGTATGGTAAAATCGAACTCATGCATACTGGATAAGCACCCTAACATGTTGCCTCTTTAGATATTGTAGCTCTTGAAACAAAATGTTGGGGGAAAAGAAGCCTTTGGTTTTAATATGCATTGGGTGTTTTTTTTTTAACAATTCGTTTCAATCAATCAGATTTTATCCGAATATCTAATTGTTTTAAATTGTAAAATATTTGGAAGTGTTTGAATCCACGCTTGACGAGTAATACACATCAAATTAAATTATTTCTATAAAAATCTGATCATCGTGAGATGTCATGATATTATTTAGATTTTACAACACTTTCTTAATGTTCTTGTTATGTGAGAATAATAAATTGATTTAAATTCAGGGCACATCTATACTTAATTAAGCTTTCATGCAAGGAGAAAACATTACGTTCTACGTTGTATCCTCATTCAGACACAGTTTATCGAACATTGTTGCAAATGTAAAATTAATTCATGTTTTCATATTTTCATTCATAGCACTTGTATACGTTCATTCATAGCATTTGTTCACTTGTGAAAAGCAAATTTGAAAGACAGTGGCTATCATAGATTTTTTTATGACGAGCAAGATCTCCTATTGTTACAATGTTTTAACTATATATTTATGTTCTCTCTTTTGTAATGTTTAATATGAAATGTACTTGCTCTTCAAATTTGGAAGAAATAAAGAATATCTATCTATATATCTTTGTCCTTATACAGACGCATAGAAAGATAGCATTAGCTATTGACGGATATGACTGAATTGTATTCTTTCCTGTACATTTCTGTCTAAATATGAAAAAATGCTTTCTATATTTTTTACAAAAAATTCTATACTCCTCACTTCTTGACAGTGTCTGCTAACTATTGTGAATATAATATAATGTCCAGCTGTCAACAATTTTGAAGTTTTTATTCTTTCTTTATTATTGTATTCTACTGATGAAGGCGTTCTTCCGAAATTATATAGTATAACCGTATAAACTAAACAACAAGTGCTTGTGTTTTTTATTATAAATATTTGTTTGATCTATTCTTTTTATACAATTTTACCTATTCCGAAACTGCAGCAAAATAAAGAAGTTTTAAAGACTTAAATTCTTTCATTCATTTATTTTCCAACATATTTGCTCTCGTTTGTTCCTATCCATATATCCTAGCCATGATCTGTTCATACCTTGCATACAATTCATTATCCCATCTGCACCTGGCTGACATCACTCTAAAATCACCTTCCAGCAGTACTTTCAGTACTTTGATTATATCAGTCCATTGGTTTAGTAGGAGAAGTAATTTGTAGGAAAGTGTTAGCAGACATACGTTCAGACAACGATGATGGACGATGGATGACGAACGCCGAGCGATAGGTGAGCTAAAAAGTATGGGAGCCTTATTTTATATTTTAATGTTTTATTTTGTATCTTAATTATGAGATTTACATGTCAAGTGTCATTTTGTTAAAGATTTGTCTCTGCGTCTTTGACTTGAACTTTTCTAGGGCATTGAAGAAAGTTGTTCCTCCCCTTACCAAAAATATTAATAATAGATCTCAACCAGAATGCTAGTCCTCGCATGGCCAAAAAAGGTGGGCAATTTTGAGAATTTTAGCGATAATCCCGCAAGCGCACATGCTAGTTTGGACAATGATTTGATATCATCAAGACCAACATTCTGACAAGGTTTTAGCATGCTCAAGTTAACAATGTGGTGACCGCCTCAGCGGTTTAGTGGTAGAACATCCACCTTGGGTGCGGGAGGTTGTTTCTCATTTTAGCAATTTCGGCATTTACTAAATATGACGAAGATCAGAGTGTTCACTTTCAAATAGTTAATGACAGAGGAATGAACTAATAATAGATGAGAGACAAAGAGAGCTCACACAATAGCTCACCTTGAGCACACCATTCTAAGTTGAGCTAAAACATGAAAACTCCAAATAAGTGGACCATGATGGTCCTTTATCGCTCACCTGATTTAATCAATATTAAAAGTTTTCAGTGTTCTTTGTCTATACATATAAAGACAAGCCCCGCCCCCTAGCAGCCATGTTTTTCAACGGATCAGACTAATTTCAACAAACTTGGTAGTGGGTCCGATCCCTCAAGTAACATTTGTGCTAAATTATTTTCAAATCGGGCCAGTTCTTTTGGACAAGAAGATTATTAAAGTTTTTACAATGCACATATAAGATAACAAGCTTCGCCCCCTGGCTTGGTAGAGGGTCCCCCAAGGCACATTTGTGCCATTATTTTTTTAAATCGAACCCATACTTTTGAAGAAGATTTTTAAAATTTTGCCAATTTTTCCCTTTATTGATTCCGCAGAATCCAAAGTATTACATGGAATTTAATTATATTAACAGCTTTGGAAGAGATCCACCAGAGGAACTTTCCTGTGAAATTATTTTGAAAGCAGTCTATTGGTTTAGGAGGAAAAGTGGTTTGTAGGAAAAAGTGAAAAGACAAGACAGTTTTTTTTTTATTGACTGGGGTTTAACGCCGTTTTTAACAATTTCTCAGTTATATCACGGCGTCAAGTTCACCTACTCATGCATTTCCTGGTTTTCTCACACCAGTACTCCACACAACAATCTTCCCAAGCAACTGGCTGCTTTTCCACAAAGACTTGGCCCATTGGTGGAAGACGAATGACGCATGTCGCATTGACTTTTGTCAATCCTCAGAAAGAAAGTTAGCCGAGCCGGGATTCAAACTCCCCGGCTGTAGCTTTTCCGGGGAGACTTACCAAATTCCATGGAAAATCCCCGGAGTATTCGGACAACCTTCCAGGGATAATCTGACACTTTCCATGGAAATTCCAGGACATTTATGTGGAAAACCCGGAAATTCCATGGACAACCTGGAAAATGTTCATGGAAACCCCGGAAAAGTTCCATGGACACCCCGGAACGGTTCCATGGACATGCTGGAATGGTTCCGGGACCCCGGAGTATTCGGACACATTTCCAGCATTTCCGCATTTTAACATTAAATTTCTTGTTTTTTTCCATGGTTTTTCCATGGTTTCTGTGTATTTTCCGTGTATTTTTGTATTTTCTATTATGAGTCCCCGGAAAAGCTACAGCCGGGTCACAACCCCTGGATTGACAGCCCGCGTCGCTACCGACTGAGCTACTGGGGCAGACAGACAGGAGGACGGACGAAAAGCAATCACTGTAGCTCGCCTTGAGAACTTCGTGCATAGGTGAGCTAAACAAGAGGGCCATCATGGACGTCGGACAAAATGTGATCACAATAGCTTAACTTGCACTTCGTGCATAGGTGAGCTAAAAAAACATGGTACAAAGTTGAAGTGTATCTGAATCGCTTGATTGGCATTAACACAGCTTTCAATAGTATTTCAGTTATATCAGGGTGTTTCCAGGATAATTTACCAATACTACCAGTAAGATTTATACTGACACGGATGCATCAAACTTTAAATATCCATTGCAAACCGGAGTGACTAGGAGAGAAGTCATTACTTCCATTTCAAAATCCTTTGATATGACTCGACAAGGGATCAAACCTTGATCTCTTGCTCCTGCTCTAACCACTACACCGCAGATACATTTTAAAGCAAAGTGTGGCAGACAGACAGACAACAGAGAAGTGACCCTTAAGTGTATTCCTGTCTTACAGACCGGTGAAACGATTATATGGGATCTAATATCAAAGTATGAATTATGATGAATTATACTCCCTTACCTTTTTGCTAACATCTTCAACAATAGATATTATTTTTTCAAAATTCCGATCTGGCTCTGCCAACAAAGTCTCTAGTTTGTTACCCATGTCACCAACAAGTTTTTTCTCATTAATTTTGTTGATTTTCTCTTCGACAGAATCTTTGTCTGCTTGACTGACCTCACCAGCAAGTTCTATTAGGATGTCTTTGGCCTCATTCCAGTACTTTTCAAAGTCAGATTTCTTCATCTTGCCTTCCGGCCAATGTGCAATGGCTTCATTTCTTATTCTTCTCAGATTCATAAGCTGAGCTCCTGCTGATTGATCAGAAGGTATTGGAACTGTTATATACCATCCTCCATTTGGTGACTGTATATTAGTAAGGTTAGAAATGAGAATATACAACAAAGATATGTCAAAGCGGGACACATCTGGTGATGCTGCATTTATCATTCCTAAATAGAGGTCATTGAAGACCTTTTTTTTCTTTAAATCATTCAATACATCTGCCTTACTGCTTAAAAACTCTTTAACTGTCTGACTTTGTGGTTTGTCTTTTAAAAACAGTTTTCGAAGGACCTCCGTTCCCAATTCAAATACCAGACATATCAGTCTATAGAAATAGTCTGGCTTTTCCTTTTCTTCTTCGTCCTCCTGTTCCTCCATATTGTAAGTTATATATTATAATACCAGTTATACAGTCAGTCTGAAATGAATGAGAAACAATTTATAACCCTTAAAATGGACATGAAAGCATTTCAACATGTCGTAAATGGTACAAGGAATCTGCCGTGGTCGAGTGGTTAGCGTCAGGGATTTGAAAATGTGCGCTCATGGTGGAGTGCCCTTGGGCAAGGCACATTTCCTAGCCTGTAGTACTGGTATGTTTACCCAGGGATCATGAATAAGTGAACTGTCACACAATATAACTGAAATGTTGAAAACGACGTAAAACCCCTATAAACCAAATCGTAAATAGTGCACAAATCAGAAATTAACCCTTTCCCTCATACGACAATTCTGCAGCAGACGACTTTGAACATATTTTGTCAAAAAATGGAAATTCTCTATAATTGAATGGATAACCTATGACTAAAAGTGGAAAACATTGTGGCAAAAGTAGAAATTGCTCGTTTTGAGAAATTCTTCTTTTTGTCACTATGTTTTCGAAAAGCTGTCTGCTGCAGAGGCGTCAGAAAGCGTCTATATGAGGGAAAGGGTTAAGCATAAAAGAAATCCATTCATCATTGGAAAAAAAAAAATACTCTTTGGTTTTTATGATTTTATAAGGCTTTAAACTTACTGCAGCCGCGAGACGAAATCAATTATTTTTGAAATGTGACAAATTAGGGTGTGACGTCATGTGAGACAAATTCTTTCTAGATTATACTTGTCTTTATAGAAATTGAAGAGATTTTAAGCGTGTAATACATACTAAATGGCAACACCAGAGTTTTGTTAAATCTTCATTTTATGCTACTTTTCATTGCGTTTGCGCGAATATTTATCTTAGTAGGATGTATTGATCAGGGTCTACGATATACGCCATTTGTATCAGAATTTTGATACAGACCTGGTCGCTTATAGCATAATCAATATAGTTTTTAAGTTCTATTACTTACTAAGTAATGTGTAAGAATAAAAACGATAACATGAAATGTCACATATATTTATAACCTGACCTAGCGAGAAAATAATACAGAAGAAGGTTACCATATTTTTATGTTTCAACAAAATTGTAAATCCAGCATTTTAATATGTTTCATGCTACTTAATTAAAATCTAAGAATGTCTTCCCTCTGTAAACTTCCTGCACACAGGTTATGAAACAACAATGTAAACGAATCAAATTGAAGTATTTTTTCCTATAAATTAAAATATTACAAAATATGAAGAATCTCGTTAGCACTCACACGAGTCCATTTCTTAATCAGAGGAACATTTCAATTTGATGGTTCATTGTTGGAAATTGAACACCTGAGGAAAAGTAAATGACAGAAATTATATGCACATACACACAATTGTGTTATAGAACAACAAGAGTGCCAGTGCCTCACAAAATATAAAGATCAAGATTGGTCCTTTTAATTATTGATTTTAACATGTATCACAAAACTACCATTGGAATCTCTATCAAAATGGCCGAACCGAAAAATGGTAATTTCATGAAAAAAAATCACAAAACTACCATTATGGTAAAACAATCATTTAATAGAAAAGAAACAGCAAACAACAGTATTGGATTGGATTGTTGGAGCTTAATGTCCCATTCAACAAATTATTTCAGTCAGGAAGGAAATACTGGATACATATAAACAGAGATAGAACCCTATAGAGGCTTCCGATATGAAAGTAGGTCAAATGGCAGTGTCGATATGTATCCTTTTTTCCTTCTGAGCATAACTCTTGCAAAAATCACTCTACCGGATAATCCCTGCTTTATGCACTTCTACCTGTTTGGAAACTTGAGTTGCGTTCTCAAGTGAATATGCTATATAGACCAAGTTTCGAAAGGCATAACTATTGCAAAAATCACTGAACCGGAAAATCCCCGCTTCATGCACATCTACCCATTATAGTAATGATATTGACCAAGTTTTGAAAAGATTCAGTCAGAAACGTAGGAAGAGTTGCGTTCACAAGGCTGCAATATCAATCAGCTACAGAGACTAAGTTACAAGGGTCATAAATCTTGCAAAAATCAATGAACCAGAAAATCGCCGTTTCATGCACATCTACCCATTATAGTTATGACATTGACCAAGTTATGAAAAGATTCGGTCAGAAACATAGGAAGAGTTGCGTTCACAAGGCTGCAATATCAATCAGCTACAGAGACTAAGTTACTAGGGACATAAATCTTGAAAAAATCAATGAACCGGAAAATCGCCGCTTCATGCACATCTACCCATTATAGTCATGATATTGACCAAGTTTTGAAAAGATTCAGTCAGAAACATAGGAGGAGTTGCGTTCACAAGGCTGCAATATCAATCAGCTACAGAGACTAAGTTACAAGGGACATAAATCTTGCAAATATCAGTGAACCGGAAAATCGCCGCTTCATGCTCATCTACATATTATAGTTATGACATTGACCAAGTTTTGAAAAGATACGGTCAGAAACGTAGGAGGAGTTGCGTTCACAAGAAATGGACGTATGGATGTACAGACGGACGTACGGACGGACGGAGAAGATGACGCCAATATACGAACGCCTCCGGCGGCGTATAAAAACTGGAGCTATTTGAATGAAATAGGCTTGTATAATGATTAAATTAAATTGTTAGAATATTTTTTCTTTTTTTTAAAGGGAGTTGAACAAGAGATGTTTGTCAAACATTATGCATTATGAATATATTAGAACAATCGAGTAAAATTTGCATGGACCGAAATGCCACTTGATTTGTCATTTCACAGTGGATGTCTATGAGTCAGTTTTAAGATTATGAACAATGTTCATTCAAAGTTTGAGGATGGTAGGTACAGTTCTTAATCCCATTGTGACTGATATTTGCAGATTTTATGTACCCTCCAGGTCCAGGCATTGTCGAGTCATCACTCGGACAAGCTTAAAAAAGGTTTTTGTGTTCAAGGTCACTGTGACCTTGACCTTTGACCCAATGACCTAAAAATAAATAGGGTTTATCTACTGGTCAGGCCCAACCTCCAAGTCAAGTTTGAGAACCATAGGTCCAGGCATTGTTGAGTTATCACTCGGACAAGCTTAAAAAGGGTTTTTGTGTTAAAGGTCACAATGACCTCAAAATAATTAGAGTTTATCTACTGGTCAGGCCCAACCTCTAAGTCAACTTTGAGGACCATAGGTCCAGGCATTGTTGAGTTATCACTTGAACATGCTTAAAAAGGGTTTTTGTGTTCAAGGACACTGTGACCTTGACCTTTGATGCATTGACCTAAAAAAAAATAGGGTTCATCTACTGGTCAGGCCCAACCCCCAAGTTAAGTTTGAGGACCATAGGTCCAGGTATTTTTGAGTTATCACTCGGACAAGCTTTGGTCTACAGACGGACCGACCTACCGACCGACCGACCGACCGACCGACCGACCGACATGTGCAAAGCAATATACCCCTCTTCTTCGAAGTGGGCATAATAAGAGAATGTGATAGCGTCTTTGTAAGAAACGCTATCTTTTTTTTCCCATTGAAACAAAAACAAGAGGGCCATGATGGCCCTATATCGCTCAACTGATTTAATAGAACTTCAATAGTTTTCAAAGTTTTTACTCTATACATATAAGGAAAACAAGAGGGCCATGATGGCCCTGGAATCGCTCACCTGATTTGATTTTTTTTCACATAAGCTATATAAGCCCCGCCCCCCGGCGGCCATAGTTTTTGACCAATCAACTTGGCTCAAAGGAATCTGATAGAGGGTCACCCTAGGAACATTTCTACAAAATTATTTGAAAATGGGCCTGACACTTTTGGAGGAGAAGATTTTTTAAGTTTTCACTTTAGCCATATAATGCAAAATGGCCCAGCCCACTGGCGGCCATGTTTTTTGACTAATCAACATGGCTTGAAGGAATCTGAAAGTGGGTCACTTAAGGAACATTTCTACAAGATTATTTGAAAATTGGCCTGACATTTTCGGAGAAGAAGATTTTTTAAGTTTTCACTATAGCCATATAAGGCAAAATAGCCCCGCCCCCCCTGGAGGCCATGTTTTTTGACCAATCAACATGGCTTGAAGGAATCTGATAGAGGGTCATACAAGGAACATTTCTACAAAATTATTTGAAAATAGGCCTTATATACACTTTCGGAGGAGAAGATTTTTTAAGTTTTCACTTAAGCCATATAAGGCAAATTAGCCCCTCCCCCCTGGCGGCCATGTTTTCCGACCAATCAACATGGCTTGAAGGAATCTGATAGAGGGTCATCCAAGGAACATTTCTACAAAATTATTTGAAAATCTGCCAACCAGTTTGGGAGAAGAAGAATTTTGAAGTTTTGTTCATTTCGTTGCTATGGAAACCAGAATTCTGCATGGATTCCAAAAATTTGAAGGAAATCTGGTGAGGTCATTGAGAGGATGCTTTCTGTGAAGTTTCATCCCAATTGACCTACTGGTTACTGAGTGGAAGAAGTTGACGCACGATGGATGACGCACGAAGGACGCCGGACAAAAGGCAATCACAATAACTCACCTTGAGCAAAGCTCAGGTGAGTTTACAAGCAACCCCTCTGGTGGCCATGTTTTTCAACGGATCAGAATAAATTGTACATACAAGATTTGTTTAAGTTTTCATTATTATAAGCCCCGCCCCCTGGCAACCATGTTTTTCATTAGATCGGAATAATTTCTACAATCTTGGTAAAGGGTAACCCAAGGAACATTTGTGCCAAATTATTTTTAAATCAGGCAGGTACTTTTGGACAAGAAGATTTTTAAAGTTTTTATAATGCACACATATATAAGGAAAACAAGACCCACCCCCGGTGGCCATGTTTTTCAACAATTGATTGATTGATTGGGGTTTAAGTTTAACGCTGTTTATAACAATTTAATGTCATATCACGGTGGCCAGTACACCTACTCATGTGTTTCCTGGTTTTCCATCACCAGTAGTCCACACAACAATCTTTCCAAGCAATGTTTTTCAACAGATCAGATTAATTTGAACAACCTTGGTAGAAGGTTACCCAATATCACTTTAGCTCACCTTGCACTTCGTGCTAAGGTGAGCTAAAAACTGAAGTGTATAATTGGGATGAAAAGGGATAATTGTTATAAGTGTGACGCTCTGATGCAATACTTAATTCATACAACTTATCATTCGGCTAGGCATAATTAACCATAGAGCAATAAACGTGACAGGAAATGATTACGTAATGTAACTGTACCCTCGTTTACATCTGGGCAGAATATGGAAACTCTTTATAATTGGAAGTACAATTACTGTATCATGTAGATGATACTGAGTCTTTAGAGAAACTGCCCATTATGAGCAACTTCTCCTTTTGTCACACATTTTTCAAAGTTCCTCTGCTGCAGATGCCTGAAAAGTAGTCTGTCGATAAGTGGGAGATGGCTAACCTTAATTGACATGAAGCTATTTATAATTCCGTTCAGTAAATGAGTGTTTTAGCAGGAAATTGAATGACACACAATTTGCGCAGTTTGAAACCTAAATTAATAAAGACCTGTTATTTTAGGTCTGTGGCGACTAGTATAGATTCAGATCACTGTTGGTATCCGCATTACTTGATCCGATTATGTACTGTTCACTCATTAGTATAAAAAACTTTTGAAAGAAGGTCTTATTATCATAAGAACTCGGAATAGATCTCATGGATGCAGATCTGTTAATAGTTGTCAGTTGACATACACATAGTCTAGAGTTGGTTTTACGAGAATAAAAAGCTTAAAATGGTATCGGGCGGATTCGGCCAAAAACTTATTCGTCCTGGTATTTTTCGGCCTAGTCATATTCGGTCTACTTTTTTTATAAGAGATATAGTTGTTCACACATTATAACTGTTAGAGTAATTAAGATAGTTAGATGATTATGTAATTTGTTTGATTTAGTAATTATATTTATTACATGAATGTATGTTTATAACAACGTAAATTCAATTAAAATGTATATTTGTAATAATGTATATTCCGGTCCCTAGACTAATCGAAATCGACCTGAAACCAATTTCGACTCCAAATAACCGAAATATGTTATTGTGGTTTGTGTTATATACTAAACAATAAAGTAGTAATAGTATTACCTTAAAGGGACTGAATCCCATATATGAGAAAAAAGCGGGAAAAAAAAGAAAATTGTTAAAAATTGTTATTACCTTGATGTTTTTGCATGTAAGGCATTGAGATTTGCTGACTGATGTACTACAATATATGCGACACTATTAATATTGCAGAGATCTTTCGTTATTTTGCATTGTAAAATCTACTGGGTAAGTAACCCAGTAAATCTAAAAATATTGCTGTATATTTATCACGTTATCACTACAACCGAATTGACAATCTCCTTCCCACAGTTGTTGTTCCTTACACTCCCGCATACATGAATGTAGTGAGTCGATAGTGTGAGAGAATGCCGAATTGTTTTTTTATCAATAAAATATAAAACAAGACCTCAGGCTGAGGGTGTCTCGCCCTTCTAAGAAAATCAGATATTAAATGGTATCACTATGCAAAAAGAAAGTAAAGTTGATAAAATGTGAAAAAGTAAGTGTCTGTCAATGCATTGTTATCAACATGTCATGATAAATAATAAACTCACTACGATTATGATAGTTGGGACGTTGAAGGATGTCCCATGACCTAACAATACATCTGACAAAGTTTCAGAAAAATTTCAGCAGGGATTGCTGAGATATAAGAAATTTTAAGTTTTGAGGTTAAGTTACCTAACAATTAAAGGTCAAGTTCTGCACAATTATGACCTCGACCCTGAAAATTTTGATGTTGACACGGATGTCCCATGACAAAACAATACATGTAACAAAGTTTCAGAAAAATTCCAGCAAGGGTTGCTGAGATATAAGAAAGGTTAAGTTTTGAGGTTAAGTTACCTAACAAAGGTCAAGTTCTGCACAATTATGACCTTGACCCTGAAAATTATGACGTTGACAGATGTCCCATGACCAAACAATACATCCGACAAAGTTTCAGAAAAATTCAAGCAGGGGTTGCTGAGATATAAGAAAGGTTAAGTTTTGAGATTAAGTTACCTAACAAAGGTCAAGTTCTGCACAATTATGACCTTGACCCTGAAAATTTTGACGTTGACAGATGTCCCATGACCAAACAATACAGCTAACAAAGTTTCAGAAATATTCAAGCAGGGGTTGCCGAGATATAGCTATTTGTAAAAGCGGCCGCCGTCGCCGTCTCAGGAAAGGTGACTGCTATGTCTCACTCCACTATCGTGGGCGAGACATAAAAATGAATTTTATCGAAATTGAATTCTCAATGTCCAAAATCGACCATTAGAACGTCAACGGTGTCGTATGTATTAGTTATACGCATGTACCTTTGTTTGTAGCATTGTCATCTTTTCTAATACTAGTCTAGGGACCCTGTAAATTCAATTAAAATGTATGCATGTATTTACGATAGTTCAAAGGTCGTTAATGATTGATAACGAAATTATATATTGTTTAGAAATGTATGTTTGTAACAACGTAAATTCAATTAAAATGTATGTATGTAAAGAACTTATTAAAAAGAACAAGAGCGCCAAATGTCACAAAAAACGCGCGTCCTGTTTTTTGGAGACCAAGTATAGCGGTAATTGGTTGTACGTCAGCCAAACTTAGAGAGCGGACACTGTTAGTACAGTTTTAGTACAGTTTTGGCCATTTCGACGGACATAATTGTGTAGTGACTAAGATAATGTTGTAAGTTATGAAACGTGACCAAGATATTCTGCCCATCAACATATTGTCTAAATTTGGTGATGATCGGATAAAGGCTTTACAAGTTATTTAGCTGACAAGACCAATTATAGGAAATTTCTATAATTAAATGGCAATACTTCTCAATCGACTGGAGCAATATGGCTAGTTATCGAACTTGTCCAAGATATTACGCGAATACACATTCTGACCAAATTTGGTGATGATTGGACAAAAGCTCCTAAAGTTATTGAGCTGACAAGACCAATTTTAGGTAATTTCTATAATTAAAGAGGGATAACTCTCGATTGACTAAAGTGATATGGCTAGTTATCGAACTTGTCCCGAAATATTATGCCAATACACATTCTGACCAAATTTTGTAATGATAGGACAAAGGCTTCTAAAGTCATTGAGCTGACAAGACCAATTTTAGGTAATTTCTATAATTAAAGGGCGACAACTCTTGATTGACTTAAGCGATATGGCTAGTTATCGAACCTGTCTGAGATATTATGCCAATACACATTCTGATTAAATTTTGTTATGATTGGGCAAAGGCTTCTTAAGTTATTGAGCTGACAAGACTAATTTTGGTTATTTCTATAATTAAAGGGCGATAACTCTTTGATTTACTTAAGCGATATGGCTAGTTATCGAACTTGTCTGAGATATTAGCCCAATACACATTCTGACAAAATTTGGTGATCATTTGACAAAGGCTTCTAAAGTTATTGAGCTGACAAGACCAATTTTGGGTAATTTCTATAATTAAAGGGCGATAACTCTTGATTGACTAAAGCGATATGGCTAGTTATCGAACTTGTCCAAGATATTATCCCAATACACATTCTGACTAAATTTAGTGATGATTGGACAAAGGCTTCTAAAGTTATTGAGCTGACAACATACTGGACACCGCCCGCCCACCCGCCCGCCCACCCGCCCCTACGCCGCAGGTGGAACTATAATATGATCCGTTTTTTCAAAACGGGCGTATAAAAAGACAAGAGGGCCACCTGATTTAATAGAATTTCAATAGTTTTCGAAGTTTTTTACTCTATACATATAAGGAAAACAAGCAACCCCTTGGTGGCCATGTTTTTCAACAGATCAGATTAATTTGAACAACCTTGGTAGAAGGTTAACCAAGGAGCATTTGTGCCAAATAATTTTTAAATCAGGCAGGTGTTTTTGGACAAGAAGATTTTTAAGGTTTTTAAAATGCACATATAAGGAAAACAAGCCCCGCCCCTGGTGTCCATGTTTTTCAATGGATTGGATTAATTTGAACAATTTTGATAGAAGGTCCCCCAAGGAAGATTTGTGTCAAATTATCTTTAAATCATGCCAGTACTTTTTGACAAGAACATTTTTAAAGATTTTACAATGCACATATAAGGAAAACAAGCTCCGCCCCCTGGCGGCCATGTTTTGCAACGGATCGGAAATATTTTAACTATCTTGGTAAAGGGTGACCCAAGGAACATTTGCGCAAAATAATTTTCAAATCGGGCTAATACTTTTGGACAAGAAGATTTTTAAAGTTTTAACAATGCACATATAAGGAAAACAAGCTCCGCCCCCTGGCGGCCATGTTTTTCAACGGATCGGAAATATTTGAACAATCTTGGTAAAGGGTACCCCAAAGAACATTTGTGCAAAATAATTTTCAAATCGGGCCGGTACTTTTGGACAAGAAGATTTTTCAAAGTTTTAACAATGCACATATAAGGAAAACAAGCTCCGCCCCCTGGCGGCCATGTTTTTCAACGGATTGGAAATATTTGAACAATCTTGGTAAAGATTGCCCCAAGGAACATTTGTGCAAAATAATTTTCAAATCGGGCGAGTACTTTTGGACAAGAAGATTTTTAAAGTTTTAACAATGCACATATAAGGAAAATAAGGTCCGCCCCCTGGCGGCCATGTTTTTCAACGGATGGAAATATTTGAACAATCTTGGTAGAGGGTAACCTAAGGAACATTTGTGCAAAACAATTTTTTTAAATCGGGCCAGTACTTTTGGACAAGAAGATTTTTTAAGATTTGGCAATTTTCCCCTTTTATGATGCCGCAGCAACCAAAGTTCTACTTGGAATTAATTTCTTTGAACAACTTTGAAAGAGGACCACCTAAGGACCAGTCCTGTGAAGTTATTTTCAAAATCTGTCTGTTGGTTTAGTAGAAGAAGTCATTTGTAGGAAATTGTTAACAGACACCGACGACGACGACGCCGGACGCCGGACGGTGAGTGATCACAAAAGCTCACCTTGCACTTTGTGCTTAGGTGAGCTAAAAACACAGCACAACAAAGAAAATTGAGTTGAAATTAAAGAGCGATATAAAGAAATGATCATGAGAACAATTATCATTTGTAAAAAAAAATCTGTGTATTGCGTGTGTTGTATCCGTGTATTGCGTGTGGAGAGGATATGTGCGGACACGCCAGCATGGCATCGAAAAATGGCAGCATGCACCATACATGCGGAACAGGTAAGACATAATATTTAACTTATTTGTAAAGTATAATTATTAGTTTATATACAAACATATATGATTTAATATAAACATATATTTAACCGGTTGAAACGCAGTATGTTTCTCACTATGTTTTTATATCACATTGACTCATTGGGGAATAATTTATGTATATATATTAACATTGTCCTTTAGATCTAGTTTAAATTGAATAAAGATATTTTGAGAAGATATACTGTAGGAAATGTTAAAATTGCAGATAATCTCTCCATTGCTTACAATATTTTTTTTTGCCATTTTATGTGGAAAATTGATGGCACGAGAAATTTAGTTATTAATAGAACACTTAAGGAGTGTCAGCGTTTTCTTCAACAAATGGTCTGTTTGAGAGTTCATCCTTTTCTTACAATGTTTTTGATAGAGCAATATTTCCTATATATTAACATTGTTCGTAATATATAAGTTTCAATGAATAATGATAACTTTTGAAGAAATATTGCAGGAAAGGTTAAAAAAGTCGATACTCTCTCCATTTCTTTATAAAATGTCATATATGTATATAAACTGTCGGTGGCTATAACTGAATTAAATATTAGAAGACACAATATAGGAAATGTAGTTATTAATAGTATTTAAGGAGTGTCTGCTTTTTCTACAACAAAGGGTCAGTTTAAGAGTTCATTTTTTCATTAAATTGTCCTTGGCTATAACTGAATTAAAGCTTTGAGAATTCATCATTTTCTTAATATGTTTTTTAATATCATATTGACATTTTAGGTATCTCAAAGACTGCATACAGAGATGCTACTAAGACGGGTTCATTGGCATTCGTTTGTCGGACATGCACACAGAATGCCGTCACAGAGGGCCATTTAGAGATGCCACTGATAGAGGAAAGCATACCAGAAGCAGTAAGTTGAGTTAAATCAAGCTATTATATGATACAATCTGAACAGACTGACAATTATCACCCAAACTACAAATATCATTTCCTTCTTATATGTGAAAGAGGGAAACATTTGAAAAGCTATTATTTCACATGGCCAACGACACAACGATACACAAATTTATCAATCTCATGTCTAAAACATCTAAAAACAACTTTATGCGGATGTGTTATACTATCAAATATCATTATTGTCATAACACATCTAGAGCGAGTTAATTCAACGTGTTTCAGTTCCCTGATGCATTGATGTGATGTTTTGTTAGAAGCAGAAAATCGGTCAGAAATGCCAACTGTGAAGTGCGTTATGCTGTACCACGGTCCAGGGCTCGTATTGACCAACACGTCTAAATTCGATTTTCGGACTAAATCTATATTATCCGACTAAATTATGTCGATTAAGATTTGGTCTGTATTCACCAACATGTCTAAATTGGAAATCGGACTAAATATTTAGATTTTTAGATGCTTCAGCTAGGGCATGCTAAATTAGCTGACTAAATTGGAAACAAAATGGCGACTGTTCAGTGCCCACCGATAGAAAATTCCAAAATGACTTTTAATAGGTGTAACACCAAAATTTGGTAATATTTACGCAGTTTCTTCTTTTTACAAAATGTTTTCATATATGCGTTAATGATTACTCAAAGATAATTAATTCTTACATAAATAGACATTTTTAAAACGTTTGCCTAGATTTTTTCAAAATAACATGATGCAGATATTGTTGTATGTGGGAAAGGACTTAAGGACTGTATAATGTGAAAAACAAAGGCATACAATATCTTGAGAATTGAAATCAAAAAGAAATTAATGCAGAATTGAAAATGTGGTGGGAAGTAGAGGATTTGTTTGGTTATATAATTAACAGAATTTCTACTTTTTGATATTTTAGTAATGTTTTTCAAAATATGTTACAACAGAGGCATCTGTGACACTCTGTGTTGAGAAGAAAAATCAGGTTATGGCGAAAAGAAAACTTCTTTTAGGTTAACCATTTCCCGATTACAGACACATTTTTTTAAAACATTGAGACAAAAGGAGACATTTCTCATAATGAGCAATTTCTCATTTTGCCACAATGTTTTCAACTTTATTCCATGATCATACTTTCATTTAAAGAGATTTTCATTAAACATGTATTTGTCTTAGATGATTTTATATTTTTTTTTAAATGCAGATTTGTGTTGTATGTTGGAAAAGTTTACCTCTCAAACTATAAAATCGGGGACTTGAATTTACATTTAGGGTACTTTTATATTAATTACAAAAATCAAAGTCAATATTTTGTTAACCATTTCCTTGAAACATAATTACATATATACATTTTAAAACCTCTGCAGCAGACGACTTTTGAAAACATTGTGACAAAAGGAGAAATTGCTCATGAGAAATTTTTCCTTTTGCTACAATGCTTTCTACTTTATTTCCATGAATTATAACTTTATTTAGCGAGAAGTTCTATTTTACCTAGATGTTGTCAAGGTCATGTGCTGCAGCTTCGTTGTATGTGTGAAAGGCTTGACAAAGGCACTAGTTTCAATTTTTTTGAAATGTGCAACCAGTGCATGAACATTTACTTGAATTTATTTCTCAAACTGTAAAATCATGACCTAAGATTTAAGAATTAGAGTATATTTATATTGCAACAATAAAAAGTCAATTTTTTGTTATGCAAAAATATGAAAAAATATCTGTAAGTGTATAGAATTGAAAACAGTGTCACAGGGCTTGTGACAAAAGGAGAGAGTGCTTATTATGAGCATTTACTCCTTTTATCAAATTGAACACAAAATTTGCTGCTGCAGAGGCCTAAAAGAAGCTAGTTTCTTTATAAAAAGTGTGGTTGAACAATACAATTGATGATGTAAAGTCAGACACTAGTTTGTTAACCCTTTACCGGATATAAACGCTTTCTGACGCCCCTACACGATCTCAATATAAACTCGTTTAAACGCCTCTACACGATCTCCATGTAAACTCGTTTGGACGCCTCTAATCGATTCTAATCGATTTCAATGTAAACGCTTTTTGACGCCTTTGGATTTTGAATGCTTCAAAAGAACATTTTTCGTTTGAAAAGGTCCTCTCCAAAAGTGTATCACCATACAATTTGATTATTTACAAAGGGATCTCAGACTTCAAATCATAGTGTTACTATATAAAGTTTGTAAGTAAAAAGCGTCCAAACATGTGTAGTGTTTAAAAATTCAGTACCCAGGTTGAATGAAATGCGTCGGGAAATGATAAGCTTGAAAATACCTTATTCTTATGAAAAATATCCGTATGATAATATCCGTTTCCATTTGTAATTATTTCACAAGGTTTGCTAACATTACATCCACTATGCACCATATAAAGATTGAGTCGCGACACATACAAATAGACAATCAGTTTTGTTCCAAATCTTAAGACAGTTTGTATCAATTTACATAATTGCAATTCTGGCTTTTAGTCATAACAGTTCTTCAAAGACTTCGATAAATGTTGTGTGACGATTTACGAACAGTGATGACCCTGATCAGTCTTAACAGATGAGCATATTGATCTGAATATTCCCAATTATCGGACGGCGGGTTTTCATTTGACACGGTATTATTATGTGTAAACCACATGCAACCCAGATCAAATGGAAAATTACTGACGCATGCAGTAAACATGACCTTGACAACAGTGCCTTGAAGTTCATTTCTCGCTTTCTTCATGTTAAAAAATCTGGAGCAGACAACATTTAAAACGAGAAAAAATTGCTCACAATGTTATGATCCCATGCAAACACAATGACGCAACCCTGTATGAATTTATTCTTCTGCTGTAGAAATTGTCTATACATGAGAAAGGGTTAAATAATTTTTTGTCAAGATGTTTTTAATTTCGTCGGCATATTTGTTGAAAGAGGAAAGGGTTTACGCACACGTGCAAAGTCGGTTCTTTGTTTGACCGATCACATTTCCGGTGTATACCAGTTTTGACAATCAAGTAAGCTACTGGAAAATACCTCTTTCACAGATGTAGATTCATTTTGACGCAACTAAAGCTGACGAGTAAACATTGCAGCAAAATGAGAAAGCCTAAATGCATTAAATTTAATAGATAACTTTTGCCACAATGATTTGAATTAATTCAGTAATTATACTTTCATTTTTTATAGATTTTCTTTTTTTTTGTCTCGACATTTTCACAATCGTATGCTGTGATTTGTTGTAATGGGGAAAGGGATTAACAGCTGACATAAGTGGTTATTGTTTTCATCTACACAATACCGGCGGGTCTTTGATTGATTCATCTAGTAAATCAGAAGGGCAATAAAATGGGTCATTTACGGGTGCAGTTATGACACTTCCGTAAAACTGAAGCCATTTTTTTTTTTTTTTGCTTCACCCCGTCTGACATTCAATCAGATATTTCTGATCTGGAAGTTGTTTCCGATGATTGTTCTTCTTCCGACAATGATGTTTTCTCTGTAGGAGCTTGGAATAATGAGTTTCAACAACCAAGGCTAAGTAAACAAAGAACTAAATCGTCCTTGAGAATACGGGAAAATACGCAAACATGTGTTTACATTCAACTTTTTTTGGGTTGACAATTTTCTATTGCCGATCTATTTCTTTAAAAAGGAAATGGTTAGAAGGACTTTAGACATTCAAAATATTTATATGGGATGGTTTTACATTTTATTCTGGTGGAATCGACTTTGAATCATGACAGGAAGATGGGTCATTTCTCCATTAAGTTTTACTAAATTTACTCCTGTATGTCACAATGTTGACTTTTGAAAACTTCGTAGAAATTAAGACATATTTCCTATACGGAGTTTCTGGTTTTAAAAAATTCAACTTGAAATTGCTGTTGTTATATTCTGGAGTAATTTCACTTGGTTTTTTTTGCAATAAATATATTTGAAAAGGTAGACATGAGCAAAATACATTCATCATTTTCAAGAAAAAATAAAAAATAAAATTGCCCTGCTTTCGTCTCCTGTTTTACTTCAGTTCTCTTCATGCTGAAATAGTGTATTTTACACCATTGTAAAGATAATTTAATTTCCCACAATGTTTATACTGACATACAAAAGGTAGTTACAATATTTTATACAGATAGTTGGGTTTAATTAGGACAGGTGTCAAATTCTTATGATTTTCCCAATACCCTGTATGGAGATAGTGTAGAGGCTTTTATCAGTAGTTTATTGACTATTGGTTTATCAGATAGATGCCTATATATGGAGATAATATAGGTAAATGGGCAGTTGGGCTATCCAGTAAAGGGTTAACCCTTTCCCATATACAACAAATCTTCAACAAATGACTTTCAATGCATTTGCCGGTATTCAAAAATAAGGAAACTATTTAATTGAAAGAACAATAATAGTTATACCCCCTCGAAGTAGAGGGGGTATATAGGAGTCACAGTGTTTCGGTTTGTCTGTCGGTCAGAAGCCATATTTTATCCGGCCTATTTCTTACAAACCACTGGGTGGAATTCAATAAAATTTTACATGAAGCTTCTATACCAAGAGGAGATGTGCATATCCTAAAGGGGTTACAATTACATGCTATTCTACAGAGTTAATGCCCTTTTACTTATTAAGTTATGGCGTATACACTAGGTCAAGGTGCGGTTTAGGGAGTATTTATCATCTTCAGTGATAGCTCTAGTTAAAATTGAATAAAGTTGAAACAAAATTTGCTTTTGCCACACTGTTTTGAAAATTTATTTGCTGCAGGTGCCAGAAAGTGTGAACAAGAACAAGTTTCAATTTTAATTGAAAAACTGTTCAACCAGTGCTTGAAATATATATTTTGATGTTAAATATAAATATTGGATCTCTCCAGGTGAATAATCGACCTGTTAAATGAATTAAATGAATTGTATGTCTTTACCACAACATAAAACTTAAGCCTTTTCCACCTGGCATTTTGATGCATCTACAATTGATGACTGTTGAATACATTGTGGCAAAGGGAGCAATTGTTCAACATGAGCCATTTTTCATTTTGCTGCAGAGTTTTCAACACAATTCAATAATACAATGTAATACTATCATTTAAAGAGCTTTTCCATGTTTTTTGCATAGACAATTTCAAAGTTGTCTGTGGCAGAATTGTTGTATTTCGGAAAGGGTTATTTTGTAACCTTTGGTAGGATTAAGAGTTACTGACTGTTAATAACAATATGTCTGAACGTATATTTTAAAGCCCACTGCTTGAAAAAATAAAGGAAACATATGAAATATCTAGAAAACGGCATCATTAAATTTGACAGTGTTGTCAAAATGTCTTCTTTATCAGAAAAAGGCCTGAAATATTGATGTTTTCGTGCATTTCAAAAGTTATTTTATTTAAGACATAATTTAATAAAAATTCTTTCTGACAGTACCCATTTTTAGCTCGACTAATCGAAGAATATGAGAGCTATTACAGTCACTTGTGCGTAGGCGTTGAAACTTTGGTTAAAGTTTTGCATGCAAGGCTTTTTCTAAACAAGAGGCCCATGCGGGCCTATGCTCTACTGGTATGGTACTTTGGTCATTTTCAATCCAGAGCATGTATGTATGGTGAAGATCGGATAGTAAATGGAGGCTCTATTGTGTTCACAAGCTGTATTATAGCAATTTTTACAATTTCAAGGGCCATAATCCGGTCATGCATGGGCGGATCTGGCAGGTTTGCGAAAGGAACTGAGGTCTCATCAATATTTAACTACTATTTAAGTTTGGTGAAGATCAAATAGTAAATGGAGGCTCTATTGTGTTCACAAGCTGTATTATAGCAATTTTGACAATTTCAAGGGCCATAATCAAGTCATGCAATTGCACATCTGGCTGGTTTTCGAAAAGAACCAAGCTCTCATCAATATTTAACTACTATCTAAGTTTGATGAAGATCAGATGATAAATGGAGCCTCTATTGTGTTCACAAGCTCTATTATAGCAATTTTGAGAATTTAAAGGGCCATAATCCAGTCTTGTATGAGCGGATCTGGCTAGTTTGCGAAACGAACCGAGCTCCCATCAATATTTAACTACTATCTAAGTTTGGTGAAGATTTAATAGTAAATGGAGGCTCTATTGTGTTCACAAGCTGTATTATAGAATTTTAACAATTTCAAGGGCCATAATCCAGTCATGCAAGGGCACATCTGGCTGGTTTTCGAAAGGAACCGAGCTCTTATCAATATTTATCTACTATCTGAGTTTGGTGAAGATTAGTTAGTAAATGGAGCCTCTATTGTGTTCACAAGCTCAATTATAACAATTTTGACAATTTCAAGGGCCATAATCAAGTATTGCATGGGCGGATCTGGCCGGTTAGCAGCAAAAGGAGCTGAGCTCTCATGGTTATCTAACTACTGTATAAGTTTGATTGAGATACAATCAAAACTGAAGACTTTATCGCGTTCACAAGCTCTATTATAGCAATTCTGACAATTTCAAGGACCATTATCCAGTCTTGCATAGGCGGATCTGGCTGGTTTGCAAAAGGAACCAAGCTCTCATGGATACCTAACTACTGTGTAAGTTTGGTGAAGATCAGATAGTAAATGGAGCCTCTATTGTGTTCACAAGCTCTATTATAGCAATTTTGACAATTTCAAGGGCCATAATCCAGTCTTGCATAGGCGGATCTGGCTGGTTTGCAAAAAGAACCGAGCTCTCATGGATATCTAACTACTGTATAAGTTTGATTGAGATTCAATCAAAACTGAAGTTTGTATCGCGTTCACATGCAATTGTTTACGGCCGCACGGACAACGGACACCACACCACGGCATAAGCTCTTCTGGCCTTTGGCCAGTAGAGCTAAAAACCACATATATGCTATTGCTTTGAAACTAATTCCCACACTTATTGGACATCATCAAACGACCTTGAAGGATAATCTCAAAACTATATATCAGATTTTGACACAATTATCATATGCTCCTTTTTTTACTTAGAAATTTGGTTAAAGTTTTGCGTGCAACTACATTAAGAGTCAACACCTCTGTATTTACTTGATGCAGAATGCATTGAAACTTTATACAACCCTCCCCAACAATCACATCTTTGTAGATTATCAAGTAAGATAACTCTATCCTGGATTTACTGCAAGTTATAGCCCCTTTTTAACTTAGAAGTTCTGGTTAAAGTTTTGTGTGCAACTATATTAAGAGTCCAAGTTAGAAAATTGGGTTAGAGTTTTGCATGCAAGGCCTTTTCTCACAAACAGCAGATAAGACTTATCCAACTTGATTTATAGTTCTATACTATCAAGCCACTATGATCTCAGTAATACTGTTGACTTTAGTATGAAATGGCCAAATAATCATGGTGTCTTGCGGACAGCTCTTGTATAATATATTATAATTGAAGAAAAGTTTCCTCACAGTCATGCTATATTGTATAATTGAATGACATAAACATGAGCTATTTTGATATTTTTTCACAAAACAATATTCAATAATATGTTATATTTTATTAAGTAGACACAAGTGTTTAACTGTCAAAGTTATAGTTTGATGCATATAAAGAATTGATACAGTATGAAAAGAATCCTGTTTGACTTCATCATTAACCCTTGATCCCTTTCCCTAAATTTAAAGATGTCACAAAGATATTAGGCACTTTTCAATTTCTACTAATGACAAATATGTAATTATGTGTAATATGTCAATACTTAGTAAACATCTATTTAAACAAGAGCTGTCGAAGGACAGCGCGCTCGACTTTACAACACTTATTCACTTAAGCACTATTTCAGTATATTGCCTTTAAGTACTATTAAATCATATATACTCTATAATTATGTAAAAGCAAAAAATCTAATTTCCTAAGTCAATTGAAGGGCCATAACTCCATATTTAGGATAGGATGGAGTTATGTAACCTAATTGTGTGATGATCCTTAACAAATGTGTGAATTATGAAGTGATTTGAATGAATGGTATTGGGAGTAATAAATGAAAATGCCCGCTTGCCCTAAAACATTAACCAGCCACCGACACCGGGGCGAGTAGTAAAGTCCTCACGTATAGTCAAGCTAAACACGAAACTTTAACGTTGAGCAAATGTTAAAACTGACTGAGTCCAAAAATAGCAAAACCTAAAAAAAAGTTGTTTTCAAATGTTTGACACCAAAACCTGTTTGATATGTATATGTTGAAGTATTATATATGATAAATGAATGATCACAATTAGAAAGGAATGTAACCAAAAATTATGAATTTATCTCAAATTCTCAAAATCAACAAAAATCATGTTTTTTACCAAAAAGTCACACTCAGCATATTCAACATACAATATGAAGAAAGGTATTCTTGTAATTATATTCCAAATGTGAAAGCCTTAGCACAAGTACTTTTTAAAAAAAAATCCAACTTGCCCTAAAACTTTAACCACCCAAAATCATGTTTTTTACCCCAAAAAGAAGGTCACACTCAGCATCTTCAGCTTACAATATGAAGAAAGGTATTAGATGTAATTATATTCCAAATATGAAAGCCCTATAGCACAAGTAATTATTGAGAAAAGTTAAAAATTTAATAAAATTCCACCTTGCCCTAAAACTTTAATCACCCAAAATCATGTTTTTTACCCCAAAAAGAAGGTCACACTCAGCATCTTCAGCTTACAATATGAAGAAAGGTATTAGATGTAATTATATTCCAAATATGAAAGCCCTAGCAAAAGTACTTATTGGGAAAAATTAAAAATTAAAATAAAATTCCAACATGCCCTTAAACGATAACCACCCAAAATCATGTTTTTTACCCAAAAAAGGTCACACTCAGCATCTTCAGCTAACAATATGAAGAAAGGTATTAGATGTAATTATATTCCAAATATGAAAGCCCTAGCACAAGTACTTATTGAGAAAAATTAAAAAATAAAATAAAATTCCAACTTGCGCTAAAACTTTAACCACCAAAAATCATGTTTTTTACCCAAAAAGAAGGTCAAACTCGGCATCTTCAGCATTCAATGTGAAGAAAGGTATAAGATGTAACTATATTCAAAATATGATAGCCCTAGCACAAATACTTATGAATGAAAATGCCAACTTGCCCTTAAACTGGACGCCGACGCCGGGGCGAGTAGTAAAGCTCTCATATTCTTCGAATAGTCGAGCTAAAAATGGAAAATCTCTACAAATTGAAGTACATGTACATATTTGAATAATAGTTAAACACAAATTGTATTGTAGAAGAAATTGCTCATGCTCTTTTTTCACTGCATTTTTTTAAAAGATTTGTCTGTTCTAATCACATCAAAATGTTTCTGCAAATGGAAAAGGCTTAATATCATTTGTAGCCACAAGTCAATTGAATATGTTCTGCAGAGCAATGTAGTCACTAGTAGCTGCCAAGATATTAGATTCTTGGAAAAGCACCCTTTAGTTATTGCGAGCTGTTCTTATCTACGTCCCTGCATAAATGTAAACACGTTTGAACAGAGTCTACAATTTTGGGTTTTGACACATTTTGTACAAGTCATTCCAGTTTAAATTTGGAATCAACCAGTTGAATTGTTTATCAAAATGTACAGTGATTAGTGATTTACAGTTCGATCACAGTTTGTTTGTAAGTTCACATCGAATCCGTGATAAAACATGTTGTCGGCTAGGCAATACAACGAAATCGTGTTTACCGCGATATTCATGAAAGTGACACTTTAAAGCAACACAAACGAATCAACTAGACGGCGAAATTTACCTTGAAACAGACATTTATAGGGTTTAATTATTTTCACGTCTGCATTTTGGGATGACAATTGTACTCAAAGTAAACTTTGAATCAAGGACGACACTATAAATGAAGCGATGAAAAACAAAAGGCATAAATGAATGAAAATGACCGAAAATGACAAAAACGAACTACAATAATAGTGACAGACGAAGTTTTCGTCTCGCAACATAGTAAAAAAGGAAGATATTATACTGAACATGAATGTCCGATTATTTGAACAAAGCAAATGCATAGTTATGTGGATTGAAACATTGAGATGCCAGCTTTGTGAAATAACAATATAAAAAAAAAATATGAAAATCTATAAATAGATTAAGATGAATGGTACTGTCTATTATTTTAGCTCTTAGATAAATTCGGGAACCAGAGTCGGTGCGCTGCCGCTTACGACATTTACAAACTGGACTAAATTGAGATTGGTTTAAAACGCGTTGGTGAATACGGACTAAATCTAAATCGCCGGGAATCCAAAAAGTGAAATAAATATTTAGATTTAATCAAAAATCTAATTTAAAAAGTTGGGTGAATACGGGCCCATGTCTCAGTTTGGTGAATACGGGCCCAGGTCTCCACTTTCAACAGCCAGCCTCACCAATTCGGCTTCTCGTCGGAGGAGGCCTGGACCTTGGTACAACGAAACGCACTTCCCATGTGGACCGATCCATTGAGACATGCTGGGACCAGTACATGGAGGGTACGATGAGAACTTCCGATTTTCTAACCACTATCGGCGGTATTTACGGAGTGAGACTTGATTATTGTCATAGGTGTGATGGTTAGGAAAGGTTGCATAACGTTTCAATGGAATGCATCAAGTAGTTTCAATGGAATGCATCAAGATGTTACTAAGATATTGACTCTTAATATAGTTGCACACAAACATTTAACCATAATTTCTAAGTAAAAAAAGGGCAACAATATACACCATATGCAGGATAGAGTTCTCTTAATTGGTTGTGTTTATAGTTGTGAAATTGGGAGAGGTTGTATAAAGTTTCAATACAATGCATCAGGTTGTTACTGAGATTACACTCTAAATGTAGATGCAAAACTTTTACCAGAATTTCTAAGTCCAAAAAGAGACATAACTTGCATAAAATGCTGGATAGAGTTATCGTACTTAATTTTTTACATCTATAGGTGTGATGGTTGGGAAGGACTGTAAAAAGTTTCAATGCAATGCATCAAGTAGTTACTAGATATGGTCTTTTAATGTAGTTGCATGCAAAACTTTAACCAGAATTTCTAAGTACAAAGGGCCATAACTTGCATAAAATGCAGGATAGAGTTATATAACTTGATAATCTACACAGGTGTTATAGTTGAATAGGGTTGTATAAAGTTTCAATGCAATGCATCAGGTCAATACAGAGATATGGACTCTTAATTTAGTTGCACGCAAAACTTTAACCAGAATTTCTAAGTAAATAAAGCCATAACTTGCATAAAATGCAGAATAGAGTTATCTAACTTGATAATGTACACAGGTGTGATGGTTGGGTAGGGTTGTATAAAGTTTCAATGATGCAATGCATCAAGGAAATACTGAGATATGGACTCTTAATTTAGTTGCACGCAAAACTTTAACCAGAATTACTAAGTAAAAAAGGGCCATAACTTGCATAAAATGCAGGATATAGTTATCTAACTTGATAATCTACATAGGTGTGATAGTTTAGTAGGGTTGTAGAAAGTTTCAATGCAATACATGTAGTATTTAAGTACTTACATGCAAAACCTTAACCGAAGTGTGATGTGGACGCCGACAGCGACGCCGACGCATGGGTGAGTAGTATAGCTCTCATATTCTTCGAATAGTCAAGCTAAAAATGCATAGTTATTAATGTCAATATGTTATGTTTTGTTATATAAATCTGAATAAATAATATATTTTTTTAAATATGGTTTTTCATTTTTCTCCCTAGCTCAAAGAAACAGTTTTTGAGAACGCTATGTGTCGGTGTGAGAATAATATTGTTTTAAAATAACAACATAATAACGTCCTTACACTCATTCATAATGTTTTCAGAGTTAAGATTCACATAAGTATTTTTATGATATCATTACTAGCCTACCGAAAAAATACCGCCACATTATTGCAAGTCTAAACTTCGAATAAATATATGTATAAACAAGTAATAGGCCGAATATGTTTTCGGCCGAAAAAGACCAGGCCGAATAAGTTTCGGGTCGAAAAAGACCAGGTTGAATAAGTTTTCGGCCGAAAAGTGGCGAAAGGTTTTTATCATCAACATTTACCTGTTTTGGATATCAGTTTACGACATACAGTGACTGTTTCCGTTAATCTAAGATAATGCACTGCCATTTGATTCAATGTCGGGAACCAGTGACCACTTTACGACACCTGTTTTTATCATTTTGACAGCTTGTGTATTTCACACTTGTGTTATTGTTGTGAAGTGTTAATTCAGCCTTTTAATCCGACTGACCAACAACTCTGAGCGATATTGATACATTAAAAGCCGTACATATGATAATTGGCAATAATTGGAAATTATAGATGCATTAAATATATCAACACGCTTTTTGAAGCAAGTTTCGACGATCAACGCAGGCCTTTCATAATCTAATGACAATGTAAGTTTGTCATTTTTTATTGGGAAAAATCTATTTAATTATGGGCGAGTACAAACAATTATTGGACCCATTGATGAGATTGGCGAAAATGAATGGCTCCTAAAAATCAAAAGTGGCTCCTAAAATTTAAAAGTGGCGAACTTTATTTCAATGTGGCGAAAGTGGTGGCAAAAGAAAAATTCAACCCAGAGCAGGCCCTGATTCTGGCAAAATTCTTTACAAACTAGCAAATCTTCACAGTAATCTAAATCTATCTGTCTATGCGTATCGGCCGTTATGACATCATGGCTCGGTTCGCCTTATTGTGATTGTTTGGAAAGATAAGCTTGACATGATAAATCACACAACTTTGACCATATATATCTTCCGTTTTAATTTGATTACTTTGTTGGAATCTATTCTCTTTATTTAGCAAATTTATTTTATTTTTTAATTTTATTTTCCTTTCTCCATTAATAAATTTCCATTTTTAGACGTTTTTCCAACGGAAGACCTTTTAAATCATGATGTGAAAAGAAGAAATTGCTCATGATGAACAATTTCTCCTTTTGCCAAAATGCTTTCAGTATACATTGATTTAATATATAATAATTTCCCCGTTTTATCCTAGATATTCTCAAAATTATCAGTTGCTCAACCACTGTATGGGGGAAAATCATCCTCAGCATATTTACAAACAAAATGCAGACAAATATCGGACCGATAATATATATATAACAATATAATTTATGTGTAAGTTAATCCATTTAATGAATGTCCCAACAACTGTTTTATGAATAAATCCTTTAGATTTATTTTAAAACAAAGATTGATATCGAATCGGATTCAAGTATTGGAAACAAGACCAACTGCAAACATGTATTTTGTAAATTGTTGCCTGTTGGGTATAAAGTTGATATAAATTTGTAAATGTCTTGATCGGTCTGTAAGATAGGTCAATGCTTGGCATAGCGGTCGGTAAATTTGTACCTGTGATTCATCCTCGGTAACCAGGCTATTCAAAAACTATATGATATCATATATTTTATGGATAGCGTGGGTACCGAGCATGTTGTGATTAAATGCACGAATCCATGAGAAATTACAACAACTTTCATTTCATCATTTTTGGTTTTAACTCTAAATGAGCTAATTTTCTCACATCAACACATGACAGTGGCAATAAAAATATTCGTTTCTATTTAGTCATCACGGGGGAAAGTGCAGATTATATACGACAACCCCACCCTCCACTTTCGGTTTTGATCTATTTTGCACCCGCTATGGCTAAACATCCAAGTCTTGGCAATAGAGATGAAGAATTCTTGGAATTGACGGAAGAATTCAGTTCAGAGGAGGAAGAAGACCTATCCTTTAGGGAAGGTCACCGAGAAGAATATGGTCAGGATAGGTCATTTCCATATAAAACGGACAGGTCAGGGTTCCATCAGGAGGACTTTGGCAAAAAGCAAGTACGGTTTGAAAAGACTGACAATAGGGATGAGAGGAGGCAAACGTTAAAGTCTCATCGTATCCCACAGCAATTCGCCCCTTTACAAAGCACCCGAGATGATCATCAAAGGACTGGTTACACTCACGAAAACCGAGTCGAGAAAAATTGGGATCGGGATGCGATTGACCAAGGGAGACCAGCTCCATTTATGGATTGGGATGCGATTGACCGAAGGAGATCAGAGCCATTAATGGATCGGGATGGGATGGACCAACGAAGACCAGCCCCCTTTATGGATCGGGATGGGATGGACCAAAGAAGACCAGCCCCCTTTATGGATCGGGATGGGATGGACCAACGAAGACCAGCACCATTAATGGATCGGGATGGGATGGACCAGAAAAGACCAGCACCATTCAAGAGGGAGAGATTAACAGAGACCCCTCGGGATCAGACTTATCCACATGATAACAGAAGAGGGCCTGAGAAGAAAACCACTGGTGTGAATGTACCAAGGTCAATTTCATATGATGGAAAGAGAGATTGGCAAGCATTTGCAACCAAATTTATGATGTTTGCGGAAGGGCAACGTTGGTCACCAGGTGATAAAAAAAGTCAGCTCTGCTACTGTTTGGAGGGTCAAGCCAGTGAATTCTTTGCTAACCTGATAAGAAGGGAACCAGGTGTTCGATTTCTGGAAATTATGGAGAGACTTGAAAGAAGATTCGACATCAAGGACTTACCAGAAACGACCCAAATGTCTTTCTCCTACACCACACAGGCAGCTGAAGAGTCGGTTAATGAGTGGGCAGCTAGGGTAATGCAATTGGCCACTAGAGCGTATCCGGATATGTCCGATCGATTAATATATCAACAAGCGGTACTCCGGTTTTGTCAAGGCTGTTCCGATAAACAAGCGGGACATTATGCATTGACATGCAAACCAACTTCTATGGAGGGAGCCGTAGATAAAGTAAGGTGGTATCAACATACTAACCAAGCTATATATGGAAAAACTAAGAAAGAAGTCCGCTCGCTTAGCCTTCAGGAAGACTACGATGGCCAAGGCGTGGATGGCGAAAGTCAACCACGAGTGTCTAGAGCTTTTGTACCTCAGAATAGGAAAGGTGCCAGTGCACCGAAGAGTGCTATGCCTGAGCAATCCCAGTTTAAGCATCAGGAGGATAGAATGGGGAGAGTAGAAACTGCAGTGGGGGACTTGCAAAAACAGTTCTCTGAGATGACAACAGGAATAAAAGAGATCCAGTCACTACTGTCAACTCTAGGTGCCAGACCAAGGTTGAAGAATGTGAAATCAGGTTGTTTTAAGTGTGGGGAGGTAGGCCATTTTGCAAGGGAATGTCCCAATGAGAGAAAAGTCTCACAGGTAACAGGAGAGGATGAGCAGAATGAGGATTTAAACTCTTCGGGGTCGGATGTGTAGGCCAAGATCCGACCACAAATAGAGAGAAAGGCCTAGCTGGATATGACATCACAGATATCTTTAAAGCACTGTGCACATTATATTGTGACTCAGAAGTAGATGAGATGTCGCAGACTACATATCCAGGGGTGTCGCATGAAGTCTTCGATAGTGAAAAATTGGAGGCAAAAGAGATAATGGATGCGGCTTTGAACACAGAACCATCACATGAAGTCTCCAAGGAGGAAATATTGGAGGCAGGAGAAATTAGTGGTGCAGAATCGGAGCAGAAAGAGGAAGATGACACTGATATTGAAACAGAGTCGTGTATCATGATCAGTCAGCTTCGATCGTCATCAATGATTCAAGTCCCTATTACCCTGGAGAAAAGAGAAATGAAAGCAGTGGTTGATACTGCGGCTCAAGTTACCATTATTTCGGACAGAGTTTATGCGAATCTTAACTGGAAGGGTCCAATACTTAAAAAGGTAACATTGCAAACGGCTGGACGACAGCTGAAAATAGAAGGCACTGTTATTGGACCTCTAACCCTTAAACTAGGAAATAAAACTTACCAAGAAGAAGTATATGTGGCACCCATTGAGGATGAAATGCTGTTAGGACTAGACTTTTTGAAGAAGAACAACATTAATATTTCTCTATCTCAAGGACACCTGGAGGTTGAGGGAGAAGTCATTCCATTTCTTCCCAACGAACCATTTAAAGACCCAAAGGTTTCCAGGGTATTCGTTTGCCACAGGACTGTTATCCCACCCAATTCAGTCAAATTGGTAAAATGTAAAACCAAAGGACAGTGTGGAGATTACATGATTGAACCTTCCAAGTCGAAAAGTGCGCTAATTCCGCGGGCACTTTATCACAAAGAACAAAGACCAAAAGTCTGTGTAGTCAATTTAACCAACAGAAACATTGTGTTGAAGAGCAGGCATACCCTAGGTGAGGCACATGACGTCTTGCCTATTAAAGGTTCAGGGAGTGTAAAAGTTGCGAAAGTGGGCAAAGAGCAGGAAACTGAGAAGACACGGAAGATACCAGAACATTTGATTGACCTAGTGGAGAGATCAAAACGGAATCTCCAACTCGGAGAAATGCAGAAACTCGAGGACTTGATTTTTGAGTACCAGGATGTTTTTGCAAGAGATGAATATGATCTTGGAGATTTCACGGAAATCGAACATCAGATAGTAACAGGTGATGCAAGACCAGTTAGGCAAAGAATAAGGAAAACGCCTTTAGGTTTTGCGGAAGAGGAAAAGGCACACCTGGATAAGATGTTGAAGGCAAAGGTCATACAACCCTCAAATTCGGAGTGGGCATCAGCTCCAGTTCTGATACGGAAACGGGATGGCACAGTCAGATGGTGTGTTGATTATCGCGTGGTCAACAAGGCCACGGAAAAGGACTCATTTCCATTACCCTTGGTGGAGGACTGCATTGACACTCTCGCAGGGAATACCTACTTTTCAAAACTGGATGCCAATTCCGCGTATTGGCAAGTCAGGATTAAAAAGGAAGATCAGAGGAAAACTGCCTTTATAACCAAGTATGGTCTTTATGAGTTTGTGCGCATGCCGTTTGGACTTTGCAACGCACCAGCAACCTATTGTAGGGTGATGAATTTGGTGTTGCGGGGTCTGAACTGGGATATTGTACTGGCATTTTTAGACGACATACTGGTTATGGGAAGGACTTTTGAGGCACATCTAGACAACTTGAGAGAGGTGCTTCAACGGTTCAGAGAGTATGGGTTGCGCATGAAACCGAAGAAGTGTGTCTTATTTCAAGAAGAAGTAGAGTTCTTGGGCAGATTGGTGGGGCAAGATGGGTTGCAGTTGACCACGGAGAATGTCGCTGCAGTACTCGACTGGCCAAAACCAAAGTGCACTCGTGACGTGGAGCGGTTTCTGGGTCTGGTGAACTATCATCGGCTGTTTCTAAAGGATTTGGCAAAGGTGGCAGTGCCACTGTATGAAATAACCGGGAAGCAGAAGTTCAGGTGGGATGTAGAACAAGAGGAGGCATTTCAGGGAATAAAGGAAGTAATGACAACGGCTCCTTTATTGGCTTTACCAAACAGTAAGGACTCCTTCATCTTGGACACAGATGCGTCAGATTATGCAGTAGGGGCGGAACTTATTCAACTACAAGAAGGGCTTGAAAGAGTGGTCGCCTATGGTAGTTATGCCCTCTCCCATGAACAAAGACGGTACTGCACAACCAGAAAAGAGCTATTGGCAGTGGTACGCTTTACCCGGCAGTATCGACATTACTTACTGGGGCGGAAATTCATTGTCAGAACAGATCATCATAGTTTGTTGTGGTTGTTACACTTCAAAGAACCCCAGGGGCAAATAGCACGATGGCTTGAAGAACTTGGGCAATATGATATGCTTATCCAGCACAGACCAGGAAAGAAGCATTTGAATGCAGATGCACTCTCTAGGATACCAGATACTTTAGAGTACTGTTCAAACTACAGAGCCGGTTTCCATTTGGAAGAGTTGCCTTGTAAGGGATGTGCTTACTGTACCAGAGCACATAACAATTGGTCTAACTTTGTAGAAGAGGTGGATTATGCAGTCGCATTGCCTCACAAGAAGCCTATTCAAGAGAGTAAGAAAGGAAAGAACTCTGAAACGGCAGCCTCAACCTGGAAAATTAGCGAAGTAAAACCAGTAGGACCGGGCATTATGAAGAACAGTACCTTAGAGATAACCAGGAATTCCGACAGTTCATCGATCATCAGAGCCGTCACTACCGAAGACACAGGGGACTCCATTAAAGAATTAAGGGAGGGGACCATCAAAGACTCGGACTTGGCACTAGTGCTGCCGTGGTTAACTGAAGGAATAGTTCCGAGTGAGGGCATTGTGTTCTCGGCTAGTACGGGGGCTAAGTTCTACTGGATCCATAAGCAGGAATTGAAGCTTAAAGATGGAGTACTGCAGAGACAGATACCCGACAAAGGACAAGTAATGGTAGTACCGAACAACTTTAAGGAAAGGGTACTTAGGGGTTATCATGATATCCCATCAGCAGGCCATCAAGGGATTGACAGGACTAAGTCGAAAATCAAAGAAAAGTACTTTTGGTACGGCATGTCCAAAGACATTAAGAACTATGTTAAAGCATGTCCAATATGTAACAAGCATAAAAAGCCAGGCAAAGCAGCACGTATGCCACTTACCAGTTACCAAGCTGGCGCACCAATGGAAAGAGTACATTTGGATTTCCTGGGACCTTTACCAAAAACCGTGAATGGTAACGAATACATATTAATGATGGTCGACCAATTCACAAAATGGGTTGAGAGTGTACCATTGCCTTCTCAGACCGCAGAAGTTACTGCCCGAGCAGCTGTGAATGAGTTCTTCTCTCGGTTTGGATACCCTTTCTATGTTCACACAGATCAAGGCCGAAATTTCGAGAGTCAGCTATTCAAGTCCATTTGTGATTTATTAAGTATTCACAAGACTAGGACCACTGCATATCGGCCTTCTGCAAATGGACAGGTGGAACGGTACAATAGAACACTGATGGATGCTATGCGCTGCTTCGTTAAGAAAAGTACGAGGTGGGACGAGCATCTAGCCCAGCTGGCAGGAGCCCTTAGATCCTCCGTAAACAGGCAGACTGGATATACTCCTAATCGATTAATGTTAGGAAGAGAGGTCAATTTGCCTGCCGATCTAATATTCCCGTCAAATGTGATGAAGAGAGATCTACCATCAACAGAGCGATATGTCGCAGATTTGGCATGTTCTCTTGAAACAGCACATGAAGTGGCCAGGGACACTCTCAAGGCATGTCAGAAAAGAATGAAGAAGGACTATGACCTGCGTGTACTGACTCATACGTATGAAGTGGGCGACACAGTTTACCTTCTAGATTCAGCTGTGGGTAAAGGGAAATGTAAGAAATTGTGCCCGCCTTGGAAAGGACCGGGTATTATAATAGAGAAACTATCCCCTTCATTATTTCGGATTAAGATTGGAACCGCAGTGAAAGTAGTGAATCATGACCGGATTAAAAAATGTGATGATAGAGATTTGCCACTATGGATCAAGAAATTAAAGGGAAACCCAGGGGCGATTGGAGAAGCATTAAAGAGCGCGAAAGGCAACCCAGAGTCCCTCTATTGTTTATGCAGAAAACCGGATGATGGTTTAATGATGATTCAGTGTGGGGAATGCCTTGAATGGTATCACGGAGCCTGTGTTGGAATCACCAGAAAATTAGCCAAACAGTTGGGACAGTACTTGTGCTCCAGGTGTGAGGGGGAACCGTCCCTTTTAAATAAGGATACTAATTAGGTTATTTATTTCAGGTATGGCAGACGGATGGACGCGTAAAGAGTCCAGGCAGGAGCAGGACATAAGAGCCGCTTCTCGGAGAGGACAGCTAGTACCAGGAAAGGAACTGGTAAAGGATTTAGCGGCAAGTAAGAACCTCACCACAGAGGCTGTGGTCTCAGTGATGGAGGGTCAATATCGATTGGCAGTAGACCGGCAGTACTGGCAGTGGGTTAAGGACACAAGAAGGCAACTAGAATTCTTGTTGGATCGGGCCTCCATTGACAAATTCTTTCCTCTACCATGGAAAGATTCACAGGGTTCGAGGAGACAGAAGAATGTGAAGGTTACCGAAGAAAGATCGGAGGATGGTTTGGTCAAGGATGTCCGCCTTCAAACACAGGACCTTCCTGTTACCAGACAGGGAGCCGTGGAAGAAACAGAGGATATCCGCCCTCATGAGTTAGTGGACCAAGACAAGCCTTCTGAAACTGTTCCTAGGCAAGAGCCAAGGTCTGGGAGTAGTTTGAGATGTGCAAGGGATGTCCCCAGAGATACATTGGAGTCAAGGGACCAGCATCCACGGATACCTGAAACGGAAGCTGTTCAGAGGCAAGAGCCAACGTCTAGGGACAGTCGGGGATACTCTAGGGATAAACCAAGGAAAACAGAGTCCCGGGAAGAACATCCGCCGTTACCGGAAGTAGGAGCTATTCCAAGGCAAGAGCAAAGGTCTCGGAATTATTCAAGACACAGGAAGAACACCATCCAGAACACAAGGGGTTCAAGGGATAAACCGCCTAGACATGGCATTGAGAAAGCGGCTTTACCCAAACCTTACGAGTATAGTTCTTTGGACATAGAGAAGGGCCTGGAAGAACGAAAACAGAGAGCTTTGGAAGAATACTTGAGAACTTCCAGAGCCCTGGAAATTCTACGATCAGACGGTCGTAAAGAATATCCGTCAACTGCTCGGTATAGGGAAAGGCAGAGGTCTCCAAGGCGCTCCAGGTCTCCGGAAATTCTAAGATCAGACGGTCGTAAAGAATATCCGTCAACTGCTCGGTATAGGGAAAGGCAGAGGTCTCCAAGGCGCTCCAGGTCTCCGGAGACTCGAGCAAGATTCCGAGAAACCATGACTCATCCAGGAACTGAAGGGAATGGAAAAAGGCACAAGACCTCGACGCCGGCTATCCATGTTTCTCCTAGGCGAAATAAGTCTCGGGAGAGCATGCCGGATCTAAATGTGGAGGTTGAAGGAACTGGTCGCACAGTGATCACCAACAGAAAAAGGAAAATGACCACCGAAGCTGCCCCATATCCAAAAAGGGTTAAGCGAAATAAATGCCCAGTCGACAATTGCGAAGCAGAGGCCCGAAGGCTGAAACGACACGTGCAAAGCAGGCACATTCCCGCTATCTTCCACGATTTGGAGACACCGGAGATGTTGGCTAGCCATGAATTCCAGGCCGAGAGATTGCAGGCCCTACAGCTTCTCGCAAAGATGGTTATGGTCCAGAGTGAAAACCCCACCCCAGAGTCTTTGAGGAAAATGGTGGAACACAATCTGATAATAGATGCTTCTTCGGAAATTACACCTTCCACTCAGGAGGCCATGAGAAGATTGTGTGAGGTAGCCAGGTGGGAAGTACCGAGGGAATTCACCTTGACCCCTATTAACTCTCCGGCTGTACTCATGCACTGGCGTCCCATGGCTTTCATCCTAGATCATCTAAGTCCAAGGGAGTCGGATTTATTGTTTCAGAGGTTTGGACCCGAGTCCAGGGAGATAAAGAGGCCAGATCAAAGGAGACAAACGGTTACTGCAACGGAAACCACCTCGTTTATGCAGACCGAGGAAACCAATGAAGTGAGGGGCTCTGCAATTAAAGCTAGCCCTGAGCTAGTAGACAACAATTCCGTCACAGAAGGACCATTGGGAGTCATTGAGACAGGAGAACGTGGTGGTGCAAAAGAAGTTCGCCCGCAGAGTCGGAGTGCTTACCCAGATGCCGAGGAACCTATGGAAGTTGGGGTAATGGCTGCAGGGGAAAAGGCAACTACTTGCCAGACTCCAGTGAAACCGACAACTCTAGCGGCACCACACCCATTAGTACGGGTTGAAACTGAAGACCAGCAACGAATCCCAACCTGTTCCTTGAAGGCCTTCCAAGCTGAGAAAGAAAAGGGACCACTGAAATTGATGGTTGTCAGTCCTGACTGTATCACTGAATTGGATTACCAGGGCACTCCAAGTCCAGGTAATTTCAGGAGTCCAATTAGAGCAGAAGAGGAAGCTCTTTTACAGTCAGACACGGAAAGGACCATCCAATGCTCGAGCCCTGACAAGTCAACAGGACCAAGGACCTACTCTGAGGTCATACAGACTAAACCAGCTGTGGGCATAGTGAGGCCTAGACCAAGTCCTGTTGCTTCAAAGGTTTCTTGTGGTAAGAACCAGACACCCTTGTTAGCTTTCGACAGTCACTTCCATGTCGATCGCCTTGGAGTAGCGCTGGGCGCCAATATATATGACATCGAAGGGTTGACTAGAAGGACCACGGAAGTTAGATCGGAGTACCCTGTGGAACTCAGCGGTGGGGTTGTAATCTACTGTGATCCTGGATATTATGGCCAAGTGGTGCTCAATGCCGATCCGAAATGGCGAATTGCTGTTGGATTACACCCGAAAAAGATCGACAGACTGACAGCAAGGAAACGGGTTCAACTCGATTCACTCCTGTCAAACCCCCGAGTTACCGTCCTAGGAGAGGTAGGATTGGACTACAGCACGGGCGCACCGGAAAAGGAGGATCAACATCAGGCACTAAGGGATATTCTCAAATACAGTTGCATGGAAAAGGTGCTCGTTCTTCATATCCGAGGTAGTGCTAAGGATCACCTCTCGGAAGAAACTTCCAAAGACTGCTTGGGAATCGTACAGGAAAAATGTCGCCCTGAACAGAGGATCCACCTACACTGTTTTGCTGGGGGCCTACAGCAGGTTAGGGACTGGAGAGGCGCTTTCCCCGATTGTTATTTCGGCTTTACGGGGAAAACAGCATCCTTCGGGAAGGCTCAGCGGGAGGCTTTGAAACGAATTCCGCTTGACCGGCTTCTCCTAGAAACTGACGCCCCATATCTACCGATGCTGAAGGGATTAAGGACCACCACTCCCGCGTATATTGGTGATGTAGCTTCCTGTGTAGCCCTAGTCCGACAGGAACCGGTCAACATGGTGATCGGGGCAACTCGGGCCAACGGTGAGAGGCTGTACAGCTGCTAGAGGGATTCCTGAGCCAGTTACCCATTCTCTTCGCAAAGGATCAGGTCTTTTAGGATAATTCCAGGATATCTAAATCTGGAATCCCTGGGAGGCAACTTATTTGATAAAACGGGGAGGAGTGTGGTAATATTGGCCTGGGGCGAAAGAGTACCGGTTCGAACCGGGAATTCCCCCAGTTGGTTCCCTGGAATGCGATCTGGGGATTCCGGAAAACTAGAGAATCACGGGGCTTCCGGTTTCCATGATAAAGACAAACAGACGTACATTTACAGCCGGAAGACAATCTGGACTTATAACAACTAACCAACAAGCATCGTCACTTATAGACATAATTGACGGGTGCATCTAAGGTTAGTAAACCAGATTTACCACACAATACAAAATCACTTTCAGCATCGTAATGTTTCAATATAGTTCTCTATATCCACTTAATAATGTTAGTATTAAAAAAAAATGCTGTTACCTGCAATATAACAGATAATAAGAAGAAATAGCCGTGTCTTTTTTTGACCGATCCTCCATTAAATTTGTGGAATCCCAAGAGGACGTTGACGGGGCATCGGGCCGATTCGGCCCAAAATTTATTCGGCCTGGTCTTTTTCGGCCTAGTAATATTCGGCCTACTTTTTTTATAAGAGATATAGTTGTTCACACATTATAACTGTTAAAGTAATTTAGATAGTTCGAAGGTTGTTAATGATTGATTAAGTAACTTGTTTGATTTAGTAATTATATTGATTACAATAGACAAGACAATATTGTATTGGCACAAACGCATTTACAATAAATAGTAATGACCGAATGGTTGGTATCAGGAAGTTATGGCCCAAACATTTATGGCCCAGTACATTTATGGCCCATATTTGGAAGTTCTTCTTCTTCATATGGTTTTATTTACCCTCGCCTATCGGCATAAAGCCATTTGGCGAGCAGCCATTGTTTTATCTCTCCAATTTTTTTTTATTAAAGGGGTTGACTATATTTTAAATTTTCTATTATCGCTTTTGACTATATTTTCGTTTTCTATAAGTACATATCCAGCTTTCTGTTTATAGTATAGTGTTGTATGTGTGTATATAAGTGTATGTGAGTAAAACTATATTTATTTATTTGGTTACTAAAAATATAAAAGCAATTTTTGTAAAAAACCCAATTAATAATATTTTGCAAAAAAAGCACTACCCAACAGTCCTCCACAACGGAGCCCCTGATTGGCCGAATCTCAATCCGCTTTTACGGCCAAGCTCGACATTTACACATAAATCTATGGTCAATGACGAGTTGGCCAGGTTTAGCGTCCAGCCAATCACAGGCCCCGTTGTATAGGTAGCTGTTTACCCTTTAGCCGCTTTAAAAAGGGCAAAGGGTGTAAAAAAATAAAGCCTAAATAGATGTGTTTTAAAATTCCCAATAAATTGGGAACTATATATATATATATTTGGAAGTTATGGCCCATATATGAATTATATAGTGGTAGCTATAATACCCTGGAGGTGGTATAAATACCTTAACAGGTGATAGTTATAATACCCTGGAGGTGTGATAACATAAGACATTCTGTTTAAATTATGTATTTTATTAATATTAATATTTTTTTAGTTTTCAATTCAATTGATTAAGAAAGTGAAAATAATTCATTGATGATAAATATTTAAAATATTTAAAAATGTGAACAAATAAATAATATATTTTATGATATTATAATAGGGAATAACTTTATTTTTTTATATTTTCTATCTAAGAAAATCACTGTTTGCAAGAAAATAAAACATAATACATATTTATGGAGTAAAATAGTTAAGAGCACTTTTTTCAATTAAATAAAACAATGAGAAACAATATCACCACACTTCTACATGGTTATAAATGTACATGAAATTACATGTAATAAATAGAGGATCTTACATGAGTGCTTATTTGATATTGTTTTTATGAAACGAGTCGACTGAAATAATATGACGCGAGGCTCTGCCGAACTAACGTTTCCTATAATTTCTGTCGTTTTCCTTTTGGTTATTTATTCATCATTTGCGTTATGCTAATAGAATGACGTCATATTACAGGAATTCGGATTTGCCCGGAAAGTCAAAAAAACCTTATGAGTTGTTATTTGAACTCGTTTTAGAAATAGACGACGAGTGTTATTAAACGGAAATTATCACACATAAAATTACTCGTGCTTGTTCTCTTATCGAGTACGTATTATCATATTTAATTATTTCCTCTAGAAGTTTTTTTATTTCGATATTTTCTTTTCATCCAATCAAAACGTAGCAGAATTGTGACTGCATCGAAACATCCACACTGGACAAAATATTTGGAAAGACGGTATAGCAATGTTTTGCAAAGTTCATATATACACATTACCTTTTGACGGGAAACATCGCTGGCTTCGCCGTCGATTTGTTTACTCGTATTAAAAAGAAAAAGAAAACACAGCACAACAAATAAAATTGAGTTGCAATTAAAGAGTGATACAAGAAGAATTGTGATGCAAAGCATCAAAGACGTCGCGCATTATTTTGAAGCATGACTTAAAGGAAGCAGATGCAGTTCTGTACATTTAAATAACCTGTGCAAGTAGACAGGATGTAAATATTTCGAACAAAAAGGCCAAATGTCCCTTTCTTTTAAACAAGAAGGCCAATATGTGCCTATATTGCTCACCTGGCTACCATAGCCTATATAAAAAGGTTACCAATAGCAGAAAGGGTCAATATTGACGTAGGGATTAAACGTTTTATATGCTACGATCTATGTGATATTCAGTCCTGAAACCATTTGGTTTACGGTTTGCTTAACATTCACTGCAACTATAATGTGTCACACAAGCTGAAGTTTCCCAAGTGTTTTTTTTTTACCAATAAACTGCTTTAAATCCTCTAACTAGATCCATTAGATAAAAAACAAACATACGTGCTTAAATATTAACATATATACTAAGGTGTATTGCCTCTAGTTATAAGTTAAGTGTGACACAAGCTTTGGAAGGAGAGGGGGAGGTTTATTCTCGTTCCAGTTTAGCAGAAGTATGATAGCAAAAACGGGAGTATATAAACAAAAAATACGAAGTAATTAGAAAAAAAGAAGAAGATATTTATGATCAAGATTGAGCATTATGAAAGTTCACATGTATAGTCAACATAAAGCAAGAATTATTAAGTCTGTTTTGTTTGTTTGTAATGTCACTTTAATAGTTTTGAACATGCCAGTTGAAAACTGAAAAATAAACAAAAGAAAATGGTCAAGTCAGTTCCCCAATAGCAAAGAGCGAAAACAAGTTGGTACGAATCGTTCATCTCGAACGAAACATGAAAATCCGGGTACGAATCCAATGAATTTTAGAAATCGGATGAAATCGTGAAAACAGCGAAGTATGCATAACGGAAGGAAGCAGAGACAACTTAATTACTCTATTGGAACTGATGACACCTTGTCGTCTTTTTAATAAGAATGACAAAAATCGTTAAGCGATGACAATTGCATAGTTGGGTTAACGTTGTTTTTACAGTTTCTAGAATTATACTATAATATGTAGTAATTAAAATGAAACATCATTGATTGTTTAAAGATTATTCATTTATTTAAAAATCTCAATATTGTAAATAGGAAAAAACATCGCCAGAAACTTTTTTCTGAGCTTTGATGAATCAGGTCGCAAACCAAACTTTAAAAAAAGCGTAACCTAGGAAGTTAATTAGGGGAAAGTTATTAAATACCCATTAGATGTGTCTAAAAAAAATTAATAACGGTAGAAGACATGCCTATTTTGTATCTGTTTGTGTCTTAAATCATTTTAGACAATTTATTGATTCATAAAGGTGTGGTTTTTTTTTATCAAACAAACAACAGCGGGTTTTTTTAACAATAATAACATTGGTTTCTCCCTTTTCGATTACGTCACCCCATGGTACAAACTAAAAACCTATCCCATACTGACGCCGCGCTTCCACGCGGCGTCAATAAAGAAATGATCATGAGACAAAATTATCATTTGTAAAAAAAAAAAAACCAGTGAATAAAGATAGAAGGCCAGCGACATTTTGTTTTCGCTACAGACCAACTAATTGATGGAACGAACATTCGAGGTAAATTTCCTAATCGAAAAATAAAAAAATAAAAATATTTGATTTCATACGTCATTACAATGTAGATCTAGTGTCAAATTAAAGGGAGTTATAGTCGGTATTTAGGAGCAAATTAGTCGGTAAAGGGAGTAATTGTCGGTATGAGCAAAAAGTCGGTAAAGAGCAAAAACTCGGTAAAGAGCATATAGTCGGTAAAGAGCATTTAGTCGGTTTGAGTAAAATCCTCGATGACGTATAATTTCCTCGGTATCATATGGCGTCGTTAAACCGTGCCTTCCGAGACGCGATGAGTAAGAGTTACAGTGAATTCGTAACCTAGTGAATTCGTAACCTGTATATTTCGGTGAATTCGTAATCTGGAGTAAGTGAATTCGTAACCTAGCTGGTATAAGTGAATTCGTAACCTATTGAAAAACATTCTACATTTGATATATATTGTGAACTTAATATGTAAATAGGCAAAGCCTAGGTCGTGTGAAAGCAAGAACAATTATTTAGCACTGTCAGTCCCCCAACAAGAAATGAATTAATAGGCAAATTGTAGAAAGTTACCAAACAGAATTCGAAAAACATATTGAAAAAACACAAACTTATCATGCATTTAAGTTTAATGTGTACATATGTTTTATTTTTTATTAGGTCAGGATTGTAACAGACAGTAAGATTTCCAAGGATGTTGATGGAAAACAACACTAAGAAGGCATTGAAGAATGTTCTGATTTATTTTCACAAATGCCAGTTATTTGTAAACTAGTAATAAATATAATTGGAAACTGACTCTTACCATGGTTGATTGAATGCCTTAATTGAGATTAACATTACTTTCAATTGTACTTCAGTTCACATTACATTTTCCCCTGGCTTTCTAGAATATTAAAATACTCAACACAACAGTCTTCCAAGGCACATGGCTAACTTTGCATGATATGCTTGAATGTATAATATTGAGACAATTTAAGATGAGAACACTTAGCATACAGACTGAGAAAACTGTAATTTTTGACAAATATTTTCAATAGTCCCATTTATAATGATGTATGTTGGAAAGGGTAAAGTTTAGCCCCTTGCCCGATGTGAATTACTTGATTTCTGTGACTAATCTGAATACATTGTCGGAATGGTGTCATTGATTCCAAAATGAACATATTCAAAATGCAATATATGTTCCTATTCAACAGCATTTCCCTTTGAACCCTTATCTCCATTTCTGGTTTTTAATTTGTAAAACATAAAACAGCATCAGGTTATTTGTTAATAAGTACCAGACTTAGTGTCAACAACTGATATATGAAATATATTGTTTAAAAAAAATGGATAGTGAAAGATCTGATCAGACCTTGAATATGTACAGATTCTCAGATTTATCAATGTCGATAACTGTTCCTTTTTTTAATTGTTATTGCGCAATTATAAAAGCTTTTGAAAAGGGTACAGGGAGTAAAATAGTTTCACTAGAAGCCTGGATAAAAATGTAATAAGTGTTTAAGTAAGACAACTCCCCACAACATAATTGTTTCATGTATAAATTGTTAAGTTTAGTTGCTTCTTTCAAATCATGTACCTGCTGAGATTTGAACTCAGAACTCTCGTTAGACCAGGTGTTCTACCACTAAACTGCAGTATAGGTTTTTACTTTGAGCAGCATTTCATGAAAATATGTGTAATTTTATTACCAGTAAAGTATAAGAATTTTTTTGTTACAATGAATGTATACTAGTTTAAATTTTACCATTTCTATTGTATAGATTATACAATTTCACACAGAAAAATGGATTTCACAATAAATTACATAGAAAACAGAAAAGAGATACATTTCTGTGGTATTTCAATTATATCAGAGGACAGAACACTTATGTGAGGTCACTGGGTGACTTATAACTGACATTAATTATTAACTGCCTTTAAGTTTTTATAATATAGCCTTTTCTGTTGAAAAACAGACGAAGTTTTCTTTATCTTTCAACCAAAATGTTTATACATATTTATTTGAATAAAAAGTATTTTGAGTGTTTGTTGAATTTAAAAAGAGATTCGGTTGATCCTCTTTATCTGCAGATTTCAATGTGCAGTTTGTTTTTACCTTATACATTTTAGTTTGATATGTACATTGCCCTGTTTCATAAACGGACCTAAATCGGTGACCGTAAAAGGCTTTTATTTTGCATTTGCTCTTCAATTTGAAGAGTTCTATGACATCATTGGTTGTTGTGCTCCCAAGTATGAAAATAGTGCTGTCAATAGATGTTGAATCTTTTTTAAATGTTGTTTGAATACATACATGCAGAGTATTTAAAATAACCTAGTGAAAATAATGTTTAAATTCTTAGTACCAAGTTTGTCCAATCTGATCAATAAACACATTTTGGTAAAAAAAAAATGAAACTACTAGAAATTCAGCCTGTTGAAAGAAAAGTAATGTGTTTTACTGATAGCCCCCATATGACATCATTTCTTTTAAACAATCATGACTCATTTGAGTTTAATCAATAAACAAATTTTGGTTAAAAAAAAGTTGAATCTACTAGAAATGCAGCCTGTTGAAAGACATGTAATGTGTTTTATTGATAGCCCACATGACATCATTCCTTTAAAACAATGGACTCATTTGAGTTTGATTAATAAACAAATTTTGGATAAAAAAAAGATGAAACTACTAGAAATTCAGCCTATTGAAAGAAAAGTTATGTGTTTTACTGATAGTCCACATATAACATCATTTCTTTAAAACAATAGACTCATTTGAAGGCATGAAAGTGTTTTCCTCTCTTTCAGGTTGGAGAAATTGTAGCAAACAAACAAAACTTAAGGCTTAAGACATTTACTATGTATATCCCAAAACCAGGGTGAACTGATTCTGGTCATACTTTCATGATTTGACAAAGACTAGGTCATAGACATAAACTGTTAAACTGTACAATGTAAAAAAATAATGTAAATTGAAGGCAAATAATTTGAAATTGACTAGTTTTGTTTGTTTGCTACATTTACTGCAATAAATAGATAAACGTCTTAAAGTCAATACAACTAGACAGTCGAAGATATGATAGTTTAGCTATTTTCTTGAGTGGAGTCAACATTTGACAAGACGGCTTCGGCTTCAAATGACAGATACAGACAAAAACGATACACACCATGTGACGTCATGCGATGTGACGAAAGCATCGTGGAACGTTCCCAACAGATACTAACAAATAATTTAGAAATGAAGTTATATTTTTAAGCAAATTATTGATATAATAAATAGCTTACCTTGAAATGAAGCTATGCCGATACAGAAACAGAATTGTTCGTCCTTTTCAGTTAAAATAATATCCGAGGCCAGTGTAACGAACGATAACTTCCGTTGAAATATTTACAATCATTTTCAAGTGTTTATTGCTTCTCTATATTGCAAAGATATAAAATCCATGAAATAATGATGACAGGTACAAAAGAATAGTCGACTTAGCCTTCATAAAGTCCTTCCAGTGAATGAAATCCATTTGTGACGAGTCAAACTATCTTTTGCTACCATTCCTGTCGTTTTCCTTTTGTTATTTATTTATTACTTGTCTTACAATGACGCTACTTTTCGTTGCAATGACGTCACATTTGGATGTGTTTACTTCCGGTTGAGAAAATATTATTTTAAAAATAGAAAACGAGTACAATTACACGCAAATGATCACATATCAGATTCCTTGTTTTCATTCCTTTATCGAGAAGGAATTTAATTTAATTTTTCTCTCTAGTTCTAAGTACTTTTTGATTTGTCAAAACATACGAATATCGTGTTTGTGGGTTTTACCGGTTACGAAATGAATAGGTTACGATAATTTGTCCGTCCAGTAAGACCGGAAGCAAAATGGCCGAAAAAAAGTGCTATGGGGTTGAGATTTGATATGTGAAAAACAGTAAGATTGTACTGAATTCTCGTTGTTTTGATCTCGTATGATGTGTTCGTACGTGTAACCTATAGGCGTGCTTCGCTCGAGCCTTCGGCTCGAGCTTCCACACGTATTATTTTAAAAATGATACGTTTGTTGGAATAAAATATTTCGTAACTTGTTTTAATCTTGAAAACTAAAAAACAGAAGCAATTAAACTTTTTATATATTTTAAACAAATTAATTTGAAAAAGTCCTTGATTTAAATATGAACCTTTTTTTTTTAATAACTCAACTTTTAATTTTCGTTATGTTCATTTTCCTTTCTTATTTGTTATCCCACTGTGTCAACCTGAAGGGTCTGCATGGATATTTGGTACCCTATAAGCATCCTATATTTATATCATCTCAAAGATCAATACAAATTTCAAAATTGCCATATTTTTAATGGGACATTAGTTAAAAAGTTCTAGTAATTTTACATCTCTATACATAAGAACCAAATGCAATGCAAAATTGCATTGACCTAATTAGGTCAAACAAATCACAGTAAACAACAAAGGACCCTTCTCACGGTAAATTTTCATGTCCGATTTTTCCTCTTTTGGGGGGTTAAAACTGTTCTATAATTTTGGAATATAAAAAAAGGGGTATTTTGGCTATTCCTCCCATGACAACAAAAAAGAAAAATGTTTAAAATGCATTTTATTGTTGTAATATGTCAGCAAATAGTTCGGCCATTGGGAAACAATTTGACAGTTCCAAAACGGCTGCAAGGACAAAGTCACGTGATATCAGCGCGAGAATAATGACGTCATGAATGTAGGAGGCTCACGAAAAAATTTGGAAGGTCCTACGATAAGGTTTAAACACCTTGTGTTAGAGAAAAGTCTCAATTTTGTAAATGTTCATGAGTGTATATGTTGATTTGTTTGCAGAGGCTCATCATGTCTACCTGGGCTACCTCTTTAGTAATCCCGTCTTTGCGAAAAGATATGTAGCTACGTTGGCTGTTGTGAACATTGTAGATTCATATTAGTCTGTGCGTTCGAACAGTCATCCCCGCCCCCACAAATGTGTCAATCTTCAAACATGACAAATTGGAGTGCGTGTTAAATCCGCAAATGTTGTCTGCAGTGTACAGTCAATCTCAACAAACCTTAGTGGAAGACAGAGGTGCAAGTTGAGCGTCGGCCTCTCGTATCAAAGGTCCCTGGCTCGAGTCCCGTGATGAGCGGGTCCTGACTTTGGGATTTGTCCACACAAACGGCGCGAGTACTGGTTAATTCTCCAGGAAGCAGACATCGAGCGTGATTAATATAAGCTGAAAGCTTGCTTCGCAATCGATGTAAAATAAATAATGTTTGAATTAAACCTTGGCGACATTGTGTATGGGCGTAATTTCTCGGCAAACATATATAACTAGCCAGAACCGAACAGGAAATTCTAGATTTATTGAACCATATTAGGTGAATCTTTGCCAAGATGGTTTTGGCCCCACTCTAGCTTGAACAATCATAAACAATCTCAAGCTTAAACTTGCTCATATTGCTGATGGGCATAATGTGTTAGCAAAGTTGGAATGTCACCCTTTCCCTCATGCATACGCATTTCAACGGCTCTACAGCAGACAACTTTTTAAAACATTGTGACAGAAGAAGAAAGGGAGAAATTGCTCATGATTAGCAATACCTCCTAGTTTCACAACTTTTTGAAACTTTATCCAATAATTATACTTCCATTCAAACAACTTTCCTCAGCCTTGTCTGGATAAAAGGACTATTAGTTTCGCAAAGGCATCACAGTCTCAGTCATCTCCATTTAGTGCTGCTTGACCTCCTCATACACACAGAAAAGCATCACAGTCTCAGTCATCTCCATTTAGTGCTGCTTGACCTCCTCATACACACAGAAAAGCATCACAGTCTCAGTCATCTCCAGTTAGTTCTGCTTGACCAACTTATACACACAGAAAAGCATCACAGTCTCAGTCATCTCCATTTAGTGCTGCTTTACCTCCTCATATACAAAGAAAAGCATCACAGTCTCAGTCATCTCAATTTAGTACTGCTTGACCAACTTATACACACATAAAAGCATCACAGTCTCAGTTATCTCCATTTAGTGCTGCTTGACCTCCTCATACACACAGAAAAGCATCACAGTCTCAGTCATCTCCATTTAGTACTGCTTAACCAACTTATACACACAGAAAAGCATCACAGTCTCAGTCATCTCCATTTAGTGCTGCTTGACCTCCTCATACACACAGAAAAGCATCACAGTCTCAGTCATCTCCATTTAGTACTGCTTAACCAACTTATACACACAGAAAAGCATCACTGTCTCAGTCATCTCCATTTAGTGCTGCTTGACCTCCTCATACACACAGAAAAGCATCAGTCTCAGTCATCTCCATTTAGTGCTGCTTGACCTCCTCATACACACAGAAAAGCATCACAGTCTCAGTCATCTCCATTTAGTGCTGCTTGACCTCCTCATACACACAGAAAAGCATCACAGTCTCAGTCATCTCAATTTAGTGCTGCTTGACCTCCTCATACACAAAGAAAAGCATCACAGTCAAAGTCATCTTCATTTAGTACTGCTGACCAACTTATACACAAAAAAAAGTATCACAGTCTCAGTCATCTCCATTTAGTGCTGCTTTACCTCCTCATACACAAAGAAAAGCATCACAGTCTCAGTCATCTCCATTTAGTTCTGCTTGACCAACGTATACACACAGAAAAGCATCACAGTCTCAGTCATCTCCATTTAGTTCTGCTTGACTTCCTCATACACACAGAAAAGCATCACAGTCTCAGTCATCTCCATTTAGTTCTGCTTGACCTCCCCATACACACATAAAAGCATCACAGCCTCAGTCATCTCCATTTAGTTCTGCTTGACCTCCTCATACACACAGAAAAGCATCACAGTCTCTTTCATCTCCATTTAGTTCTGCTTGACCTCCTCATACACACAGAAAAGCATCACAGTCTCAATAATCTCCATTTAGTGTTGCTTGACCTCCTCATACACACACAGAAAAGCATCACAGTCTCAGTCATCTTCATTTAGTTCTGCTTCACCAACTTATACACACAGAAAAGCATCACAGTCTCGGTCATCTCCATTTAGTTCTGATTGACCTCCTCATACACAGAGAAAAGCATCACAGTCTCAGTCATCTCCATTTAGTACTGCTTGACCTCCTCATACACACACAGAAAAGCATCACAGTCTCAGTCATCACCATTTAGTTCTGTTTGACCTCCTCATACACACAGAAAAGCATCACAGTCTCAGTCATCTCCATTTAGTTCTGCTTGACCTCCTCATACACACAGAAAAGCGTCACAGTCTCAGTCATCTCCATTTAGTTCTGCTTGACCACCTCATACACACAGAACAGCAACTGTCTTATTCATCTCCATTTAGTGCTGCTTGAGCTCCTCATACACAGAGAAAAGCATCACAGTCTCAGTCATCTCCATTTAGTTCTGCTTGACCTGCTCATACACACAGAAAAGCATCACAGTCTCAGTCATCTCCATTTAGTTCTGCTTTACTTCCTCATACACACAGTAAAGGATCACAGTCTCAGTCATCTCCATTTAGTGCTGCTTGAGCTCCTCATACACACAGAAAAGCAGCACAGTCTCTTTCATCTCCATTTAGTGCTGCTTGACCTCCTCATACAAACAGAAAAGCATCACAGTCTCAGTAATCTCCAGTTAGTTCTGCTTGACCAACTTTTACACACAGAAAAGCATCACAGTCTCAGTCATCTCCATTTAGTGCTGCTTTACCTCCTCATACACAAAGAAAAGCATCACAGTCTCAGTCATCTCCATTTAGTGCTGCTTTACCTCCTCATACACAAAGAAAAGCATCACAGTCTCGGTCATCTCCATTTAGTTCTGCTTGACCTCCCCATACACACATAAAAGCATCACAGCCTCAGTCATCTCCATTTAGTTCTGCTTGACTTCCTCATACACACAGAAAAGCATGACAGTCTCAATCATCTCCTTTTAGTGCTGCTTGACCTCCTCATACACACATAAAAGCATCACAGTCTCAGTCATCTCCATTTAGTTCTGCTTGACCTCCTCATACACACAGAAAAGCATCACAGTCTCAGTCATCTCCATTTAGTTCTACTTGACCTCCTCATACATACAGTAAAGCATCACAGTCTCAGTCATCTCCATTTAGTTCTACTTGACCTCCTCATACATACAGTAAAGCATCACAGTCTCAGTCATCTCCATTTAGTTCTGCTTGACCTCCTCATACACACAGAAAAGCATCACAGTCTCAGTCATCTCCATTTAGTTCTGCTTGATCTCTTCATACACACAGAAAAGCATCACAGTCTCAGTCATCTCCATTTAGTTCTACTTGACCTCCTCATACACACAGTAAAGCATCACAGTCTCAGTCATCTCCATTTAGTTTTGCTTGACCTTCTCATACACACAGGAGGGTGTCATCGTCAGGTACGATTTAATGGTTGACTAAATCGATGCGTCAAATGTAGATGTAATGTATCTGTGAAACGTTTAAATCAAATCGTCTCAGCCATGCATTTAGTATGGAGATTTGACAAGCGTATATTAGGACAGTATGGCACTCTTTCGTCATTAATTGTTTTCAAATTAGCTTGTTTGAGATGTTGTAAATATTGTCCGTGTAAATCAAAATGTGGCATGATGAAAACATAACATGATGAGTTAACTATGTATTTATACGTATGCTGACCTTCTTATATATTCATTGTATGACGGTTTACTTTAAGGGACAATAATAACAGATACAAAAAGACGTTTGTCAGCACCAGGTAACTTGGTATCACAAAGGTTGCCATTGGTTACTATAATTGAAAGAATCAAGGTTTGTTGCTATAAATGCAAAAAAAAAAAGTTATAATATGATAATAGGGAGAAGGCAAGGTTGATTGATCAGCGGAAATCAAGGTACGGAGTTATTGTCATACGTAGAAACATAAAAGCAATGAGTTATCGCTGTTTTGTCTGCTCAAACGAAATTCTAAATTATCTATAGAGTAATGAAGCATAAATGTTTGCAATAATTTTCGTACCGATCTATTCTGTCAGCAATTTTCCAAGTTAACTCTTTCCAATATATCACATATTCGCAGCAGACGGCTTGAAAAATATGAAGACAACAATATTGAATATTTTTTATTAGAAAGTGTATTATTTAAAAGAAATGAAAACGGTATGGCAAATATTTTACATGGGAATTTTCCCCTTTTGCCTCTGCGTTTTCAAATAGCCTGGTAAAACACATCAAACCATGTTTTAATGTGAAAAAGGGATAAGGACTTCGTACAATACAAGTTAAATGTCTTGCTTCAAAAGTCGGTCACAGCAGTCTATAAAACACCGGTCTGGTAATATCTATCCATGGTGTAATGGCATTGTCCCCACATAAGAAGTCATGAACTTTGATTATTTAAGCAACAAATTGATAAGAGTGTCGTAAAAATAGAAAAAAAAAACACTGATAGTTTTCATTGAGGATTATGATTCGAGTAATGTTCACATTCGCTGCACCGACTTTCTGGCGTCTGGATTAATGGACTAGTAGTACTGGAAACTTACCTATGAAAACCCGTGTTATAACTAAATGATTGTTGATATCGGTGTTAAACACCATACAATCGTTATAAATGGGTTAGAAGTTAGAACATATGATAAACCATGGGACCGTGTTGGTTGATGTCGATATCTATTTTTATATCACATCGGAAATTCTTATTCTTCTAAACTCCATCCAGCTCGGCTAACATTCTTTCCGAATTTTGACAAAAGTCGCTATGACAAGCGTCATTCGTCTTCCACCAATTGGCTGACAGTCTTGGTGAAAAAAGCCGCCAGTTGCTTGGAAAGTCTGTTATGTGGAGCTGTGGCTTGGAAGCCAGAAACCACACGAATAGGTAAACTTTCCGCCGTGATATAACAAAAAAATTTGTTGAAAACGACGTTAAACAACAATCAATCAATTAACAAATCTTCCCTTGCAACACAGTGTCTAAAGGCATGCACATATAGACATAATTATTGACCGACAACGTTACAATTGTCAGAATTTCTAGACAATACTCCGAAATAACATTAGGAAACAATGAATAGTGTGCATGGTTTATAGGTATGTGTTGGTATTCTTGAACAAAGTCTTAACTAGGAGAAACAGTAATGTCTTCATTTTATCGTCCTCGGTACCCGCGAAATGCCCATTTCCTAGCCTGGTACTGTTTTTTATTACCCAGGGATCATGAATTAGTGAAGTGTCATTGGGCAAGGCACATTTCCTAGCCTGGTACTGTTTTTTATTACCCAGGGATCATGAATTAGTGAAGTGTCATTTGGCAAGGCACATTTCCTAGCCTGGTACTGTTTTTTATTACCCAGGGATCATGAATTAGTGAAGTGTCATTTGGCAAGGCACATTTCCTAGCCTGGTACTGTTTTTTATTACCCAGGGATCATGAATTAGTGAAGTGTCATTTGGCAAGGCACATTTCCTAGCCTGGTACTGTTTTTTATTACCCAGGGATCATGAATTAGTGAAGTGTCATTTGGCAAGGCACATTTCCTAGCCTGGTACTGTTTTTTATTACCCAGGGATCATGAATTAGTGAAGTGTCATTTGGCAAGGCACATTTCCTAGCCTGGTACTGTTTTTTATTACCCAGGGATCATGAATTAGTGAAGTGTCATTTGGCAAGGCACATTTTCTAGCCTGGTACTGTTTTTTATTACCCAGGGATCATGAATTAGTGAAGTGTCATTTGGCAAGGCACATTTCCTAGCCTCGTACTGTTTTTTATTACCCAGGGATCATGAATTAGTGAAGTGTCATTTGGCAAGGCACATTTCCTAGCCTGGTACTCTTTTTTATTACCCAGGGATCATGAATTAGTGAAGTGTCATTTGGCAAGGCACATTTCCTAGCCTTGTACTCTTTTTTATTACCCAGGTATCATGAATAAGTGAACTGTCATTGGGCAAGGCACATTTCCTAGCCTGGTACTCTTTTTTATTACACAGAGATCATGAATAAGTGAACTGTCATTGGGCAAGGCACATTTCCTAGCCTGGTACTGTTTTTTATTACCCAGGGATCATGAATAAGTGAACTGTCATTGGGCAAGGCACATTTCCTAGCCTGGTACTGTTTTTTATTACCCAGGAATCACGAATAAGTGAACTGTAATTGGGCAAGGCACATTTCCTAGCCTGGTACTGTTTTTTTATTACCCAGGGATCATGAATAAGTGAACTGTCACCGTGGTGTTACTGACATAATGTTGATAAGGCAAATACAACAAACAATGAACAATCAGTTTATATGACAAATACATCAAACAATGAAACAATCATTTTATACGAATAAAAAACATAAATGGTGTGAGATATATATATTTTTTTAATAACCCATGAAGCTTTCTGAAATGAAACTGGCAAATTCCATGGGGGCCGCCATTTTGGGTATGAATAAAATCGGTCGGCAAAACACAGATTTAAAATTATTGTCGTCTAGTTAATCTTTTAAAAAAAATCTAAATCGACATTTAGGGTCACAAAAGTCTTGTGTTATTTTCGTGTGATATAACTTTTGTACAAAAAAGTTAAAAAATAAATGGAACTTTGAAATAAACGACCGCAATTCGACGTCAGAACATACATTTTGACTACCGTAGCCAAAGAACGATGTGACGTCATTTCCGTAACACTTCATTTGGCGTTATATCAAATGGAGCGACGTCGTTTCCTGCAAACGGTATGAACATTAAATACCGGAAATTCCTATGCATGAGCTATAGATTCACTCATACAAAGTAACATTATTTATCAAATATTGTTGAAACAGGATAACTTTCACATATTGAGTAATTGTACCTTTGGCGACAATCTTTTCCTAAGTCGTCTGCTGCAAAGGAGTCAGAAACCGTCTCTATTAGGGAAAGAGTTAAGCAGAAATGTGACCCCTTACATAATTTGTTCCAGTCATATTGACTGGTTGAAACAGGTAGTTGCCAGATGGCATCAGAAAAGGGCTGTTACACATTTGCTTCTTTACCATAATATAGGTAATTAATTAAGGACTTCAAGCATCTTTGCCCTCATGTTTAAATCTCGTTCATTATAAATGTTCTTCATTGATTTTCTGAAAGTCTTTACTTTATTATTTTCTGTTCGTAATAATAGACGACAGCAAAACGAATTCCGAACATTTTGTGATCATGCATAAAACATGAGATTAACATTATTATCAGCTAGTCAATTACTTATAAATCATTTTTTATTGCCAAAGTATGCTCTTTAATTTTTATTTACACTCATCTTACTGTTTTTCGTAAATAGGTAGCACCTATAGATATATTATGACAAATACAACAAACGATCATTTTATATGACAAATACAAAAAACAATCATGTTATATGACAAATACAACAAACAATCATTGTATATGACAAATACAACAAACAATGAATCTATCATTTTATATGACAAATACACCAAACAATGAAACAATAATTTTATATGACAAATGCCATTTAAGGGATGGTTTTGGTATATCAATCTGCCATTCTCGGCAATTTCCGTTCCTTTATCGAAACTATTCCGTGACGATGTATAGGCGAAATTAATGTTCCAACCACTATATTACTTATCACGAATAAAGCGGTTTATAAAATGCGATTTTCGATTTATGGTTCATAAAGAAATACATTCATTCTTCTTTTTACGTACATTATAGCTTCAGCTTCACATAACACCTACATGTATGAACGAATCTTAGCTTAAATATGGAAAAGATCTGCGCATGGAAGTTAAATTATTGAATAGAGTTGAATTGTGTGTGCCAAACGAAGAAACTGATCACTATGCTCGTATGTCACAGACAGCTTATTGGAAAGGGTTTAAGACTTGAATCCAAAACAGAAACTAGAAATTTAAAGGGGGTTTAGTCTGTTTAGATCGGTTTGCCGATTCCAGGCTGATACATTTAACCATATTTCATATTTCTACTATTTGGTTAGTAAAGGGCATGGTAGTTGATAAACTCAATTTCCCTTAGATACAATGTATCTACAGCAGACGACTTTCAAAACGTATAGATAAGAGAGTATAAACACAATCTCCACATTGAATGTGTATCAGTTTGGAATTCCCTTCCTTCATATATACAAAACTCAACGTCTATTCAGCATTTCAAATCCCAATATTTACGTTGGATAAACCAATTTTAATTCAATGACAATTGTATAGTACAATTGTATTTCATGAAACTATGCACAATATTTAGATCTGTGGCTGTTCTACGATACAGTAATATACATATCAATTTTAAGTCCATATTTATAAACGCATGTATAATTGTAACATTGAGTAGTTCATATGTAACACACGTTTGTTCATGTTTCGTTCCTTTTTGTTTATGTGTGAGGCCCTTATGGAAGATTGACTTGCATACATGTAATATGTCAAATGAGTGTCCTCTTTAAATAAAGCCTTTATTATTAGTAGTAGTAGTAGTTATTGAACAGAGTTGAAAACATTGTGGCAACTTGATCATGGTTGCTCACAGTTTCACTCAGGTTTTTTTTTTTGTTCTGTCATAATTTAACCATATGTTACATTCTGACCACTGTCCAGTCTGGTCAGACAAGGGCAATGAAGGTGATTAATGGGTGTATTATTACATTGTCAAAACATTGGGAGGTAATGAAGGATATCCCCTATTTCACAGGTGACCTCCATTTTTAAGGTTACACACACACCGAGGGCTTGGCGTGAAACGGTTGTAACTTAAAACCCTGGTTTAGGGGCAATTTTGACCCCTTTGTAAACAATGCAAATTTAGGTGCCATTGCGCAGAAAGGGTTAAAAGACTCTAAACAATGTGTTATCAGTTAAGAAGAAAACGAATCGAACATTTGGGCATAGGGAAATCGAATTCTGAGGTTGAATTAAAAACGAGGTCAGAGAGAAGAGCTTTTTCAAAATGTTGTCAGCCGCAGAGGTGTCAAACGGCAGCTACATAATTGCAACCTCTGGACTGACTGCTTTCACCAATATCCACTGAGCCATGGCTACTTGGTCTATTCTCCCTGGAAGCAAGAATTGTCATATTGTTGATTGATTGATTGATTGATTGATTGGTGTTAAACGCCGTTTTAAACATGTTTTCAGGCATATCACGGCGAACAGATCATGTGTTTCCTGGTTAATACACACCAGTATTCCACACAACATTCTTTCAAAGCAACTGGCTGCTTTTCCGAATAGACCGTTACCTATAGTGGTGACAGACGAGTGACTCAAAGTAACTTTTGTCAAACGTCTGTAAGCATATTGGCAGAGCTGGGATTCGAACTGACAGCCCGCGTCCTTACCGACCCAGCTATCGGGGTTCGGCCATGCATCTGAGAGGACTTTGTCAAACTGAACCCTTTCCTACAGGCAGTACCATTTTGATGCTTCTCCAACGACTCTTGTGAACAATGGCGGATGCGATGCAATTCAGAGTAAACTGATTACAAAATGGTGTTCCCCAGTCGCGGCACTTCGGTCATGGGTGGAGTGTCCTTAGGCAAGGCACATTTTCTAGCTTAGTACTGGTTTATTAACCCAGGGATCATGCAAAAGTGAACTGTTGCCGTGATTTAACTGAAATAATGTTGAAAGCGGCGTTAAACCCCAATAAAATAAAAACATAATGGTTTCCTCTGGAATATGTTTCAGGCATCTTTATGATTGATGTTATACCGTTAATCAAATAGCTGTCGCATCTATCGATTTTGGGTCCTTTTGACCATCCGTAATGGGATCATATGAACTAGTTGGGCTACACATCTAGTGGGGGTTCTTTTTCAAATGATGAACCTAAAATTAATATACATTTATACGGAAAGTGAAGACTTTTATCAGAATGTGCATTAACCATTTCCTTCATACAAACACTTTCTAACGCCATTGCAGCCGGTGACTTTTGAAAACATTATGGCAAAAGGGGATTGTTTTCGAAACTAGCAATTTCTCCCTTTGCCACAATGTTTTTAACTTATTTCAGTAGTTTAAGTTTCCCTTTTAGAGAGTTTCCATATTTTTCCTAGATGTTTCCATCCTTGTCGTCTGTTACAGATTTGTGTACACAATATTTTATTCTAATACGGCCTAGCGACCTGGTGATGAACACGTGATAACCCAAAACATTTAGCTTACATAAAACCAAGACAAACATTCTAATAAAGTTCCAGCGTTCTTGAGCTAAAACGTAGGTCTATCGAGTGCCAACTAGGTTTTTCTTAAATTTGGTATTGAACACATCAGGACCCATTTAAAACGTAACTTAAATATCACCAAGACAAACATTCTGGCAAACTAACATTATTCTACTGTCAAATGATGGAGCTTTACTCGAATTTACCTGCACCAGAGTGCACTTTTATTGGTAACCGCAAGGCCTACACCGAGATACTGCTTGTTATTTTGCAGGATTTTCTACATGATCGCCACTACAGTGCCTTCGGCGCTTTGATTTTCCTAGATGTTTCAAAATGTTGTAAAGGCTAAGACCCAAATATCGCGGGACGTGGTTCAATTATTATTTCTTTGCTTATTAGTCACCGGGCAGCAGAAGCCCGCGAATTATATTTTTAACAGGTTTTCGGAAATGACATGGGAGGACGAGTTATTATTAGAAAAAAAAGCAAATTTAAATGTCTTGAACATATTACAATTGCGTTTGTTTACAAACACTAGGTTATGACACATCTAAAATGAAATAAATATTCCGATGTTTTATGTATGTGCAGTTTCTTTATTTTGACTCGCATTTATGTTTTTTTGTTTTATTTACGAAGACAAAACAGTCCCTATTAGCTAGACTGAGATACTTCATTTTCATATACTACATGTAATCACAACGCGATAACTACAAACCTTTACGTCGCACAGTCTAATTTGTTTACATACGCGCACCTGCTAGACTGAGGTACTGTATTTCATTTTACTATTGACAGCGCGATGTTACTGTGTACAGTCCAGAGACCATATAAACACATGTGTTTAAACCTACCTTAGAATGGAGATTGATCATAAACAATGAAAGGCTTCAATTATATTTCAATGAAGGACAGTCACATTCACTTCGTTGACAAAAACATGCAAGTTATGATACATTTTCACTTGACCCCACCCCTTATGTACCAATATGCCCCTCAGTTGATAATTGCTTTTTCAACTATTATAATGTAAGTGTTATGTATAACTACAGTATGGATTTCCGGCGACATTGATGCGTTGCATCAACTTTCTCTTGTTCTCATATTAAGTCTGTGAACTCTTTTCCCACATAATACAAATCTACAGCAGACGACGCAAAAATGTGAAAAAACTCCATAAATGAGATTTTAATTAGTAGATAGAGCTGAAAACATTTTAGCAAAAAAAAGAGATAATGAGCAATTTTCCTTTTGCAACAATGTTTTCAAAAGTCGTCTGCTGCAGAGGCGTCAGAAAACGACTGTATTTGGGATAGAGTTAAACCTTAACCCTTTCCCTTATATAGACGGCTTTTTGACAAAAGAAGAAACGAGCAATTTCTCCCTTTGCCACAATGTTTTCCACTTTCACGCAGACGGCTTTTTGAAAACATAGTGACAAAAGAAAAAATTGCTCAAAACGAGCAATTTCTCCTATTTCCACAATGTTTTCCACTTTCAGTCTTAGGTTATCCATTAAATTATAGATATTATTCTATTTTTTGACTAAATATGTTCAAAGTCGTCTGCTGCAGAATTGTCGTATGGGGAAAAGGGTTGAAAATGACTGATACTAGCTGTGTGTAGTTATAGTGTCTGACTGATATAATACAGGGGGTCTGTAAAAGAAATGGGATGTTCATATGATTGATGCGATGAGGGATCTGGAAGTGAAAGATTGTAGATTTAAGGGTTTCAGTAAGAGACAAACAGTCATCTTTTACCTCATCGTATTCGTGTGTCACTTTTGGTCGAGTGTCGAGTGTCGAGTAAGAATGGTCGAGTGTCGAGTAAGAAAGGTCGAGTGTCGAGTAAGAAAGGTCGAGTGTCGAGTAAGAATGGTCGAGTGTCGAGTAAGAATGGTCGAGTGTCGAGTAAGAATGGTCGAGTGTCGAGTAAGAAAGGTCGAGTGTCGAGTAAGAATGGTCGAGTGTCGAGTAAGAATGGTCGAGTGTCGAGTAAGAATGGTCGAGTGTCGAGTAAGAATGGTCGAGTGTCGAGTAAGAATGGTCGAGTGTCGAGTAAGAAAGGTCGAGTGTCGAGTAAGAAAGGTCGAGTGTCGAGTAAGAATGGTCGAGTGTCGAGTAAGAATGGTCGAGTGTCGAGTAAGAATGGTCGAGTGTCGAGTAAGAATGGTCGAGTGTCGAGTAAGAATGGTCGAGTGTCGAGTAAGAATGGTCGAGTGTCGAGTAAGAATGGTCGAGTGTCGAGTAAGAAAGGTTGAGTGTCCAGTTAGAAAATTCTGGAAAGTAAAACAAAATATATACATGTAACTATAAACTCTTAACAGTTATGTATGGAACAATATTTTACCCTTTTCCTCATACAACAAATCTGCAGCAGACTACTTCGTACATATTTTGTCAAAAAATAGAAAATCTCTATAATTGAATGGATAACCTATGACTAAAAGTGGAAAACATTGTGGCAAAAGGAAAAATTGCACATTATGTGCAATTTCTTTTTTTGTCACTATGTTTTCAACAAGCTGTTTGCTGCAGAGGCGTCAAAAAGCGTATATTTCTAGGAAAGTATTAAGTTATATGACATAGAATTGGATGCTTGCATCTCTGAACTGCTCCTTCTGATCAAAATCTACAAAAGAGAACAAGCTTGTGTAAGTTATAAGAAGACAGTGTATATCTTAACCCTTTCCCTCATACGACAATTCTGCAGCAGACGACTTTGGACATATTTTGTCAAAACATAGAAAATCTCAATAATTGAATGGATTACGTATGACTAGAAGTTGAAAACATTGTGTCAAAAGGAGAAATTGCACAATTTGTGAAATTTCTTCTTTTATCACTATGTTTTCAAATACCAACTTAACTTGACCCCTTTCTTTGTTGTATCAACAAATTAAAGAAATTGGGAAAAATAAGACCAGTATTTATAAATTAAAAATAAAAACTGAGACAACAAGCAAATTCATGAAATTTATATCCCCCGCTTGCAGGAAATATTGTAGGAAAAATGTTGAGGTTAGGTTTAAACATGTCAGTAGACTTTTTATTGAACATGTATTACAGGGTAAATTAAACGAACTTGGCCTAGGTTGTTACCAAGTTTGTGGCAGTTATTGCACGGAAACAGCAAGAAACGACTTTTTTTGTTAAATAAGGGGCCATAACTCCACCGAATAAAGTCCGCCGAAAGTGACGATCGAACTAGGCCTAGCCTTTAAGGCATTGAACCTTGTTACCAAGTTTGAAAAAAAAAACGGTTCACATTTGTGGCAGTTATTGCACGGAAACAGCAAGAAACGACATTTTTTGTTAAATAAGGGGCCATAACTCCACTAAATAAAGTCCACCGAAAGTGACGATCGAACTTGGCCTAGCCCTTAAGGCATTTAACCTTGTAACCAATTTTGAAAAAAAACGGTTCACATTTGTGGCAGTTATTGCACGGAAACAGCAAGAAACAACATTTTTTGTTAAATAAGGGGCCATAACTCCACCGAATAAAGTCCGCTGAAAGTGACAATCGAACTTGGCCTAGCCCTTAAGGCATTTAACCTTGTTACCAAGTTTGAGAAAAAAATATTCACATTTGTGGCAGTTATTGCACGGAAACAGCATGAAACGACATTTTGTGTTAAATAAGGGGCCATAACTCCACTAAATAAAGTCCGCCGAAAGTGACGATCGAACTTGGCCTAGCCCTTAAGGCATTTAACCTTGTTACCAAGTTTGAAAAAAAATGGTTCACATTTGTGGCAGTTATTGCACGGAAACGAAGTGTGACAGACGGACAGACGGACAAACCGACAAACCGAAATTAATAACCCCCCTTTTTTTCTTCGAAAAAGCGGGGGATAAAAAAAATAAAAAAGTCAGAAGGACATACAAAGCTACAAGAGGAAAACTAACTCTCTTTTGTTTTCTTTTTGCTTAGTATAAATGGTCAAACATCTAATTGCCAATTTTAAAATCCAGAAGGATATCAAAATAAACAATGATCATGCAAATGTCTTTGCTATCTCTGTTAACTGTTAGCCTTTCACTTTAATAGGATGTCATTGACCATTACAGACTGATTAAATAGAATCATGCTGAGGTGTACTGCTATCAGAAAGGTTTGACTGTTTGGGTATCAGGTTACATAATTTACTAAAGAATTTCCCATCTTCAACCCAGTCAGTAAAAATACTAGCATCATATGCTGAAATAATTCTTTAATGACACAACATTGACCTCAATTTGTGTTAATAAGCAACTGAAAGTTTTGATTAATCTAAGATTTTTCACATTTATCTCAAGATAATAATAATTTATCAGATGAATTCAAATATTTGTAAGTGTTCTTGAATGTACTACCAAACTTCTTTTTTTTCTTCCAATAAAATGATATATGTAGAACCTATATTTTTTTCCATTTCCTCATTCAGTTTATCTTACTCGACACTCGACCATTCTTACTCGACACTCGACCGTTCTTACTCGACACTCGACCGTTCTTACTCGACACTCGACCTTTCTTACTCGACACTCGACCGTTCTTACTCGACACTCGACCTTTCTTACTCGACACTCGACCGTTCTTACTCGACACTCGACCATTCTTAATCCCTCGCTAAAGAATTATTTCAGCAGATGATTAATGTTAATCCAGGAATATTTAACTATCAGAGGTTTGACTGTTTGGGTATCAAGTTACATAATTCTCTAAAGAATTTCCCATCTTCAACCAAGTCAGTAACTGTTCTTGTTTATATAACCCTATCCCTCATATAGACGTTTATTGGCACCTTTTTGGCAGACAGCTTTTTTGAAAACATAGTGACAAAAGACGAAATTGCTCAAAGCAAGCAATTTCTCCATTTGCCACAATGTTTTCTGCTTTTAGTCATATGTTAACCATTCAATTATCGAAATTTCTATCTTAAGACAAAAAATGTTCAAAGTTGTGTGCTGCAGAATTGTCGTATGAGGGAAAGGGTTTACATTAACCCTTTCCCTCATAAAGACGCTTTCGGACACCTCTGCAGCAGACGGCTATTTTAAAACATAGTGACAAAAGAAGAAATTTCACAAAACGTGCAATTTCTTCTTTTGCCACAATGTTTTCAACTTTTTGTCATACGTGTGAAAGCTTGAGCCGAAGGCTCGAGCGAAGCACGCCTATAGGTTACACGTACGAACACATCATACGAGATCAAAACAACGAGAATTCAGTACAATCTTACTGTTTTTCACATATCAAATCTCAACCCCATAGCACTTTTTTTCGGCCATTTTGCTTCCGGTCTTACTGGTGAATGTAGAGCGCCTATGTAATAGAGAGTGAGAGCGCCTATGTAATAGAGATTGCCAAATGTGACGTCATTGCAACGAAAAGTAACGTCATTGTAAGGCAAGTAATAAATAAATAACAAAAGGAAAACGACAGGAATGGTAGGAAAAGATAGTTTGACTCGTCACAAATGGATTTCATTCACTGGAAGGACTTTATGAAGGCTAAGTCGACTATTCTTTTGTACCTGTCATCATTATTTCATGGATTTTATATCTTTGCAATATAGAGAAGCAATAAACACTTGAAAATGATTGTAAATACTTTCAACGGAAGTTATCGTTCGTTACACAGGCCTCGGATATAATTTTAACTGAAAAGGACGAACAATTCTGTTTCTGTATCGGCATAGCTTCATTTCAAGGTAAGCTATTTATTATATCAATAATTTGCTTAAAAATATAACTTCATTTCTAAATTATTTGTTATATCTGTTGGGAACGATCCACGATGCTTTCGTCACATCGCGTGACGTCACATGGTGTGTATCGTTTATGACTGTATCTGTCATTTGAAGCCGAAGCCGTCTTGTCAAATGTTGACTCCACTCAAGAAAATAGCTATTAAAACTATCATATCTTCGACTGTCTAGTTGTATTGACTTTAAGACGTTTATCTATTTATTGCAGTAAATGTAGCAAACAAACAAAACTACAGTCAATTTCAAATTATTTGCCTTCAATTTACATTATTTTTTTACATTGTACAGTTTAACAGTTTATGTCTATGACCTAGTCTTTGTCAAATCATGAAAGTATGACCAGAATCAGTTCATCCTGATTTTGGGGTATACATAGTAAATGTCTTAATGTCTATATCCTCCTAGTCCTATAACATAAGACTCCGTTGACAAGCACAGAGCTTGTGAGAGGTCATATATTATAGGACTAATATCCTCCAACCTGAAAGAGAGGAAAACACTTTCATGCCTTCAAATGAGTCTATTGTTTTAAAGAAATGATGTTATATGTGGACTATCAGTAAAACACATAACTTTTCTTTCAATAGGCTGAATTTCTAGTAGTTTCATATTTTTTTTTATCCAAAATTTGTTTATTGATCAAACTCAAATGAGTCCATTGTTTTAAAGGAATGATGTCATATGTGGGCTATCAATAAAACACATTACTTTTCTTTCATCAGGCTGAATTTCTAGTAGATTTATCTTTTTTTTTATCCAAAATGTGTTTATTGATCAAACTCAAATGAGTTCATTGTTTTAAAGAAATGATGTCATATATATGTGGACTATCAGTAAAACACATTACTTGTCTTTCAACAGGCTGCATTTCTAGTAGATTCATCTTTTTTTTAACCAAAATGTGTTTATTGATCAAACTCAAATGAGTCATGATTGTTTAAAAGAAATGATGTCATATGGGGGCTATCAGTAAAACACTTTACTTTTCTTTCAACAGGCTGAATTTCTAGTAGTTTCCTTCTTTTTTTTTTATCCAAAATGTGTTTATTGATCAGATTGGACAAACTTGGTACTAAGAATTTAAACATTATTTTCACTAGGTTATTTAAAATACTCTGCATGTATGTATTCAAACAATATTTGAAAAAGATTCAACATCTATTGACAGCACTATTTTCATACTTGGGAGCACAACAACCAATGATGTCATAGAACTCTTCAAATTGAAGAGCAAATGCAAAATAAAAGCCTTTTACGGTCACCGATTTAGGTCCGTCTATGAAACAGGGCAATGTACACTACCTATATCAAACTCAAATAAGGTAAAAACAAACTGAGCATTGAAATCTGTAGATAAAGAGGATCAATCTCTTTTTAAATTCAACAAACACTCAAAATACTTTTTATTCAAATAAATTTGTATAAACATTTTGGTTGAACAATAAAGAAAACGTAATCTGTTTTTCAACAGAAAAAGGCTATAAGGCAGTTCATAATTAATGTCAGTTATGTTAGTCACCCAGTGACCTCACATAAGTGTTCTGTCCTCTGATATAACTGAAATACCACAGAAATGTATCTGTTTTCTATGTAATTTATTGTGAAATCCATTTTTCTGTGTGAAATTGTATAATCTATACAATAGAAATGGTAAAATTTAAATTGGTATACATTCATTGTAACAAAAAAATTCTTATACTTTACTGGTAATAAAAGTACACATATTTTCATGAACTGCTGCTCAAAATAAAAACCTATACTGTAGTTTAATGGTAAAACACCTGGTCTAACAAGAGTTCTAAGATCAAATCTCAGCAGGTACATGTTTTGAAAGAGGCAACTAAACTTAACAATGTATACATGAAACAATTATGTTGTGGGGAGTTGTCTTACTTAAACACTTATTACATTTTTATCCAGGCTTCTAGTGAAAATAGTTTACTCCCTGTACCCTTTTCAAAAGCTTTTATAATTGAGCAATAACAATTAAAAAAAGGAATGGTTATCAACATTGATAACTCTGAGAATCTGTACATGTTCAAGGATTGATCCAGCTTTGATAACCGTTCTAATATCAAAGTTTTAACGAAATTTATACATCATATTTTTATAATAGAGCAATTTTAACATGATCACTAACAATGTTAAATTATTGCAAATTCTTCTGGAAAATCCATTTCTCTGTTTGTACTTTTTATAATTTCTTTATTTGCTATAAACATAATGTTTATTGTTTTATGCAATAAAATGTATATTGAATATATTGATCAGATCTTATATTATCCATTTTTTTTTCAAACAACATATTTCAGATACATGTATATATATTCAGTAACTGTTGTTGACACTAAGTCTGGTACTTATTAACAAATAATCTGATGCTGTTTTCATGTTTTACAAATTAAAAACCAGAAAAGGAGATAGGTGTTCAAAGTGAAAATGTTGTTGAATAGGAACATATTGTTCATTTTGGATATGTTCATTTTGGATCAATTACACCATTCCGACAATGTATTCGGATTAGTCACAGAAATCAAGTAATTTACATCAGACAAGGCCGGCTAAACTTTAACCTTTCCAACATACATCATTATAAATGGGACTTTTGAAAATATTTGTCAAAAATTACATTTTTCTCAGTCATCTTAAATTGTCTCAAGATTATACATTCAGCCAGATCATGCAAAGTTAGCCATCTGCCTTGTAAGATTGTTGTGTGGAGTAATGTTAAGCGCAAGTCATTCAATCAACCATGGTAAGAGTCAGTTTTCAATTATATGTATTACTAGTTTACAAATAACTGGCATTTGTAAAAATAAATCAGAACATTCTTCAATGCCTTCTAGTGTTGTTTTCCATCAACATCCTTGGAAATCTTACAGTCTATTACAATCCTGACCTAATAAAAAATAAAACAGATATATATGTACAAATTAAACTTAAATGCATGCTAAGTTTCGTTTTTTTCAATATGTTTTTCAAATTCTGTTTTTGTAACTTAAATTTCTACAATTTGCCTATTAATTTGTTTCTTGTTGGGGGACAGACAGTGCTTAATTAATTGTTCTTGCTTTCACACGACCTAGGCTTTGCCTATTAACATATTAGGTTATAGGGATAATACACTTTTTCGAGGGCGTGAACATCTGCGGACGCCCGCAAAATGTGTTTATGCCCGAGTGCGAAGCACGAGGGCATAAACACATTTTAAGGGCGTCCGCAGATGTTCACGCCCTCGAAAATGTGTATTTTCGCTATTATTGCATAAAATAAGAGCAAATATCCAACATACAGTCCGCTGTAACGTTCAGTTGTACGATAACCGCCGATGAACATGACCCGATAACGCATGTGACGTCATAAACACATGTGACGTCATAAAGTAAACAAGTAATGTTTTACATATCCACGAACCGGGCCTACATCAAGGTTGCCATCGCTGACTCGACACGGGTCGAATTAAATAAATGGTTTTGGATAATTTTTTGCTCTTTAACTGTGAATCTAGTGCATGTTACCAATTATCGAGTTAAACCCAACAAGTGCTCCTATTCTAGGGGAGATGCAGCGTCCATGTTTTGTTTACTAACGGTGCCCGGGTAATGCATATGTAAAACATCTAACCGGTCTGAAACGGCACGTACGCGCGAGAATCGCTTTGTTTATACACGTTTTCTCGCCGTTTACGCCCGGCTTTTGCAATGTTTCTGTATCCCTTAAGCGGGCGTAAAACATAGATTTTATGCAATAATATAGGGATAATACACATTTTCGAGGGCGTGAACATCTGCGGACGCCCGCAAAATGTGTTTATGCCCGAGTGCGAAGCACGAGGGCATAAACACATTTAAGGGCGTCCGCAGATGTTCACGCCCGAGAAAATGTGTATTTTCGCTATTATTGCATAAAATAAGAGCAAACATCCAACATACAGTCCGCTGTAACGTTCAGTTGTACGATAACCGCCGATAAACATGACCCGATAACGCATGTGACGTCATAAACACATGTGACGTCATAAAGTAAACAAGTAATGTTTTACATATCCACGAACCGGGCCTACATCAAGGTTGCCATCGCTGACTCGACACTGGTCGAATTAAATAAATGGTTTTGAATTATTTTATGCTCTTTAACTGTGAATCTAGTGCATGTTACCGATTATCGAGTTAAAGAAGCTGATGTTATTGTTAACCCAACAAATTGCTCCTATTCTAGGGGAGATGGAGCGTCCATGCTTTGTTTACTAACGGTGTCCGGGTAATGCATATGTAAAACATCTAACCGGTCTGAAACGGCACGTACGCGCGAGAATCGCTTTGTTTATACACGTTTTCTCGCCGTTTACGCCCGGCTTTTGCAATGTTTCTGTATCCCTTAAGCGGGCGTAAAACATAGATTTTATGCAATAATATAGGGATAATACACATTTTCGAGGGCGTGAACATCTGCGGACGCCCGCAAAATGTGTTTACGCCCGAGTGCGAAGCACGAGGGCATAAACACATTTTAAGGTCGTCCGCAGATGTTCACGCCCGAGAAAATGTGTATTTTCGCTATTATTGCATAAAATAAGAGCAAACATCCAACATACAGTCCGCTGTAACGTTCAGTTGTACGATAACCGCCGATGAACATGATCCGATAACGCATGTGACGTCATAAACACATGTGACGTCATAAAGTAAACAAGTAATGTTTTACATATCCACGAACCGGGCCTACACCAAGGTTGCCATCGCTGACTCGACACGGGTCGAATTAAATAAATGGTTTTGGATTATTTTATGCTCTTTAACTGTGAATCTAGTGCATGTTACCGATTATCGAGTTAAAGAAGCTGATGGTATTGTTAACCCAACAAATTGCTCCTATTCTAGGGGAGATGCAGCGTCCATGTTTTGTTTACTAACGGTGCCCGGGTAATGCATATGTAAAACATCTAACCGGTCTGAAACGGCACGTACGCGCGAGAATCGCTTTGTTTATACACGTTTTCTCGCCGTTTACGCCCGGCTTTTGCAATGTTTCTGTATCCCTTAAGTACGGTGTACCGTTAGGGCCATCGTGCTATCGCGCTGTCAACAAGCACACGCGATGCCACGATAGCACGATGACACGATGGTGATGACACGATGACACGATGACACGATGGTGATGGTACGATGACACGATGGTGATGACACGATAGCACGATGACGATGACGCGATGACACGATGACACGATGGTGATGGAGCGATGCTACGATGGCACGATGACGATGACGCGATATTACATCGCGTCATCGTCATCGTGCCATCGTGCCATCACCATCGTGTCATCGTACCATCACCATCTTGTCATCGTGCTATCGTGGCATCGCGTATGCGCGATAGCACGATGGCCCTAACGGAACACTAGTGTTCCGTTAGGGCCATCGTGCTATCGCGCTGTCAACAAACACAAGCGATGCCACGATAGCACGATGACACGATGGTGATGACACGATGACACGATGACACGATGGTGATAGTACGATGACACGATGGTGATGACACGATAGCACGATGACGATGACGCGATGACACGATGACACGATGGTGATGGAGCGATGCTACGATGGCACGATGACGATGACGCGATATTACATCGCGTCATCGTCATCGTGCCATCGTGCCATCACCATCGTGTCATCGTACCATCATCATCGTGTCATCGTGTCATCGTGTCATCACCATCGTGTCATCGTGCTATCGTGGCATCGCGTATGCGCGATAGCACGATGGCCCTAACGGAACACCGTACTTAAGCGGGCGTAAAACATAGATTGTATGCAATAATATCCATTCAACTATGGAGATTTTCTATGTTTTGACAAAATAAGTTCAAAGTCGTCTGCTGCAGAATTGTCGTATGAGGGAAAGGGTTAATCATATGCTGAAATAATTCTTTAATGACACAACATTGACCTCAATTTGTGTTAATAAACAACTCAAAGTTGGGATTGATTTAAGAATATACACATTTGTCACTACATTATTAAACAATAATTAATCAGGTGAATTCAAATATTTGTTAGTGTATGTGTGTAGCTAAGTAACCAAATTGTTTTTCTTCCAATAAAATGATATATGTAGAACCTATAGCTTTTATTTTACTTTCCTCATTCAATCTATCTTACTCGACACTCGACCATTCTAACTCGACACTCGACCTTTCTTACTCGACACTCGACCGTTCTTACTCGACACTCAACCGTTCTTACTCGACACTCGACCTTTCTTACTCGACACTCGACCTTTCTTACTCGACACTCGACCATTCTTACTCGACACTCGACCGTTCTTACTCGACACTCGACCATTCTTAATCCCTCGCTAAAGAATTATTTCAGCATATGATTAATGTTAATCGAGGAATATTTAACTATCAGAGGTTTGACTGTTTGGGTATCAAGTTACATAATTCTCTAAAGAATTTCCCATCTTCAACCAAGTCAGTAACTGTTCTTGTTTAATATTCCTTGTTTATATAACCCTATCCCTCATATAGACGTTTTTGGCACCTTTTTGGCAGACAGCTTTTTTGAAAACATAGTGACAAAAGACGAAATTGCTCAAAGCAAGCAATTTCTCCTTTTGCCACAATGTTTTCCGCTTTTAGGTACACCATTCAATTATCAAAATTTCTATCTTAAGACAAAAAAAATTCAAAGTTGTGACACTCGACCTTTCTTACTCGACACTCTACCATTCTTACTCGATACTCGACACTCGACAATTAGAAATCCTTTGTTTATTCTCATATTAAGTCTGTGAACTCTTTTCCCACATAATACAAATCTACAGCAGACGACGCAAAAATGTGAAAAAACTCCATAAATGAGATTTTAATTAGTAAATAGAGCTGAAAACATTTTAGAAAAAAAAAAGAGATTGGTTATAAGCAATTTTTTCTTTTGCAACAATGTTTTCAAAAGTCGTCTGCTGCAGAGGCGTCAGAAAACGAATGTATGTGGGATAGGGTTAAACCTTAACCCTTTCCCTTATATACAGTCTCCAACATTATGGGTGAAATTTCAGCAAATTTGAGGAACGATAAACAGTTAGCATTTAGGCTATTAAAAGCCAGCATCAATTACCCATGGGTCATTAGACTATTAATTTTCTTGATAGGGTGATTAAATTGCCAAGATGTTTGTCTGACCGGTATATGACTGTGGGCTGTGTTCTCATGCACATTGCATTTGTTAAAGAAATCAAAGTACTGAAAGTACTGCTAACGAATTCTTTTGAAAATGTAATTAATAATTGCATTTGATCATGTTTTTTGTTTGTTTTAAACTTGCTTTAAAACTTAGTAGTTTTTTTAGCTCGACTATTCGAAGAATATGAGAGATATAACAGTCACTTGTGCGTCGGCGTTGGCGTTGCAACTTTGGTTAAATTTTGAAACTTCACTCACTTATTGGACATCATCAAATGACCTTGCAGGACAAGTCCCATAACTCTATATCAGATTTTGACACAATTATGCGCCTTTTCTAACTTAAAATTTTAGTTAGAGTTGTGCATGCATGTTGACCTTCCTTATTGTGGGATGATGGGCTTCCTGCAGTGATTCACTCTTTAATAATTATTTTAGGGATTGAAACATATTTGACCCAAGTAATTTATCTGGAGCTCTGTATCACAGAGATGCCAACAGATTTGTGGAAGTATCGTTGTGCAATTCTATTTGTTTCCTTAAGATGATAGAAGAAAAATAAAATGACAAATAACACTTAAACTCACACAGGGAAATCTCACCGTTTTGTCTCCGTTTCCAACTTGAAAACGATGTTCTAATTATGGACCATTAATTTATATTTATCAGCCATTCGGGCAAAGGTGCGCATCAAAATGCTTGTTTTATCAAGAAAAGCGTCTATTTGTGGGAAAGAGTTAAGTATGCTTGTCATTATCTATTTTTATTACCATCTGCAACATGTTTGTCATGATGCATTGAGTTATCAGGGTATTCATACCATTACAGTATTGTCTATTCTTACTTGAACACATTTAACCCTTCCGATGGATTAAAGTCAGGTCTCCAGAATGATTCATTGGTATGCGAATTAAATATTAAATAATATTGGTAAATCACTTAATCTTGATAAACTTTATTATTTGAGGGACACATTGTGTATAACTAGGGGAGAAAAAAACAAAATTTTCTCAGTGTCATCACAATTACAATGTGGTTTTGTTGGAATAGGACTGAATTTTTAACAAATGAGCCAACAATTAAAATAGCTTGCTTTATTTATGATCAATCTCAATTCTAAGGTAGGTTGACCCATTGACATATAAACATTTATATACATGTTTATATAATAACCCAGCCAACTAATTATTGATAATAAACAGGAAATGAGTAATCCTCCCAATCATTCTACTCATGTTTTAAAATTATATAATGATGAGCGCCCTTGTGTCAATGAAGCAGAACAATACGCAGATCGCAAGCAAAATGCGTGTAGGGAATTAAATAACACATTTAAATTTGTCAAGGACGAAATAAATTTGTACGAAATACCCGATTCGTTTCTTCTTCGCATAATTGTCGTTTTTACACTCTCTTTATAGGCAGAGAGTGTTCATTCAAAGTAATTTTTATATTAAAACCAGTCTTATCTCAGTTTGTTCTTTTCGTCATTTGTTTCGAACCAAATAAATATTTTAAATCACCTATAAATAACTATTTGTATGTGAGTGTAAAGAACGGCTCTCTGCAAAGGAGATTTATCTACGCAGTCGGTATTCAACACTTTTAGCTTAGAAACAGTTCCTATTTTAGATATTCATGGATTAACATTATTAAATTAATTCTACATACATCAAGACATCTCTTTGAACATGAAAATAACATTCAGTAAGTTAAAATTGCGACTAAAAGGAAAATTCGACGTGATTTTTATCTCTATTATTGACACATAACAGTCTGCAGCAAGTCTAGCAGGGACTCCTTTGTCTTCGTAAATAAGACAAAAAAACACAATTGCGAGTCAAAATAAAGAAACTGCAAATACTTAAAACATCGGATTATTGATTTCATTTTAGATGTGTCATAACTAAGTGTTTTAAAATTATGCCCATTGGAATATGTTCAAGACATTTAAATTTGTATTTTTCTAATAATAACTCTCCTCCCATGTCATTTCCGAAAAGCTATTAAAAATAGAAGTGCCCGGTGACTAATAACAATAAGGGCTGTACCTCTTACACTATCTTTCTGAAGCACATAGTGCAGTTACAATCCATCTTAACAGTTGATCAGCTAATATGTACACATTTTATATGATCTTTTAAAACATTGTGAGCAAAATTAGTATTATAATATTGGATGTTGTCACTCTGAAGGTTAAACAAGCTACAGTACATACATGTATATAAATACACATATATTGATTAAATTATGTTCAAAATACTAAAATGTTATACCTCATTTATTCTTAATACTCAATGTGAATCATTGTAGGAAAATGTGAAATTAATTGCTTAATCCCCTCTCCCAAATGCAGACACATTTTAATACGTTTCCAGTTATTATCTAACTTTCATTCATAGAGACTCCCCATGTTTTAACCCTTTCCCACCTGCAGAAGCAATTTGACGCACTAGCAGGAGACGACTTTTGAAAACATTGTGGCCAAAGGTGAGTTGCTTATGATGGCCACAATGTTTTCAACTTTATTTAACAATTAAGCTATATTTGATGGAGATAAGCTATATTTTCAGGTTTTTGTCACTAGGTTTTCAAAGTCGTCTCCTGCAGATTTTCTGTATGTGGGAAAGGGTTAAAGATATGTTCAATATTTCGTCCTGCAGATTCATTTTATTGTTGGAAACAGGGATTACATGGCTTCTTTTCCTGCGATTGTTTCAATATACATATGCAGCTAGTTCAGTCATGAACAGCTTTCTGTATCATGAAATAGTGAAGTAACTTAATTTTCCTTTCCACATTGTTTTCCTCTGGTTCACAAGCTTGCATTGGGACACATGTCATATTCTACCTTCACTTCAACTTGGTTCTGTACAAGTTTCAAAAGTGAAATAGCTGGTCTAACAACAAAATTGAGATTAATGTCTCGACACAGATGTGGTTTCTCTGGTCATGTGATAACATTTCAACGGGGCTTTCACTGAAATAGGGGTCAGATGCTGGGCAGTAAATGACTCCTGCAGAGGTGTGAGAACTGTATACCGTTAAATTTTCTTGGATATTTTTGGAGATTCAGGCATAATGTGGGAGACTGTATAGACGGCTTTTTGAAAACATAGTGACAGAAGAAGAAACGAGCAATTTCTCCCTTTGCCACAATGTTTTCCACTTTCACGCAGACGGCTTTTTGAAAACATAGTGACAAAAGAAAAAATTGCTCAAAACGAGCAATTTCTCCTTTTTCCACAATGTTTTCCACTTTCAGTCTTAGGTTATCCATTAAATTATAGATATTATTCTATTTTTTGACTCTATATGTTCAAAGTCGTCTGCTGCAGAATTGTCGTATGGGGAAAAGGGTTGAAAATGACTGATACTAGCTGTGTGTAGTTATAGTGTCTGACTGATATAATACAGGGGGTCTGTAAAAGAAATGGGATGTTCATATGATTGATGGGATGAGGGATCTGGAAGTGAATGATTGTAGATTTAAGGGCTTCTGTAAGAGACAAAAGTCATCTTTTACCTAATCGTATTCATGGAGTCGTCTGTTTAGTTAATGTATTGGTTGTCTGTTTGGTGAACTTTTCGTTGACTGTTTGGTTAACGTATTCGTCGTCTGTTTGTTTAACGTTTTTCGTCGTCTGTTTGGTTAATGTTTTTTCGTCGTCTGTTTGGTTAACGTATTCGTTGTCTGTTTTGCTAACGTTTTTTTCGTCGTCTGTTTGGTTAACGTATTCGTCGTCTGTTTGGTAAACGTATTCGTCGTCTGTTTGGTTAACGTATTCGTTGTCTGTTTTGCTAACGGTTTTTCGTCGTCTGTTTGGTTAACGTATTCGTCGTCTGTTTGGTTAACGTATTCGTCGTCTGTTTGGTTACCGTATTTGTCGTCTGTTTGGTTAACGTATTCGTCGTCTGCTTAGTTAACGTATTAGTCGTCTGTTTGGTTAACGTATTCGTCGTCTGTTTGGTTAACGTATTCGTCGTCTGTTTGGTTAAAGTATTCGTCGTCTGTTTGTCGTCTGTTTGGTTAACGTATTCGTCGTCTGTTTGATTAACGTATTCGTCGTCTGTTTGGTTAACGTATTCATCGTCTGTTTGGTTAACGTTTTCGTCGGCTGTTTGGTTAACGTATTCGTCGGCTGTTTGGTTAACGTATTTGTCGTCTGTTTGGTTAACGTATTCGTCGTCTGTTTGGTAAACGTTTTCGTCGGCTGTTTGGTTAACGTTTTTCGTCGTCTGTTTGGTTAACGTTTTCCGTCGTCTGTTTGGTTAACGTATTCGTCGCCTGTTTGGTTAACGTTTTCCGTCGTCTGTTTGGTTACCGTATTCGTCGTCTGTTTGGTTAACGTATTCGTCGTCTGCTTAGTTAACGTATTTGTCGTCTGTTTGGTTAACGGTTTTTTTCCGTCATCTGTTTGGTTAACGGTTTTTTTCGTCGTCTGTTTGGTTAACGTTTTTTCGTCGTCTGTTTGGTTAACGTATTCGTCGTCTGTTTGGTTAACGTATTCGTCGTCTGTTTGGTTACCGTATTCGTCGTCTGTTTGGTTAACGTATTCGTCGTCTGCTTAGTTAACGTATTAGTCGTCTGTTTGGTTACCGTATTCGTCGTCTGTTTGGTTAACGTATTCGTCGTCTGTTTGGTTAAAGTGTTCGTCGTCTGTTTGTCGTCTGTTTGGTTAACGGTTTTTTTTTCGTCGTCTGTTTGGTTAACGTATTCGTCGTCTGTTTGGTTAACGTATTCGTCATCTGTTTGGTTAACATTTTCGTCAGCTGTTTGGTGAACGTTTTCGTCATCTGTTTTGTTAACGTATTCGTCGTCTGTTTGGTTGAAAGAAATCTTCCCTTAATTAGGATGGTAATCTTCAAGGTTTGAAGGCATGTCAACATGACTTTTCCTTCCTTTTGTCGGAATATATTAAATGAAAGGTAAATGGTCACGGAAGAAAGAACTGATGCTATTTGAGCCGTCCCGCGAGATAACCAACATAGTGGTCTCTGCGTAATGTATCGACCCGGATCAGCATAAGCATGCCGCGCATGCTAATCCGGACAGACAATGTTCGCCTCCTGTGGATTTAGGGTTTCAGGAATCATTACTCTATAACCTCTCTAACCCTGAGACGGAATGTGTCGGCCCGGATCTGTCTGCGCGGACTGCACAGGCTGATCTGGTTCGATACATTACGCAGAGTCTATAATGTTGGATTTTCTCGCGGGATGGCTCATATGTCCAATCCATGCCACTACAGAATGCCGTGAGAGGGCATACTATTAATGATTCAAATAAATGCTGACAGTTTATGGTTAAAGTATTCATCGTCTGTTTGGTTAACGTATTCGTCGTCTGTTTGGTTAACGTATTCATCGTCTGTTTGGTTAACGTTTTCGTCGGCTGTTTGATTAACGTATTCGTCGTCTGTTTGGTTAACTTATTCGTCGTCTGTTTGGTTAACGGGTTTTTTCGTCGTCTGTTTGGTTAACGTTTTCCGTCGTCTGTTTGGTTAACGTATTCGTCGTCTGTTTCGTTAAAGTATTCGTCTGTTTGGTTAACGTATTCGTCGGCTGTTTGGTTAACGGGTTTTTTCTTCGTCTGTTTGGTTAACGTTTTCGTCGTCTGTTTGGTTAACGTATTCGTCGTCTGTTTGGTTAAAGTATTCGTCGTCTGTTTGGTTAACGTATTCGTCGTCTGTTTGGTTAACGTATGCGTCGTCTGTTTGGTAAAGTTATTGGCGTCTGTTTGGTTAACGTTTTCGTCGTCTGTTTTGTTAACGTATTCGTCGTCTGTTTGGTTAACGTGGTTTTTTTCCCCGTCGTCTGTTTGGTTAACGTATTCGTCGTCTGTTTGGTTAACGTATTCGTCATCTGTTTGGTTAACGTATTCGTCATCTGTTTGGTTAACATTTTCGTCAGCTGTTTGGTTAACGTTTTCGTCATCTGTTTTGTTAACGTATTCGTCGTCTGTTTGGTTGAAAGAAATCTTCCCTTAATTAGGATGGTAATCTTCAAGGTTTGAAGGCATGTCAATATGACTTTTCCTTCCTTTTGTCGGAATATATTAAATGAAAGGTAAATGGTCACGGAAGAAAGAACTGATGCTATTTGAGCCGTCCCGCGAGATAACCAACATTGTGGACTCTGCGTAATGTATCGACCCGGATCAGCATAAGCATGCCGCGCAGGCTGATCCGGACAGACAATGTTCGCCTCCTGTGGATTTTGTGTTTCAGGAATCATTACTCTATAACCTCTTTAACCCTGAGACGGAATGTGTCGGCCCGGATCTGTCTGCGCGGACTGCACAGGCTGATCTGGTTCGATACATTACGCAGAGTCTATAATGTTGGTTTTTCTCGCGGGATGGCTCATATGTCCAATCCATGCCACTACAGAATGCCGTGAGAGGGCATACTATTAATGATTCAAATAAATGCTGACAGTTTATGGTTAAAAGGCAACAGATGAAAAGAGTGTAGAAATAAAAAAGAAAGCAGTTTTTCTTTGGCCATCTTCCAAGTGATTACCAAAATCTATTATTGCAAGCCATAAAAGTAAATGCAGGGCAATTAGAAGTAGGAATAGAACACTTTTCACCAATGATGTGCCAATTAATTCTGTCTAGCACACTTTGAAATCATGGCTTCAGTCAGAATGGCTGCAGTTATTAAAACCCTTTCTCAAATGCAGCCATTCTGTCGTATCTGCAGCAGACGAGTTCTTAAAGCATTGTTTCAAAAGGAGAAACTTCCTCACGATTTATTCCTTTGCCACAATTATGTTTTCATTCTTAATCATTTTACGTTCATTTATAAATAGAGATTTTCGATAAGTTTCGCTACACAATTTTAAAACGCAGAATTGCTGTATGTGGGGCAGAGTAGACATCGTGTTAATTATATCTCAAAATTAGTCCAGCAGGACTATTATGTTCCACTCGTTGCACCGATCCCAAGTTATAAAACTATCATTTAAAAACGTATGCTTTAACATCAAGCCTGTGATCACGGATCACATGCAGCACTAAGTCAATGGTTTACAAGTACAAACATTGCTCCAGAATTCAAGGTGAAGTACGCGCGATGTTATTTCGGTTTGCATAGGACAGTATAAGAGGCCAGTATTTATAATATTATCGCAAATTGTTAGATAATTTTTGAAAAATACTAAAAACATTGGAAAAAATATATTTCATTTTAAATTGTATCATTATTGATTTTAAACAATTGCAAATGTGAAGTGTCCAATGCATTCACATTGAATTTATCAGTATATTATAACTTCTCCCAGCATTGCTCCATTGTCAACTCATGGTCAAGGTAAAAAGTAATATCATTTACATTGACTACACAGTATATTATAACTTCTCCCAGCATTGCTCCATTGTCAACTCATGGTCAAGGTTAAAAGTAATATAATTTACATTGAATTTATCAGTATATTATAACATCTCTCAGCATTGCTCCATTGTAAACTCATGGTCAAGGTTAAAAGTAATATCATTTACATTGACTTTATCCGTATATTATAACTTCTTCCAGCATTGCTCCATTGTCAACTCATGGTCAAAGTTAAAAGTAATATCATTTACATTGACTTTATCAGTATATTATAACTTCTCCCAGCATTGCTCCATTGTAAACTCATGGTCAAGGTTAAAAGTAATATCATTTACATTGACTTTATCTGTATATTATAACTTCTCCCAGCATTGCTCCATTGTAAACTCATGGTCAAGGTTAAAAATAATGTCGGGTACAAAACAATAGCTGGCGATAGCAACGGAATAATGTCGGGTACAAAACAATAGCTGGCGATAGCAACGAAATAATGTCGGGTACAAAACAATAGCTGTCGATAGCAAAGAAATTATGTCAGGTACAAAATAAATAGCTTGCGATAGCAACGAAATAGTGTCGGGTACAAAACAATATCTGGCGATAGCAAGGAAATAATGTCGGGTACAAAACAATACCTGGCGATAGCAACGAAATAATGTCGGGTACAAAACAATATCTCGCGATAGCAACGAAATAATGTCGGGTACAAAACAATATCTGGCGATAGCAACGGAATAATGTCGGGTACAAAACAATATCTGGCGATAGCAACGAAATAATGTCGGGTACAAACCAATAGCTGGCGATAGCAACGAAATAATGTCGGGTACAAAACAATATCTGGCGATAGCAACGAAATAATGTCGGGTACAAAACAATATCTCGCGATAGCAACGAAATAATGTCGGGTACAAAACAATAGCTGGCGATAGCAACGAAATAATGTCGGGTACAAAACAATAGCTGGCGATAGCAACGAAATAATGTCGGGTACAAAACAATAGCTGGCGATAGCAACGAAATAATAATGATACGTTAACATGAACATGACTTCTTTTCTGCACGCCGAGCCCCGGTAGCTCAGTCGATAGCGACGCGGGCTGTCAATCCATGGGTTATGAGTTCGAATCCCGGCTTTCTTTCCGACGTTTCACAAAAGTCAATGCGACATGCGTCTTTCGTTTTCCACCAATGGGCTATGTCTATGTGGAAAAGCAACCAGTTGCTACGTAAGATTGTTGTGTGGTATACTGGTGTGAGAAAACCACCGCCGTGATATGACTGAGAAAACGTGAAAAACGGCGTTAAACCCCAATCAATCTCTCAACTGTTTCTGCATACAGACAGCTTTTGACACTTCAGCAGAAAATGGCGAAAATTTCTTAACCCTTTCCCACCTGCAGACGCAAATAGCAGCAGACGATTTTTGTAAACATTATTGCCAAAGGTGAAATTGCTCATGATGAGCAATTTCCCCTTTGGCTACAATGTTTTCAACTTTATTTAACAGTTAAGCTATCTTTTATTTAGATTTTCAGGTTTTTGTCACGATGTTTTCAAAGTCGTCTGCTGCAGATTTGCTGTATGTAGGAAAGAGTTAACTTTAACATTACCGGGATATTTGGGACGAGAAGCCGACGCTCAACCATCCACACCACGGTCTTCCGCTGTCTTCAGCAGGTTGCATATACATGAGAATAAAGGAGAACGTATAACTTTACAAAATCGGGAAAACACTGAAAAAGCTTTGCAACGGAACTATGACATGCCAAGATGCAATTAACAGTTCTATGTTTCTTCCCAAGGCCTCCGACATAATGCTACAGTAATCAAATATTATTGTTAGAGCCTAAAGGTTACAAGAGTGCTTGTAACTATTTCTCTTGTTCTGTAATGAAGATTATGGTCGTTAGTACAACATATCAACAAGAGAAGATTGTTGACGCCGCGTGGAAGCGCCCGGTGTCAGTATTAAATAGGTTTAAATGTTGTACCATGGGGTGACGTAATCGAAAAGGGAGCAACCAACATTATTATTGTAAAGAAAAATTCTGTAATATGTTTGAAAAAAGAAACCTTTATGAATCGATAAATTGTATTAACTGATTTAAGAAACAACAAGATGCAAAATACGTTTGTCTTCTACCGTTATTACAAATCTTTAGACACATTTAATTTGTATTTAAAAACTTTTCCCGCAATTTCCTAGGCTACGCTTTTTTGAATACTTTGGTTTACGACCCTGACCCGATTCATCAAAGCTCAGGAAAAAAGTTATCTTTTCCCCCAACTTCCTAGGCTACGCTTTTTTAATTAATTTGGTTTACGGCTGTAAAAAAAATGTTTCGGGGGATGTGTTTGCCTATTTATAAAATTCAGTTGTACAAACTTAAAACGTTCCTCCCCCATACAGTTTATTTTGTTCATTCAGACCATTGTATTCTTGTTATATGTTGACTATACATATAAACTTTTTCTTTTAATTTCATAAATGCTCTTTTATGCATAAAAATATAAATATCTTTAAACTTGTTCGAACTACTTTGTATGTTTTTGTTTATATACTCCGGTTTTTGTTATCATACTTCTGCTAAATCGCTGCCCAAAGGCAATTAAATGCTTTTGCAAACAATGCAAATTGATGTGAGACAGTTCATAACGAGTAGTCTCTCCTGAAATCTCTATTGTTTGCCACATAGAAATTAAATCTTACCAAATGTCCTGCTGTACGAAAATGGAGTGGTTCAATATACAATATGGAAGATTCGACCGTGTGAATTTTGGCTGTTAAGCATCTGAAGGAAATAATTGAAAAAGTTAACAATAAGTGTACCTTTCTGACCAATCTACTAAGGAACAATTAATCCGAATGACTGGAGTTATCTTGTTGGTTATATTACTTGACAATAGTATTATGCTTATATCCAAGTGTGGTGGGTATGGTATGTAACACGCCAAGTTTGGTGGGTATTGGATATTACACACCAAGTGTGGATGGTATTGGATGTTACACACCAAGTTTGGTGGGTATTGTATATAACACGCCAAGTTTGGTGGGTATTGGATGTTAAATACCGAGTTTGGTGGAGCCTGGATGTCACACACCAAGTTTGGTGGGTATTGGATGTTACACACCAAGTTTGGTAGAGCCTCGATGTCATGCACCAAGTTTGGTGGAGCCTGGATGTCACACACCAAGTTTGGTGGGTATAGGATGTCACACACCAAGTTTGGTTAGAGCTTAAATGTCACACACCGAGTTTGGTGGAGAGTGTACATGTATATCACTCAACCTATTTAACGGAGATGGGATTTCACATACCATGCAAGGCTAGGGTAAATAAAACCAAACAAACAAACAACCATATGTATCATGTTTGTTGACAATAGGATGTCACAGAGCAAGTTTGGTGAGTATTGTAGGTCACACAACAAGTTTGGTCGAGATATGAAGTCACACACCACGTTATGGGGTATTGTATGTCACACACCAAGTTAGGGGTTATTGTATGTCACATATCAACTGTTGTGGAGATTTGATGTCACATACAATGTTTGTAGGGTATTTATATCACATACCATTAGTCTGGTGTGGATGTCACACACCAGGATCAGTAAATTAGTATGCCACATATCAAGTTTTGTGGCGATAGGATTTCACATATCAAGTGTTGTTGAGATTGGATGTCACCTACCACATATGCCAATATATGTCACATACAAAAATGGTGCGCATAAAGTTTGGTAGAGATTAGATGTTACACATATAAGTTTGTTGGAAATTTGATGTCATACATCACGTTTAGTAGAGATTGGATGTCACACATAAAGTTTCGTAGAGATTGGATGTCATACATCAATTTTGGTAGAGATTGGATGTCACATATCAAGTTGTGTAGAGATTGAATGTCATTCATCAAGTTTGGTAGAGATTACATGTCATACATCAAGTTTGCTAGAGATTAGAGATGTCATACATCTCGTTTGGTGGAGATTAGATGTAATACATCAGGTTTGGTGGAAATTGGATGTCACAAATAAAGTTTGGTAGAGATTGGATGTCACATATCAAGTTTTGTGGAGATTAGATGTAACACATAAAGTTTGGTAGAGATTGGATGTCACATATAAAGTTTGGTAGATATTGGATGTCATACATCACGTTTTGTAGAGTTTGGATGTCACACATCAAGTTTGGTAGAAATTGGATGTCACATATCAAGTTGTGTAGAGATTGAATGTCATTCATCAAGTTTGGTAGAGATTACATGTCATACATCAAGTTTGCTAGAGATTGGAGATGTCATACATCAGGTTTGGTGGAGATAAGATAAGTGATTGGATGTCCCAAATGGATTTCTTCATATGAGAAATGTCTCCTTTCCTCCTAATGTTTCAAATAGTATTTTGCTGCAGAAGAATTAAATGTCATTTATATTAACGGCAAGTCAACACTTTTCAACACTCAATCTCGTTTTGATGCATATGCAGCCGACAACTTTTTTCACAATGTTTTCAACTCTACAATAATTGTACATTCATGTATAGAGATATTCAATAGTTTCTGCCTACATGTATATGTTTTCAAAGTCGTCTGCTGTCGATATATTGTATGCGAGCAAATGTTAAATAGAGTTTCCAAGAAAGCCATACGAAGCTGTCAGTATACTAGTTTGTATTTCTTGTCGTTCTGTGCATCCTTTATTCATGAGTAGTACAGGTCATTAACAAATCAACGGAGAAAACGATTACACCAGAATATACCCCCCCATTAATAATTTATGAAATACCACAGCAATTTTAGAGGTAAATTTAGTTTAAAACTACGTGTACAGGCGCTATTTCTATTTTGTTCCTATATAATGTTAACCTATGTAAAAAACATTGGGCGGGGGGGGGGGGGGGGGGGGGATAAACGAGTTGTCAAGATAATACAAGATTAAACACTTTCAAACAAATCTGCAGCAGACGACATTCAACACATTAAGGAACTCTCTTTAAGTCGTTGTGGCAAGAGGACAAATTGCTCACCACTTTGTCATAAGGTTGAAAAATGTGACCCGCTACAGATGCGTCAAGATGCTTCTATAAGTGGAAAAGGGTTAAAGAACTTATTCCAGACTACAGAGACTAAGGTAGGAGAATAAACAATGTCCAGACTACAGAGACTAACTTAGGAGAATAATCAATTTCCAGACTACAGAGACTAAGGTAGGAGAATAATCAATTTCCAGACTACAGAGACTAAGGTAGGAGAATAATCAATTTCCAGACTACATAGACTAAGGTAGGAGAATAAACAATTTCCAGACTACAGAGACTAAGGTAGGAGAATAATTAATTTACAGACTACAGAGACTAAGGTAGGAGAATAATCAATTTCCACAGAGACTAAGGTAGGAGAATAATCAATTTCCAGACTACAGAGACTAAGGTAGGAGAATAATCAATTTCCAGACTACAGAGACTAAGGTAGGAGAATAGTCAATTTCCAGACTACAGAGACTAAGGTAGGAGAATAATCAATTTACCCTTTCTTTCATTCAAACGTATTTGTATAAGTGTTTCCTGGCTTGCTCACGCCAGTACTCTACACCACAGACTTTCCAAGCAACTGGCTGCTTATCCGCATATATTTTTAGCCCATTGGTGGAAGACGAATGACGCTTATCTCATTGACTTTTGTCAAACGTCGGAAAGAATATTGGCCGACAACTTACAATCCATGGATTGGCAGCCCGCGTCGATGCTACCGACTGAGATACCGAGACCCGGCTTCAGAGGCACGGGAAACTAGAAAATGTCTGTATGATAGGAACAACCCCATCCCAAAGGATGTCACTATGTCACAAACTGTGGATGATGCCAAGCTCTATTGACACTAAAACCTCTGTATGGTATTCAATATGACATAAGTCCGATCACAAACAAAAGTGCTACTAGAAACTGTGACGACAACCTTTAACTTGGATCGGTGAAACGCGATCATCCAGTTTTTCTTGACACTGAAAAGCTTTATGAAGTATTAATGAATTCCGCCAACAAACGAAAGTCTTCGAGCGTTGACGTCGTATCGTACAAACGTATTCTAGCACCTGTGAACTTGACCTTTGATCTAGGTAGGTGAAGGGCAATCATCCAACTTCCTTTGACATTGACCCTGTGTGTGAAGTTTGAAGGAATTCCACCAATAAGCAAAACTTCTAGAGCGATAACGTCGATTCGTAAGGACGGCTGGTCAAGGGAAGGTAACACTATACGCCCGGACTTATTTTATTAAGGGGGCAAATATATTGAGGTTCCGCTAAACATCTCACAACAAGATGATAGAGCAATCATTAGCAATTTGTTCTTTTACCAACATGCCTTTCATATGTTGGCTGATTAAAATGCGTCAAAATACGTTTGCATGTGGTTAACGATTAATATTATCTCCATGTGGAATTGCCTGTACGCATTGATATAATACAACTGCCTGGAAACTCGTGTTTTAACTAAGGAAGCTCGTTTTTGTGCTGCTAGATTTCCCTGATGGCTAGTTGCACTGATTAGGTTCTACTTTCTTACCATTGACACACTGAATACAGAGCATAATTGACAACAATCAAGGCCTCTTAACCCTGTCTCAACAAACATGTAGCAGACTTTCTTAAAACATATCGTCTCAAACATATGAACACACTCTATAAATGAAGGTGTTATTACATTTAAAAGAAATGTTGAAAAAATCGTTTCAAAATGAGAACTTGCTCATCATGAGCAATTTCTCCTTTTGCTACAATGTGTGCGAATCTCGTCTGCTGCAGAGCCGTCAGAAAACGTCTATATATGGGTAAGCGTTTTATTGTTTATCTTTGAAGGAATTCATCCCTATTTTGAGTCATCCTTGGTTAATGAGTGCATGTATTGTATCTTCTATTACTTAGGATTTTAATCTCAATTCGTTTAGTGTTAAAACAGTCTTGTGTATGGAATTGTTTTCATGTCTGTCTATTAAAGCAGATCATGTATTTTATTAAGTGAAATAAAATTGTGTTATTGTTATAAGTATAGTTTCCTCTGTTTTAAAGAAATGGTTCCATATGAAAACAGATGCCCGTCACTGCCACTATGAGTGAAGTGATTATTCCTTTCCCCCATACAACACTTTTACAGCAATGATATTTTAAAAACATATATGATTTAAGCTACAATTTTAGAACAGTTTTGGAAGGGAGAAAGGTTTCATTATGTTTTCAGGGGTTTTCTGGTGCACCTGGGAATGGTTTAACAGAGGTTATACATAAGGAATGTTATTATTAATCTAGAACCTTATTGATTCATTCATTGATTGATTGGTGTTAACGCCGTATTCCGTGGTTTTTGGTATATGCCCCTATACCAAGAGTCCTTTCAGCGCTTTGATTCAATTTTATCACTGCGGTCAGTTCACTGTCCTTTTTTTACCTGACTTTCTCGCACCAGTACTCCACACAACACACTTCCCAGGTAACTGGCTACTTTCCCACATAGACTATTTAGCTCATTGGTGGCAGAATCAAAGTACTGAAGTACTGGTAACGAATTATTTTGAACATTTGTAAAATCTAATTTATGAATGCAATTGATCATGCTATTGCACAATTTAGTCTATTTTATTATTATTAATATTTTTGTCCAGAGATTTTTTTTTATCAGTTGACAGTTTTAGTAAATGTAGCATTTCAACGGCGATGCGAGCGTTTAACATGCACACTAACTCTTTCACTGAGCTCTGCGTAACACACATGGCATATTTGTGAGATTTACATTGTTAGTTCGATTTGTTTTCGTCACCAGGGGCGGATCCAGGATTTCGGCTTATATTATAACTATGTTTCATGTGAGTGAATTAATTATTATAAATCTATAATGTTTAACAAATCGCATAAAATAAGAATTAAAAAAAAAAAAAAAGAACAGTTCCTATTAGGACTCGAGTCCATAAGTAGTCCATGATTAGTAGTTCTACACGCTCTCCATTGCACCACGGTACGCCCGGCCGGGTAGCTCAATTGGTAGCGTATCTGACTCGTGATCTGGAGGTCACGGGTTCGATACCCGGTTTCGGCAACATTCTTTCGGGCGATGTTTTCCATTGCCTCTCACCTCTGATATATGTGAGAAAGTAGTCAGTGGCTTCGAAAGAATGTTGTGTAAGTACTGGTGTGGGAAAGCCAGGAAAACATGGGTAGGTGCACTGACCGCCGTGATATGACCAAAGCTGTTGAAAGCGGCGTTAAACTCCAAACAAACAAAACAAAGCACCACGGTACTTTGATACAACTTTGAGCGTTACTTTCGTATATATATATTAAGCTAACTGAATGCGCGCGTATGTAAACCATGATCTATAATTAGAAAGCCTCTTTGATCATCGTTATCATGTTGGAAAAATGAGAAACAACGGCGATGCGAGCGTTTAAAATGCACACTGACTATTTCACTGAGCTCTGCGTAGTGGCATATTTGTGAGATTAACATTGTTCTATACAGCGTGGGGTCGACTTCTAGTGAATGGGCATACGACTAAAATTCATACTCGTGGCTTATACGTACCTGCCGACAAATGAAATAAATATGCGCGTACTGTTAATTTGATATTTTCTAGAAAATTGATTATCTATGATGATTCGATAGTATAATTATGACTTCACTGTATTGAAATAACACGTAGAAGTCATTTTAATATCGAAAAAATACTAGGACTATTTAGGTGCAGCGAATGTGTATTCTAAGCGGAAGTGTAGTTTAACCGTGACTTCCGGAAAGAAAAACGATCGCGTTAACTGTATTATTTTTTGAGAAAAAATAATTCGTTAAAAATGACGCTAGTCACAATAACTTTTTAATCAAACAACAGAGAGAACTAATGGCCGATCCGGGGTTCGAACCCACGACCCCTTGATTGATGGCGCTCGTCTGAGCTATCGCAGCACGATTGAAAGGGAAATTGACATTGAATGTCTTCGTAATTTTGTAGACTTAATATATTACATACTTCTCAAAGTTTTCTTAGCACCAATTATATTCAAGTACATATTTTACGCTATAGTTGTAATATTGATATCACAATTGCTTGTACTGTTCAATTCATATTCTCTTTATGAAATGTGTGTGTGTTTTACGTTTGAAGAATCAAACTGTTTTTGGATTATTATCGTGTATGTGACCAATTGCTGTTAACTATAAACTGTATACATGGATACGCTGGAACCAGAACATTCATTGTTAGCAAATATTATACACATGCATGTGCTGTCATTGTCATTATAAACAATCTACAAATATCAAGACATCTCTCTGAACACGAAACGGTGTTCAGTAATGGAGAGCTACTGTAGAAAAGGATATTTGAAGTAATTCATTGCCGATATTGTAATAAGACTTTAACATTAGGGACTGATTCAAGTTTCGATTTCGATGAGTGTCTTCGGAATTCACCTACTATAGCAATTTGCTCTAAAGAACTAAGAGATTTTCCAAAACATGCCTGAAAAAAGGGCCAGGGAAAATTGACAAGAAAAAGGTCAGTTTATTTCCCTACGGGTCTATGATTTAAATCATTTTCTGGCACTAAGATTCATTTATAACGGGATTATTGGGATCAGTTTTACAGCAGCCATTTTGAACATAGTCCAGGGAATAACAAACACATTTTTTTCGTCGCTCTAATTGGCAATAACAGAATGTCCTTGATATTTTTGTCTGGATTCGTTTTATTGTTCTCCATTGGCACCAGAACTGCAAACTTAGGTTGTTCGTGGATTTATTTCATTGAAATTTTCCTTAAATATAAAATCTATCAAAGAATACATAGGAAATTCATTCTTTTTTATTATCATTTTCGCTTTTCTCTTTACTTACTTCAGTAGCTCATCTGAGCACGAAGGTCAGGATGATCTATGTTGATGACTTACCGTCGTCCGCCGTCGTCGTCGTCGTCTGTCTGTCGATACATTTCCCATATATATATATAGATTGAGAACATTGAAAACTATTAAAGTTATATTAACGGCACTCCTGTTAAGAGATGGTGGGAAACTGAATCCGGCATCGACCCATTTCGGTGACAGTACTATGCTTGTGTTCTCAGTAATATTTGCTTGCCAAAATGCGCTCATTGCAACTAGAATAAGCGTTAATTCTTCCTTTAAACCAACATCGAAAACAACATTGAGCATCCTTAATATGAGGTTGACGGGCCACCCGCTGATTATTATTGTGAAAACGTGACATATGAGCCGTCCCGCGAGAAAACCAACATTGTCGACTCTGCGTAAATTATCGACTCGGATCAGCCTAAGCATGCCGTGCAGGCTAACCCGTGCAGACAATATTCGCCTCCTGTGGATTTTCTGTTTCAGGAATCATTACTCTATACCTTTATCCCCCTGAAATGGAATGTGTCGACCCGGATCAGTCGATACATTACGCAGAGGCCATAATGTTGGTTTTCTCGCGACACGGCTCATATATGTTTTAATATTGCACTATACATGTAAAGTGTTGAGCTATCACAAAATCTGGTTGCCATGTTGTTAGACAATCAATCTTGTTTTATCTGGTGTTCGTGTGAAATTATTTCAAAATATGCCAGTAGTTTTTAGATTCTAATTGTTTTGATCCGTTCTTTTCTGATGGCAACAGTTCTACAACAGTTATACAAAAGTTTTACAACAGTTCTACAACAGTTCTACAACAGTTCTGAAAGGAATGCATGCGGGAGCGTTCATGTTAAGTTTGGATTAAAGTCGATCCAGTATAAAATGAAGTATATCATTTAAAGGAATTGACGACAGACAGATTGCGTGATCAAGATGTCTCGTTTTGAGTACTTTATGTTCAGATTAACTAATAAAATATAGAATCTACTCTTTCAAACCAATCCTGTTACATTTCTTCCTTAGGTTTTATTTTGGAGACTCTAAATGTATCCTAGTAACCATGTTACATCCCTTATCTCTTTCCCACATACAGCAACTCTGCAGCAGAGGACTTTGAAACCATGGTGACTAAGACCTTAACATTCTCCATAAAAGATAGCTTAATTGTTAAATAAAGTTGAAAACATTGTGGCCAAAGTGGAAATTGCTCATCATGAGCAATTTCACCTTTGACCACAATGTTTTCAAAAGTCGGCTGCTGCTGTTGCGTCAAAATGCGTCTGCAGGTGGGAAAGTGTTAATTAAATGGGTTAACTTCCGAAAACAGTACCAAGATAGGAAAACTTCTTAATGCTTACACTTTCTCACATACCACACAACTGCAGTAGACGACTTTTAAAATATATAGGCAAAATGAAACTAGAAATATCACTGAAGGTGATGAATACCCCCAGCTGGTGCCTGACAATATACATATGTATGAGAAATTCAAGGGGCCATAACTCATTTAAAAAATAATTCCAGTGCAACAAGCCGACAATATGCACAACTAGGCTATGTATCAATTATTATTGTGAAGTTATATTGAATTCTGACCAAGGGTTGCTGAGAAATAGTGTTAACAAGAAATGTCTACAGACCAACGGACCGACCGACCGACCGACATGCGTGACTCCTATATAGCCCCCATATACTATGTAACTGGGGGTATAACAATCTTTATAAATGATAATACAGTTAGTGATGACCAGTTTCTCCCTTTGTAACAATGTGTTCAATGTGTACCAATGAACAACATTTTCCAGACCCCCAGGGGACCTATCAATGTAGATATCTGATTACCAGTCAATGATCACATAGTCATTGCTCTACACCACTTTATGGTCGACAAAGGGAATTACATGTGAATTACTGGGGCATTAATACAACCCCTCATTCTAATATACAAAGTATTCGTATTGGTCTTAAGCTAAAAACATCGTGGGAATAAATAAAAAGAAAGACAAAAAAAGAAATTGCTCATTATGCACATTTTTCTTCTTGCTATATTGTTTTCAAAAGTCGTCTGCTGAACAAGAGTCAAAATGCGTCTGCATGTGGGAAAGGGTTAAAAGCTACCCGTCATGCAATGTTTAGTCAAGGTTTCATTGAAATCAACCGGGAACTTGTCTGCCACTAATGAGCCCTAAATATCGCTCAATAATGCATCATGAATGGGATGGAATCAGTTATACATTAACCCTTTCCCTCATACGATAAGTCTGCAGCAGACGACTTTGAACATATTTTATCAAAACATAGAAAATCTCTTTAATTGAATGGATAACCTATGACTAAAAGTGGAAAACATTGTGGCAAAAGGAGAAATTGCTCGTTTTGAGCAATTTCTTCTTTTGTCACTGTGTTTTCAAAAAGCCGTCTGCTGCAGAGGCGTCAGAAAGCGTCTATGATGAGGAAAAGGGATCATCTGCTATTGTTGATTAGATCATAACGTGGGTGATACATGGCGTGATCCTTCTTTAGAATATTGTTTGACAGGGCATATCGGCTCAACCATATGGGGTGAACTCAATTCAATTCAATATATTTTATTGCATAAAACGACAAACAGTACGTTTATAGCAAATAAAGAAATTATAAAAAGTACGAACGGAGAAATGGATTTTCCAGAAGAATTTGCAATAAGTTATCGGCTGAAATAATTAAAAAGAATAATTATTACTATTTCATTATACAAATCCAGTCATCTTAACATTCAATTAATTGTGCTTATTATATTAGCTAACGTTTTATAACTTGTGACCGAAACCCATTTTCTCATGTTCTTCGTGAATTGTATGAATGCTTATAATATGATGTGAAACATTGGCAATAAAATACGATTTTAACAGAACTTGACTCGAATATGAACACAACTTGTTTTTCCACATTATTTTTAGTTTTACAATTGCTCTAGTTCGTGGTTTTTTTCGGCGATAGATGTTAAACAAATGATCTAGATTGTAGACCAATCAAATGTTGTATTTAACGAATAATGTCGAAGAAATAAAGGAAATGAAACGTTTTGATTGGTTCATAGTTAAGTTGGCGATCCTACGAGAGGCACTAATAAGTTGGAAGTTTTGAAATGAAATGTTCTGCATACTAACCTTTAATTGTTTTCCTTCAGAAATAAAATTTCAGTGAACAAAATCAGTGAAAACGTATGAAATATAATATTTAAGAGCAAAATATTAATTATTTTTGAAACATGATAAGTTTTCAGTTATTTATCATCAATTAAATATTATACACCTCTTGGGAGCCTCGCGTAATCTCTAGTCATGTGGCGTATTCTCGGCCTTGATAATATATTTATAGAAACTGAAGCTGGGTGGAGAAGGTCGATTAGCCTTTGGTAAACACATATAACGACTCGTGTCGTACTGACTAAGAAAGTACTCATCGTAACCATCGTAACCAGCCTCCTTTTCAACTTAACATATTCAGAAGTTATCCCCTGTAGACTTATCAAAAATTGCTATACCACTTAGTTGTATGACGTTTAAGTAATGAAGTTGGCAATGTCCCGGGTTTAGAATTAAACCAGAAACTCCTCCAAATAATTGATAAAAGTCATTGAATTTAAAAACAACTTATTCCTTTCGGACAATTAAGCAACTTCCATCTAATACATGCCAGATTGCCCAAGACGCTCATTCGTGTAAGAAGAGGGTGGCATTGGTGTTCAGACGTTCCTTGTTTAATTTCATCTGAAATGTCATCTCTATCAGGAATACAATGAATCTATATAGTACAGGTAACTGTACTGATATTCAGTAGAAATAAGAGGTTTGTTGAGTAATCAGAAAGAATGAAATGTCATCTCTATCCGGAATACAATGAATCTATATAGTTCAGGTAACTGAACTGACATACAGTAGAAATAAGAGGTTTGTTGAGCAATCAGAAAGAATGAAATGTCATCTCTATCAGGAATACAATGAATCTATATAGTTCAGGTAACTGAACTGACATTCAGTAGAAATAAGAGGTTTGGTGATTAATCAGAAAGAATGAAATGTCATCTCTATCGGGAATACAATGAATCTATATAGTTCAGGTAACTGATCTGACATACAGTAGAAATAAGAGGGTGTGTAATTAATCAGAAAGAATGAAATGTCATCTCTATCAGGGATACAATGTCTCTATATAGTTCAGGTAACTAATCTGACATACATTAGAAATAAGAGGGTGGGTAATTAATCAGAAAGCATGTTTCTGACAAACTTTTATTTATCCTTGAATATATACATAATACATAGATATCATTAACAGTTTTAAGTACATCATTCCATCCAGCAGATGTATGTTCAAAACATTCTGGGAACAGACACATAACACTTAAACTATACCTGCTACTTTCCCCACAACAATAAACCTGTTTTCATAAAAACTTATATATATATATATGAGCTGTGTCGGACGATCAGGGACCTGCTAGTAGCCCTGCTAGTAGCCCTGCTAGTAACCCTGCTAGTAGCCCTGCTAGTAGTAGCCCTGCTAGTAACCCTGCTAGTAACCCTGCTAGTAGCCCTGCTAGTAGCTCTGCTAGTAACCCTGCTAGTAGCCCTGCTAGTAACCCTGCTAGTAGCCCTGCTAGTAGTAGCCCTGCTAGTAACCCTGCTAGTAACCCTGCTAGTAACCCTGCTAGTAGTAGCCCTGCTAGTAACCCTGCTAGTAGTAGCCCTGCTAGTAACCCTGCTAGTAGCATGAACATCTGATACCAGAACGTTAACGTTACTAGACACCATTTCACGAGATGAAACCCATTTGGGCCTGGCACGCTACAAAAACATTGATTTTTTTCAGTCATATCATGGCAGTCAGTTCACCTACCCATGTGTTTCCTAGCTTTCTCACACCAGTACTCTCAAATCAACTGGCTGCTTTTCCACATAGACTGTAAGCCCATCGGTGAAAGACGAATGACGCTTGGCACAGTGACTTCGAACTCACAGCACCTGGATTGAAAGCCCATGTCGCTACCGACTGAGCTACTGGGGCTCGGCTGTGGCTCAAAGAAGAAATATTTCAGTATTAACCTGGCATCAGTTCTTAAAAACCCCATACTGCTCAATATATATTAGTAACAACTAATCTGAATATGGAAGTATTGTAATACATAAAAGTGTTGGTTTTTTTATATATGAAAAGCTAGTTGATTTAGCACTTCACCCATTAACTGCTATCACATGTTACCTTCATCTTACAATAATGATAAAATAATGCTCATGGCAATCAAAGTTTGATCAATACAATCAATTTTGATGCATAACGGAAATTCTACTATCAGTTTCCAGAAGCGTAACTCATATTGTATTAATACAAATAGTAAAGGTTGAGACAAGTTTACATCATATAGTATTAATACAAACAGTAAATGTTCATTCAAGTTTACATCAAATTGTATTAATACAAACAGTAAATGTTCACACAAGTTTACATCATATTGTATTTATACAAACAGTAAAGTCTCACACAAGTTTACATCATATTATATTAATACAAACAGTAAAGGTTCAGACAAGTTTACATCATATTGTATTAATACAAACAGTAAATGTTCACACAAGTTTACATCATATTGTATTTATACAAACAGTAAAGTCTCACACAAGTTTACATCATATTGTATTAATACAAACAGTAAAGGTTCAGACAAGTTTACATCATATTGTATTAATACAAACAGTAAATGTTCACACAAGTTTACATCATATTGTATTTATACAAACAGTAAAGTCTCACACAAGTTTACATCATATTGTATACAAACAGTAAAGGTTCAGACAAGTTTACATCATATTGTATAAATACAAACAGTAAAGGATCAGACAAGTTTATATTATATTGTATTAATACAAACAGTAAAGTCTCACACAAGTTTACATCATATTGTATTAATACAAACAGTAAAGTCTCACACAAGTTTACATCATATTATATTAATACAAACAGTAAAGGTTCAGACAAGTTTACATCATATTGTATTAATACAAACAGTAAAGGTTCAGACAAGTTTACATCATATTGTATTAATACAAACAGTAAATGTTCACACAAGTTTACATCATATTGTATTTATACAAACAGTAAAGTCTCACACAAGTTTACATCATATTGTATTAATACAAACAGTAAAGGTTCAGACAAGTTTACATCATATTGTATAAATACAAACAGTAAAGGATCAGACAAGTTTATGTTATATTGTATAAATACAAACAGTAAAGGATCAGACAAGTTTATATTATATTGTATAAATACAAACAGTAAAGGATCAGAAAAGTTTATATTATATTGTATAAATACAAACAGTAAAGGATCAGACAAGTTTATATTATATTGTTTTAATACAAACAGTAAAGGTTCAGACAAGTTTACATCATATTGTATTAATACAAACAGTAAAGGATCAGACAAGTTTATATTATATTGTTTTAATACAAACAGTAAAGGTTCAGACAAGTTCATATTATATTGTTTTAATACAAACAGTAAAGGATCAGACAAATTTACATCATTTTGTTTTAATACAAACAGTAAAGGTTCAGACAACTTTACATGTATCCACAAAGTACATAAATAATACATTATAATATAGACCTAGATATATACAAGTCATATCAAACATGACCATGTAATATTGTAAACATACAAACAGTAAAGATTTAGACAAGTTTACACGTAGACATAATTAAGCATCTGTCCATGCCTCCTTGTAATTGGATCTGAATACACAGTGTTTGTTAAAATCTGTGACCAATGGATGCATGATGATAACATTGATTTATTGATTGTTTGGGGTTTAACGCCGTTTTTAACAATTTCTCAGTCATATCACGGCGGCCAGTTCACCTACTCATATGTTTCCTGGTTTTCGCACACCAGTACTCCACACAACAATCTTCCCAATCAACTGGCTGCTTTTCCACATAGACTTAGCCCATTGGTGGAAGACGAATGACGCATGTCGTAATGACTTTCATCAAACGCCGGAAAGAAAGTTGGCCAAGCCGGGATTCGAACTCACAACCCCTGGAAAGAAAGTTGTCCAAGTTACCGACTGAGCTATATACCGGGACTCGACATGATGATAAGAAGAATTAAGATTAATTAAATGTCTCACCATCCCCTGCTTTGTCTATCCATACAAGTGTAAACGACAAGGCCCTAAGTTGTCTGTCTTTTGTCAAATTAATATGACTTAGATGGTCACTGAAGAAATGTAGTATTTAACAAGAGGGCCAGTATCGCTCCACTGCCATTAGGCAAAAATTAAATCTCCAAACAGCCCCGCCCTCTGGTGGCCATGTTTTTTTACCAATCAACATGGCTTAAAAGGAATCTGATAGAGGGTCACCCAAGAAACATTTCCACAAAATTATTTGAAAATCGGCCTTACACTTTCGGAAAAGATTTTTTAAGTTTCCACTATAGCCATAAAAGGAAAACAAGAGGGCCATGATGGCCCTGGATCGCTCACCTTAATTATACAATGTACTGCAATGCAAAACACATCAAGACAATTATTCTGAATGCAACCTGCACAGTGTTAACAATATGTTCCTTCGTTTGGCCTAGTGATCTATATTTTTTTACCTGATATGACCCATATTCGAACTTGACCTAGATATAATTCAGACAAACATTCTGACCAAATTTCAAGCTGCTGAAGCAAAAAATGCAGCATCCAAAGTGTTCACAAGATTTTCCTTCAATTTTATCTAGTGACCTAGTTTTTGAACCAACATGACCCATATTCGAACTTGGCCTACATATCATCAAGAAAAACATTCTGATAAAGTTTTATCATGCTGAAATTCAAAATGCAGTATCCCGAGTGTTAGCAAGATTACCCTTCAATTTGGCCTAGTGACCTAGTTTCTGACCCAATATGACCCATATTTGAACTTGACCTAGATATCTTTAAGACAAACATTCTGACTAAATTTTAAGCTGCTGAACAAAAAATGCGGCATCAAAAGTGTTAACAAGATTTTCCTTCAATTTGACCTAGTGACCTAGTTTTTGACCCGGCATAACCCATATTCGAACTTGACCTGGATATTTTTAAGACAAACATTTTGACAAAATTTCAAAATGTTGAAGCAAAAATTGCGGCCTCTGGAGTGTTAACGAGATTTTCCTTCAATTTGACCTAGTGACCTATTTTTGGACCCGATGTGACCCATGTTCGAACTTGACCTACATATCATCAATACAAACATTCTGATAGAGTTTCAACATGCTCAAGTTGAAAATGTGGCCTCAAGAGTGTTAACAAGATTTCCCTTCAATTCGACCTAGTGACCTAGTTTTTGACCTCATATGGCCCGGTTTCGAACTTGTCCAAGACTTTAATGAGATGAACGTTCTGATAAACTTTCATGAAGATTGGATGCAAAATGTAGCCTGTAGAGTGTTAACAAGCTCAAATGTTAACGACGCACGACGGCCGACGCACGGACGCCGGACAAAATGTGATCACAATAGCTCACCTTGCACTTCGTGCATAGGTGAGCTAAAAAGTCCCGCCCCTGACCAAATCAGCCAACCAGTTTTGGGAGAAGAAGAACTTTTAAGTTTTTGTTTTTTTGGTTGCCATAGAAACCAGATTTCTGCATGGATCCAAAAAATGTGAAGGCATTCTGGTGAGGACATTAGGAGGATGCTTTCTGTAAAGTTTCATCCCAATTGACCCACTGGTTACAGATGGACGCTGGACAAAAGGCGATCACAATAACTCACCTTGAGCACTTTGTGCTCAGGTGAGCTAAAAAACATTGTAGCAAAAGGAGAAATTGCTCAATATGAGCAATAATTTCTCCCTTTGTCACAATGCATTTAGTCTGCTGGTAGGGCATTAAATGGTCTGCTGTATCAGTGAAAGAAAGAAAGGATTTCTAACCTACGTCTTAGAATTCATTTACTCAAATATTGTCACCAGCTATTTCATAACTAGCTAATCATTTTCAAGACCAGAGGGCCATGATGGCCCTGGATCGCTCACCTGATTTTATTTTTGTTCACTTTAGCCAGAAAAACCTCGCCCCCTGGCAGCTATATTTTTCGACCATCAACATGGCTTAAAGGAATCTGATTAGGGGTCACTCAAGGAACCATTTTAAAAAAATATTTGAAAATCGGTCCGACACTTTTGAAGGAAAAGATTTTTAAAGTTTTCACTATAGTCATATTAGGCAAAACAGCCCCGCCGCCTGGCTGCCATGTTTTTAGACAAATCAGCATGGCTTGAAGAAATCTGATAGAGGGTCACCAAAGGAACATTTCTACAAAATTATTTGAAAATCTACCAACCAGTTTGGGAGAAGAAGAATTTTAATTTTTTTCTTGTTTTGTTGCCATGGAAACCAGAATTCTGCATGGATTCCAAAGAATTGAAGGAATTCTGGAGATGTCATTAAGAAGATACTTTCTGTGAAGTTTTATGACAATTGACCCACCGGACGACGGACAAAAGGCAATCACAATAACTCACATTGAGCACTTCGTACTCAGGTGAGCTAAAAAGAGAAGTTGCTTATAATGAGCAATTTCATCTTTTTCAACAATATTTTCAAAAGTCATTTGATATTGATATTGATGAGTCATGAAATACCAGTATCAAATGGATAATGTCAATGGTCAAATGTGCTATTTTAGTTTTCAATCAATCAGGTTATAAGATCGAGTCAGTAAGGCACAGATTTATCCATAGATGAGTACTTCATTAGTGTGATGGTCTGTTGGTTAACCCAAATTCTAAAGATCTAACTTCTGTATTATGACCTAACTGCAATATTGTTGAAAGTTGGTGTCTGTCTGTGACGTATTTTAGTGCTGTAGACGTATCCTCTTGAGGACAGATAGATACTTTATGCATGATTACATCGAATTGTGTCAGGGGCAGACTGTCAATAAAACCCTGTAAACACTGTAATGTCATTGTGCTACGATAGATGAGCACATTCTCCAGACGTGTCATCTCGGGAGATAATCTCAGAATGTCTTGTTTAAAGTTTATATCCCACAGCCATAACAGTCTTAAGTTCTTTAATGTTGGTATAACATCTGTCAGTACCTTAGATACACATAATGGAGTAGGATGTACCTCCCTCTCAGCATCCTGTACTGTTGTTGTAGAGCTGGTTATACTATTGGTGTGAAACCTTTGATCAAACATGTATACATTTAACTTGTATAGATTTGTGGAGGACTTCAATCTATCTAGAATGGACACCACACACTTTACATCAAATATCTCACAACGCTCTACAGGAACCTCAGTACTCAGTACAATATCACCATCCAGATACCACATTCTCACATATTGTAACTGTTTGTGATGTGATAGATCTATTCTATAATTACATTGTCCCTTTTGACATGTTGTACACCTAATACGCACAAGTCTGATTTCCTTTAATTGTGTACTCTGTGAGAGTGTTGTCCCTAGATACTCTATATCTGAATGGATAAGAGCCACACAATTAAATTCAACACAAGTTAAATGCCTTACTTTCTTAAATGCTGTAAGTAAGATATCTATATTTACAAGAAAAACCGTCTTGAGGGTCGAAAAGAAGTAGAATCTAAGACATGTTAAAGATGAAGCAAAACTCTCTAATGTACTAGTCACATGATCAATATCTTTTTGTGACGCAATGCAGATACCTAACTTAACTACTTGTAGGTCATCCAGTTTTGTCCAATCCTCACTGTGTACATCCCATATTTGATCCCAAGACTTGACATTATCTAAATTGAGGTAAGGGATCATTTTCTTGACTTTGTCATCTTTTTGAAGATAAACATCTTGCAACTCAACCTTAGTGTCCAACATCCTGTGTTCGGGTACTTCAACAATACAGTTATAGATAATGTCCTGAAGTCCAACAATAATATTTTTATGTTCATCCCTTACGAAATTTCTATACTGTAGAACCCTTTCATCCTTATCTGTTAACTGTGCTATATGACGACTCATATCACCTATCAGGTTAGGCCTTAGCCCGCTCAGGAATATCAGCACCTGTGAAATTTCAAATACGTCATATAAAGATTTCAATGTGTCTAACATTTCATTAAAACTTCCATCCTTTCCTCCATAAGCAATGTATATGGCTGCCAAAAATTCTTGAAAAGTCTTGTGTAGAAAAGAAATACTCTTTGTGTAGGAACTTGCTTTACTACGACGTTTTGTTTGAGAGAGTATTCCAAATTTAAGACACAATTTCACATCATTTTCTGTCAACTTGTATATTTCAGTCTCTGAATGAGGGAAAACAAGCGAATTTTCCTTTTCTTTATTGTACAAAGTATGGAAAGCTAAATCTGAGAGTTTGAGCAAGATTTCACTGTACATCTCTAAATATTTAAAATCTTTGAAAACATTTATTAGCTGTGTATTTGTTGACCTTTGTGGTCTCATCCATGCTGAATCGATCATCTCTTGATGACGTTTGTGTGCCACATGAAACAGATAATCCACCATTTTACTGTATATTTCTACACGAGTGTTACCCAATTCTTCATCATCATACCACATACAAACCATCTGTGTTAAAATGATTGGGATCTCTGCTAGATGTTCCAACTTCTTATATGTTTCTGACAATTCGTCCAATTCTGTTTCTGACAATTTGTCTGACAATTCGTCTGACAATTCGTCCAATTCTGTTTCAGTCACTTCGTTATCTGCTGTATACTTGAAATGTTTCCAATTTCTTTTTTTAGCATACTTTTTATTCAAGAGATTTACTAAAGCTTCTATTAGCTTGTCATTCTCTATCCAATTAAGTTCAACTTCTTGCCCTATTTCAGACATCGTTGGTCGCAGAACCTCAAGTTTCCAAGGTCTTGATGTAATCAAGACAGTAAACTTTTCTTTTGGATCAATATACGGTACTTTGTGCTTACAGTTCTCTGATGGCAGCCATTCGTCCAGTCCATCAAGAATGATCAGACACTTTTCAGATTCTTTTTCCAGGAATTCTTTCAGAGCATTATGCGAAGCCTTTCTCACTATATCAGTTTTTATCATTTCAATGACATCTGATAGTTTATTATTTCTTAGAGGTAGATAGAATAACAAATCAAATGATTTCAGAAACTGGTGTTCAGTGTCGGGTACATTTTCAATATTTGAATGGACTTTACACCAGGTGGATACAATCTTCCGACACAGAGTCGTCTTTCCTTGGCCCGCATCCCCAGAAATACAAACTCGTCTGATGGAGTGTCCATCCTTCTGGTAAAGCTCATGTATTGTTGTTATAACCTCACTACTCCACGGCATATTATTACTACTTTCTCTACCAGTTGCCATATTTTTCCTGACCCTCATTGATGGCATTACAAATATCTCATCTATGTTTACTTCTTCTCCATCCATCAGAGCTGGCACAGCAGTGGTACTACATCCAGTTTCTTTATAATGGTCCATTATTTCTGTTCGTAATTCTGTGAAATTAAAGGAAAAACTAAATTTGGATCTAGTATGATGGGCATTCAATAAATTATGTCACTCATAAATTTCTATAGAAACCATGTTGCATAAGAGCATTATGATTTCATTTAATTGATTGCCAATGTCTATTTAATACACCTGTAAAAAAAAAGATTTGATTTTTTATGGTTTAAATTGCCAAGAATATTCACTGTTTAACTATATACACTTATACATAGTGCCTTTATTTCAATGCTATATTGAAACCTGAAGAAGACGCAGTCATCTGTTCACATAGGCCAATCATCCTGTAAAATGTTATGAATATGGGCTAAAATATTCTTGAGGTAATCAGATGAAATACAATTTGAATTTGACAACCCATAAAACCTTGACCTTTGACCAGTCTACCCCAAACAAGAGGGCCATGATGGCCCTGGATCGATCACCTGAATTTTGTTCACTTTAGTTATATAAGGCCCGCCCCCTGGCGGCCATAGTTTTCGACCAATCAACTTGGCATGAAGGAATCTGATAGAGGGTCACCCTAAGAACATGTCTACAAAATTATTTGAAAATCGGCATGACACTTTTGGAGGAGAGGACTTTTTAAGTTTTCACTTTAGCCATATGAGGCAAAATAGCCCTGCCCACTGGTGGCCATGTTTTTTCGACCAATCAACATGGCTTGAAGGAATCCGAAACTGGGTCACTTAAGGAACATTTCTACAAAATTATTTGAAAATCAGCCCGACACTTTCGGAGAAGAAGATTTTTTAAGTTTTCACTATTGCCATATAAGGCAAAATAGCCATAACCCCCTGGCGGCCATGTTGTTTGACCAATCAACATGGCTTGAAGGAATCTGATAGAGGATCACTTAAGGAACATTTCTACAAAATTATTTGAAAATCGGACTGACACTTTCGGAGGAGAAGATTTTTTAAGTTTTCACTATAGCCATATACGGCAAAAAAGCCCCCCCCCCCCCCTTGCGGCCATGTTTTTCGACCAATCAACATGGCTTGAAGGAATCTGATAAAGGGTCATCCAAGAAACATTTCTAAAACATTATTTGAAAATCGGCCTGACACTTTCGTCGGAGAAGATTTTTTTTAAGTTTTCACTATAGCCATATAAGGCAAAATAGCCCCCCCCCACCTGGCGGCCATGTTCTTGGACCAATCACCATGGCTTGAAGGAATCTGATAGAGGGTCATCCAAGGAACATTTCTACAAAATTATTTGAAAATCTGTCAACCAGTTTGGGAGAAGAAGAATTTTGATTTTTTTTTTCATTTCGTTGCCATGGAAACCAGAATTCTGCATAGATCCCAACAATTTGAAGGTAATCTGGTGAGGTCATTGAGAGGATGCTTTCTGTGAAGTTTCATCCCAATTGACCCACTGGTTACTGAGTAGAAGAAGTTGACGGTCGACGCACAACGCACGACAGACGCCGGACAAAAGGCGATCACAATAACTCACCTTGAGCAAAGCTCAGGTGAGCTTAAAAAGTAGGGATCATCTACTAACGGATTTCAATCATCTTGGCAAATTTTAAGATTCTGTGTCAAAAGGTTCAAGATTGTGCAGAAACCAATTTGACCTTTGACCCAGTGACCCAAATAACATAAATGGACATCTTCTCATGGAGTCCAATCATCCTGTAAAGTTTGAAGACTCAGTGTCAAAGGGTTCTTGAGATATTGAGCAGAAACAGAATTTACCCTTACAGCCCCTATGACCTGACATTTGACCCATTGACTCCAAAACAAACATGTCAAATCATCATGTGACAAAGACACTTGGACAAAGGGTTATTGACGTATTGAGTGAAACCAGATTTAACCTCTATCGCACCTGTGACCTCGACCTTTGACACAGTGATCCGCAAACCAGTAGAGATCATATACTCAATAAGTCCAATCTCCTATGAAGTTTGAAGACTTTGGAACAAAGGATTCTTGAGGTATAAAGCACACACAGATTTGACCTCTACAGCCCCTATGACCTTGACCATTGACCCATTGACCCATTGAGGTTTGAAGACTCTGGGACAAAGTTTGTTTGTTTGTTTGTTTGGAGTTTAACGCCGCTTTCAACAGCTTTGGTCATATCACGGCGGTCAGTGCACCTACCCATGTTTTCCTGGCTTTCCCACACCAGTACTTACACAACATTCTTTCGAAGCCACTGACTACTTTCTCACATAGATCAGAGGTGAGAGGCAATGGAAAACATCGCCCGAAAGAATGTCGCCGCAACCGGGTATCGAACCCGTGACCTCCAGATCACGAGTCAGATACGCTACCAATTGAGCTACCCGGCCGGGCCTCTGGGACAAAGGATTTTTGAGGTATGAAGCGGAAACATATATCTTCAAGTACATTTTGACCTTGACCTTTGACCAAGTGACCCCAGGCCGGGGAAGATATAATTAGAAATTAGGGCTTACATTAAAGTCCGAGTTTCTTTGCAGGTATCTCCTAAAGAATTTTTTTTTAAATTGTGTCGCTGCGTTAAGGTTTTTAAAGGGGGTCTATATAGCCTGTAAGGCAGTAACTTTCCAAGTAGACCTGTTGTTGCAGTAACAAAGGGAAATATTGCTGCTGTTAGAGCTATGGTAGATGAAGAGGGCCGATATACTACTTCAGAGATAGATAAAAGTCTAGGCATATCAGAGGCTGTCCATAGCAAATTTGAATGTTTGAAATTTATGAAGCATTCACTTGTTGACACCAGATCATTTGTTCCGTTTGAGACAACAAAATAAATATTAAAAATCATAAAAATAAATTGCAATCTTAGTATTATTTCTGAGTTGGTCATAAAAATAAGTTGCTCACTGGGGATAATACTTGGATTTAATATTTTGAGCCCCAGAGACGGATAAGTAACAAACAATATCTAAATCAGGCAAGGCTATCATTGCAAAGAAGACAAGAAGCACCAGGAAGGTTTTATATGCCATTTTCTTCAATTCTAGTTGCCATGTTGTAAAAACTATTATTTAGTATAGCCATCATGGGCAAGTTATATCAACACAAAGTCCTCACATATGTCTAAATAGTCTATCAAAATAAACGCCCCAGTAAAGGTTTGAAAGGCATACAGCTTATTCATGAAATAGCTTAAGTCCACAAAAGAAAGATTGTAATTCTTCTTAAAACAAGCGAATGTTATTCGGGTTGAACACCCACCTTATTCCCCTGACCTAAGCCCCTCAAACTTTTTCCTAGGTAAACTCTATAGCACTAGCAGTGCCCTTGGTTCTGACATGTTTCAGTATTTCAACAGTATACCAAGGATAGGCTACTTTACAGCAGTTAGCGTGTAGATAGCATGACTTGGAAATAGTGTATCTGTACAGGGAGTCACATTTGAAGGGTTGACATGAACAATTTTAATTGAAAGATGATTGTTTGGTGTTTAACTTTGCTTTCAATAATTTTTCAATTTTATCACGTCATTTCCTGGGTAAGTTACCAGTTCTACTGGTCCATTTATCCTGACACCAGCCAGTCAGTTGTAATGCTAACCCCGCAACCCTGAGCACAAAGGAAGGCAGCCATTACTAACTTTTTTAAAGTCTTTGATATGACTAGACCATGGATCGAACCGGACCTTTACTTTACTTAAACAAGAGTTGTCGGAGGACAATATAGCTCGCCTATCAGGGCCATCGTATATCAGGGCCTAAAGTCGCACAGTATCACCTATTGCAAGATAATACACCTTTTCAATACTTTTGACAAAAATTATAAGTTCAACTAGAATGGAGTGCTCCCCGGAGCACGTGTGTCACCTACCGGTGCCTTGTCAGAAAATTTGAATATTTGACAGAAAAGGGGCAATAACTCTGATATAAAAAATATTTGGATTATCCCCCTTTTGTGAACCCATCACAAAAATTGATATAAACATTTGTTAGAAGTTTCAATCCAATCCTTTGAGTAGAAAAAAAGTTATTTGAAAATTAAAATTTTTGACAGAAAAGGGGCAATAACTCTGATATAAAATTATTTGGATTATCGCCCTTTTGTGAACCAATCACACACATTGATAAAAACATTTGTCAGAAGTTTCAATCTAATCCTTTGAGTAGAACAAAAGTTATTTGAAAACGTGACGAAAAAAGTGTGACGGACAGACAGACAGACAGACGCCGGACAAAAAAAAAAATAGACACACAGACGTCGAATAAAAAAACAAGAGGGCCATGATGGCCCTTGAATCGCTCACCTGATTTTTTTGATTTTTTTTTTCACTTTAGCTATATAAGCCTCGCCTCCTAGCAGCCAGTTTCCGACCAATCAACTTGGCTTGAAGGAATCTGATAGAGGGTCACCCTAGGAACATTTCTACAAAATTATTTGAAAGTCGGCCAGATACTTTTGGAGGAGAAGATTTAAAGTTTTCACTATAGCCATATAATGCAAAATAGCCCTGCCTACTGGCGGCCATGTTTTTTGACCAATCAACATGGCTTGAAGGAATCTGAAAGTGGGTCATCCAAGGAACATTTCTACAAAATTATTTGAAAATCTGCCAACCAATTTGGGAGAAGAAGAATTTTGAAGTTTTTTCGGTTTCGTTGCCATGGAAACCAGAATTTTGCATGGATCCCAAAAATTTGAAGGAATTCTGGTGAGGTCAATGAGAGGATGCTTTTTGTGAAGTTTCATCCCAATTGACCCACTGGTTACTGAGGAGAAGATGTTGAAGATTTTTTAAGTTTTCACTTTGGCCATATAAGGCAAAATAGCCCCGCCCCCTGGCGCCCATGTTTTTTGACCAATCAACATGGCTTGAAGGAATCTGATAGAGGATTACCCAAGGAACATTTCTACAAAATTATTTGAAAATCGGCCTGACACTTTTGGAGAAGAAGATTTTTTAAGTTTGCACTATAGCCATATAAGGCAAAATAGCCCCGCCCCCCCTGGCGGCCATGTTTTTCGACCAATCAACATGGCTTGAAGGAATCTGATAGAGGGTCACCCAAGGAACATTTCTACAAAATTATTTGAAAATCGGCCTTACACTTTCGGAGGAGAAGATTTTTTAAGTTTTCACTATAGCCATATAAAAGCAAAATAGCCCCGCCCCCCCTGGCGGCCATGTTTTTCGACCAATCAACACGGCTTGAAGGAATCTGATAGAGGGTCATCCAAGGAACATTTCTACAAAATTATTTGAAAATCTGCCAACCAATTTGGGAGAAGAAGAATTTTGAAGTTTTTTCGGTTTCGTTGCCATGGAAACCAGAATTTTGCATGGATCCCAAAAATTTGAAGGAATTCTGGTGAGGTCAATAAGAGGATGCTTTCAGTGAAGTTTCATCCAAATTGACCCACTAGTTACTGAGGAGAAGAAGTTGACGCACGACGCACGACGGACAAAAGGCGATCACAATAACTCACCTTGAGCAAAGCTCAGGTGAGCTAAAAAGTAACATTTGTCAGAAGTTTCAATCCAATCCTTCGGGTAGAAAAAAAGTTATTTGAAATTTAAATTTTTGACAGAAAAGGGGCAATAACTCTGATATAAAATTATTTGGATTATCCCCCTTTTGTGAACCAATCACACACATTGATATAAACATTTGTCAGAAGTTTCAATCTAATCCTTTGAGTAGAAAAAAAGTTATTTGAAAAAGTGACGAAAAAGTTAGATTTTTTGACAGAAAAGGGGCAATAACTCTGATATAACTTGACCTTGACCCAGGGTCAGGACAGGTGTAGTGGGGTGCGTAGATGGACCAATAGTTCCTAAATGTATAAACTAAATATGAAAGCAATCAATGTCATAATAGTGACTGCAGAGTGATATGTTAAACGTTAAACGCAAACCTTAAACCTTGTAACTGAACCAAGTAGAAATGACCTTTACCTTGACCCAGGTGCAGGACGGGTGTAGTGGTGTGCGCAGATGGATGACCAATAGTTCCTAAATGTATAAACTAAATATGAAAGCAATCAATGTCATAATAGTGACTGCAGAGTGATATGTTAAACGTTAAACGCAAACCTTAAACCTTGTAACTGAACCAAGTAGAAATGACCTTGACCTTGACCCAGGGTCAGAACGGGTGTAGTGGTGTGCATAGATGGATGACCAATAGTTCCTAAATGTATAAACTAAATATGAAAGCAATCAATGTCATAATAGGGAATGCAGAGTGATATGTTAAACGTTAAACGCAAACCTTAAACCTTGTAACTGAACCAAGTAGAACCAAGTAGAAATTACCTTGACCTTGACCCAGGGTCAGGACGGGTGTAGTGGTGTGCGTAGATGGATGACAAATGGTTCCTAAAGGTATAAACCCTTAAAACCCGAATGAAAACCTTAAACACAAACCTTAAACCTAGGTGTCTACGCCACTGCCGACGACGGTGCCGACGGTAACACATAAGCTCTCCTGTACTTCGTACTGGCGAGCTAAAAAAGTAATTTTTTATCATATCAAACAATAATTCTTATGAACAACACTGAATAAAAATTAATTTGTTTAATTGAGATCCCAGCCAATAGGAAAATTGTAAAAGAACACTTGAACCACCTTGGTGTATGAGTTTTTCCAAAAGAAAAAGAGTACAGGTTTTTGATCTCACATGTCACAGTTTCAAACATGAAACAGGTTTAGAGGAAATTAATGTTACTATGAACTTTAATGAATGAACCTAATTATAAACTTAACCTAATGATCTAATATTTGACCCCGCATGATCGAGTTTCAACCTTGACCAAAAATTTATGTTGATGAATGTTCTGATTCTATGAGTATTGGATGAAAATGTGTCCTCTAGAGTGTTTACTCAAATTATTTTTCTAAAATTTGTCCAAGTGGCCTATTTTGTTTACCCAATGTGACCCAGTTAATTTGATGGGAGATAAATGTCTTGATGAACTCGTTTGTATTGAGAAAATGACAAAACAAACAAGAGGGCCATGAGGCCCTGGAATCGCTCACCTGAGAATGGGCTATTTAAGACATAACTCTTTCAGCGCCAATGGCAAATTTTCAAGCTGCTCAAGTCAAAAGTGCGATCTCTATAGTGTTAACTAGATTGTTCTACAATTTGGCCTAATGACTTAGTTGTTGACCTGACCTGACCCATATTCGAACTTACCATAGATATCATCCAGACAAATACTCTGACCAAGTTTCAACATGCTCAAGCCAAACATGTGGCTTCCAGAGTGTTAACAAGATTAACCTTAAATTTGGCCTAGTGACCTAGTTTTTGACCCAACATGACCCATATTCGAACTTGACCTAGATATCATCAAGACAAACTTTCTGATAAAGTTTCAACATGCTTAAGTTTAAAATATGGCTTCCAGAGTGTTAACAAGATTTTCCTTCAATTTGGCCTAGACCTAGTTTTTGACCCGACATGACCTATATTCAAGCTTGGCCTAGATATCACTAAGAAAAACATTCTGACCAAGTTTCAACATGCTAAATCCAAAAATGTTGCTTCCAGAGTGTTAACAATATTTTCCTTCAATTTGGTCTAGTGACCTAGTTATTAACCCGACATGACCTATATTCGAACTTGGCCTAGATATCACTAAGACAAACATTCTGACAAAGTTTCAACATGCTCAATAAAAAAATGCGGCTTCCAGTGTTAACAAGATTTGTATTCAATTTGGCCTAGTGACCTAGTTTTTGACCCAACATGACCCAGTTTCGATCTTGGTCTAGATTTGATAAAGATATATGTTCTGATAAACTTTCTTGAAGATTGGTTGTAAAATGTTGCCACTAGAGTGTTAACAAGCAAATGTTGACGACAGACGACGGACGACGAACGACAGACAAAAGGCGATCACAAAAACTCACCTTGAGCAATTTGTGCTCTGGTGAGCCAGAAAGGGACAGGGGAAATAATCAGACCAGGTATATCTTCCTTGTTTTGTTAATTTCTCCTAATAACAAGGTTAAAGTGCTGCAACTTTGAAACAAATCTGCCAAGCGGAAACCAAGATATGTCAAACTGTGATGGACAAACAGACATACAGCTGACAGAGAAATGATCCCAAAATGTCTCCCTGAATTACAAAAGGGCACTAAGCTGACAACATGCATAATCACATGTATGTGAATTCCATGTGTGACCCTAACCTAGGACCAAGCCTGTTGAATCATGTGCTCTGTGTCTCAATCTTGTCAATTTTGTCAATATCTAAAAAATTGTTTCAAAAGCCTTCCATCTTTTCAAATATTACAGGATGGATAAATATATAATCACATGACCTCTGAACCAGTGCTATTAAATTGATTTTTGAGCCAAGCAAACTAAAACCATGCGCTCGGCACATCTTTACAGTATAGTCAACATAACTGTCGAGATATCTAACATCCTTCCTCAATTCAAAACAGAGTAGACAAAATGTATAATCAAATGATATTTAAGCCCTAGTCAGAAACCGACTGTGAACTTATCTAAATCATGTTTTCTGCTCACCATCGCAATATAGTTAAAACACCTTGCAAGTCATTTGAAAAACCTTCTATTTGTTCAATTAGTTACAGAAGGGACAAAATGTAAACATACATGCATTCTGAACCTAGAACTTGTAAATTGTTAAAACCTTTAACCAAGAGGGTACAGTCATGTGTGCTGTAAAATCATCTCATATTGGTTAACATGAGACATTAAGCTCAATGAGTCAAAAGTATCTGAAATTCAATTTGCATTGAGATCAATAAGAAAAACATAAATATTAAAATCATAGCTTACTTGTTTTAGCGACGAAATATTTGCTTTCTTTTTTAACTCGTTTAGGTCCAGGCTTTTTGGCAACCGGTTTCCCTGCCACCCTTTTATTTGTTCTGGTGTAAATCATTTCAGGCAAAGAAGACTGGGAAAAAAATAAAACACAAATATAAACTAGAAATATCACTGAAGATGATAAATACCCCCAAAACAGCACCTTGACTCAAAATATGGCTTCCGACCGACCAACAAAAGGGCCATAACTCTGTAAAACAAGACTCTACGAGTAAGAAAAAGTAACAAAGGGCAATAACTCTGTAATTATGTAAAAAAGAGTTATGGTTCTTGTACACTGCACTTCCTCTGATTATGCTCTACCATTATATGCAGTTTGATTAGATTCCATCTGTTAGTTATTAAGTAATTCTCCGGACAAGAAAAAGTAACAAAGGGCAATAACTCTGTAATTAGATAAAATAGAGTTATGGTTCCTATACACCGCACTTCCTCTCAATGTGTTGTATCGTCCTATGAAGTTTTATTAAATTCCAACAATTTGTTTTAAAGTTATGCTCTGGACAAGACTCTACGAATAAGAAAAAGTAACAAAGGGCAATAACTCTGTAATTATGTAAATTAGAGTTATGGTTCTTGTACACTGCACTTCATCTGATTATGCTCTACCATTGTATGCAGTTTTATTAGATTCCATATGTTAGTTATTAAGTAATTCTCCAGACAAGAAAAAGTAACAAAGGGCAATAACTCTGTATTTAGATTAAATAGAGTTATGGTTCCTGTACACTGCACTTCCTCTCAATGTGTTGTATCATCCTATGAAGTTTTAATAAATTCCAAGAATCAGTTTTAAAGTTATGCTCTAGACAAGACTCTACTGATAAGAAAAGGTAACAAAGGGCAATAACTCTGTAATTATTTAAATTAGAGTTATGGTTCTTGTACACTGCACTTCCTCTGATTATGCTCTACCATTGTATGCAGTTTTATTAGATTCCATCTGTTAGTTATTAAGTAATTCTCCGGACAAGAAAAAGTAACAAAGGGCAATAACTCTGTATTTAGATTAAATACAGTTATGGTTCCTGTACACTGCACTTCCTCTCAATGTGTTGTATCATCCTGTGAAGTTTTATTAAATTCCAACAATTAGTTTTAAAGTTATGCTCCGGACAAGACTCTACGAATAAGAAAAAGTAACAAAGGGCAATAACTCTGTATTTAGATAAAATAGAGTTATGGTTCCTGTACACCGCACTTCCTCTCAGTGTGTTGTATCATCCTATGAAGTTTCGTTCAAATCCTATGTTGCATTGTTAAGATATGGTCCGGACAAAATATGGCTTCCGACCGACCCACCGACCGACCGACACAGTGACTCCTATATACCCCCCCAAAACTTTGTTTTTTGGGGGTATAATAATGAGAATCATAATACAGATAAACAAATTATTTCAATAAAAGAGGACTGGTAAAGTAAAACATACATTAAATATAAAAAAGATAAAAAAAAAGATAAACAAATCATATTAATAACAGAGGACTGGTAAAATAAGGCATACACATATTAATAATGATATTCATAACAAGAAAAAAATATTGTAGACAATCCTTAGTCCCCGACCTGGTGCTTCAAGGTCAGTGGGTGCAATATTGATTGTTTGTCGTTTTACGCCGCTTTCAACAATTTTTCAGTTAAATCCAGGTGTGATAACATAGAAGATATGGCCGGATATGATTTGTCTTTAAATGGGGTCAGAGGTCAAGGTCACAGTGATCTAACTTTTGTACATGACAAATCCTTTTTCCAAGATGCATCGGTTACCAAATTTTTGTATGCAACGCCATCGCCACAAGATGCATGTGCAAATCAAATTTGGAAACTTTTAGTGAAGTGGTTAGGAGATAAGGCACGGACAAAGTTGGGTAAGATTTCTCTTTTAATGGGGTTAAAGGTCAAGGTCCCAGTGTCCCAATTTTGGAATGCATTATTGCACAAAATACGCCCTTCAAGGAGGCATAACTCTTAAACAACGTAAGTAAACTGGTCAATCTTTTATCACAACAGAGATTTTATGCCCATAAACATTCACAGCAAGTTTGATTTTGAGATAATAACTGTTGAAGTTAAAGAGCCAACATGGCCTGTTTGGCCAAATATTTGATAATTCAAGGGCCATAATCCAAAAGTGCCTTGGCGATTTGGCTGGTTATCGTCCTTGGCCCAAACATTATGTCCACAACCATGTTTACACAGTTTGGTGAAGATTTGGACGAAAATTGTTTGCCTGAGAGAGTGGACAAGGCTAACTTGGACAATTTTGGATATTTCAAGACCCATTTTCCAAAAGTTCCTTGCACAATTAGGCTGATTAGCGAACTTGGCACAGATATTGTGACGACAGCCATATTCAACAAGTTTGGTGCAGATTGGATGAATTTATTGTTTGACCTAGAGATGCTAATTTGGTGTTTTTTTTTTATAATTCAAGGGTCATAATCCAATAGTGCCTTGGGCAATTTTGCTGGTTATCAATCTTGTCATAGACATGATAAGCAATAAAACATGGAAATAATTAGGTCTTGCTATAATCTGTTTATTATACAGAGGCTTTAAATCTATTTCATTGTAATGTCATGCTTTATCATTGCTGGAAATAATAATTTATTCATATTTTATGAGCTCAAAACAGCGGGTAAAAATTGGCAAGTTATCCTTTTTCTCATAATGTAATCAACTCTTCTCTAAAGTTACACTTTCATTTTTCAAAAAAAAACAGCATTTTGTCTGGAATTTTTTTTCAGCAAGTGACTTGTGTAATTCAATCAATAATTGAAAATTCAAATGTATAAACATGTACCTCGGTTCCCAAAGATGTCGCAGGATTTTGTCTGATTTGATCTGTAAGTGTCTTCAGCTGGTCTGTATTTGTCTGAACGCTACATTTTATATCTTCTAGAACTTTGCTTTGTTGATCATTCTGTTGAACCATAATACACATATAAAACAATTAATCAACTTAATTATAAAGATAACCAGGCCATTCTTAAACCAACCTTGTAAACTAATAAGATTGTATTGAGGCACAGTCTGATTGGGTTCTCCCCTTTTTGTCACCTACCTGTGAAAGTATGCAACTATGCATGATTAGTAATAACGAATTGAAATAAGTAGTTCACGCTAAAATCTATCAATTATAACAATTTTGCAAATTCTATAGGATCATAATCCAGTCATGCATAAACAGAACTGGCTGGTTTTCGAAAGGAACGGAGCTCTCATGTATATCTAGCTACTGTATAAGTTTGGTAAACAGCGGATAATAAATGATAACTTTTACTTGTTCACAAGGTCAATTATAGCAATGTTGCCAATTTTAAAGGGCCACAATCCCGTCATGCATGAATGGATCTGGCTGGTTTTGAAAAGAAACCGAGCTCTCATGTATATCTAGCTACTGAATAGGTTTGGTAAACATCGGATAATAAATGAAGACATAATCGTGTTCACAAGAAATTGTGGACGGACGACAGACGACGGACGATGGACAAAGGGCGATCACAAAAGCTCACCTTGTCGCTACGTGACAGGTGAGCTAAAAGAATACTTTGAAAACATCTTTGCACAAAAAAAATCTCCAAAAATGATACATGTAGTATGATTATTGAATAGTAGTTGAAATCATTGTGGCAAATGGAGAAATTACTTGTTTCCAGCATTTTCTCCTTTTGCCACAATGATTTTAAAAGTCGTCTGATACAGAGGCATCAGAAACGGCTTTTTCTTGCAAGGGGTTAAAAGGCTTGGGGCACATGTGTTGCGTTCCAATATGTAGCATGCATGATGAACCGACAGATGACAAGAGTAGTAATCCTGGTGTGTCTTTGTAAATATAACAAGAGGGCCATGATGGCCCTAGTTCGCTCTCCTTAATTAACAAGAGGGCCATAATGGCCCTAGTTCGCTCACCTTAATTAAACAAGAGGGCCAAGATGGCCCTAAATCGATCACCTAATTGATAGTAAATTAGTAGCAAATATTTAACTGCAAATATCTGGAAAATTTTGTCAGGGAGTGCAAATGAAACTGAAAGGAGTGGACACTTCTCAAGAAACAGCTTATCAGTAAAGGCCATTTATATCTTGAAATCTAACAAGAACTTTAATAAGAATGGAATTATAAAGATTTTGTCATTTTGCACCTTTCCTGATGCCGCCTTGCTGCCCTGTTTTTCAAAGAAATCAATATTGCTTCAACAGTTTATTTAGAGGGTCACTTAAGAAACATTTCTACCAAATTATCTTGCAATCGCACAAGTAGATTATGGAGGAAAAGGATTTTAAAATTTGGGTATTTTTCTCACTTTCTGATGCCGCAGCAACCAAAGTTCTCAATGGAATTTAAATCTTTGAACAATTTTGAAAGAGGACCACCAAAGGAACATTCTTGATTCGTATTATATTTTCTTAAAATCAGACAAACACTTTCATAAAAATGGAATTTTCAAATTTTGTCATTTTGCCCCTTTTCTGATGCCGCCTGACTGCCATGTTTTTCGACCAATCAGTATGGCTTGAACAATTTTTATAGAGGGTCACCCAAGGAACATTTCTACCAAATTATATTTGAATCTGACAGGCAGATTCGGAGGAGAAGATTTTTAAAGTTTGGACATTTTGTCCCCTTTCTGATGCCGCAGCAACTAAAGTTCTCATTGGAATTTTAATCTTTGAACAATTTTGAAAGAGGACCACCATAGGAACATTCCTGTGATGTTTTGTGGAAATTGGTCTATTGGAATGGTAGGAGTTGGTTGTCATTTGTAGCTAAAAGTTCAATTTACCCCTTTTGAGATGACGCCTGGTTGCTATGATTGTGTAACCAATCAAAACGCCTTAATCAAATTAAATAGAGGATCATTACAGTAAGATTCATATTATATTTTCTTAAAATCAGACAAGCACTTTCATAAAAATGGAATTTTCAAATTCTGTCATTTTGCCCATTTTTTGATGCCGCCTGACTGCCATGTTTTTCGCCCAATCAGTATGGCTTGAACAATTTTTATAGAGGGTCACCAAAGGAACATTTCTACCAAATTATATTTGAATCTGACAGGCAGATTCGGAGGAGAAGATTTTTAAAGTTTGGACATTTTGTCCCCTTTTCTGATGCCGCAGCAACCAAAGTTCTCATTGGAATTTTAATCTTTGAACAATTTTGAAAGAGGACCACCAAAGGAACATTCCTGTGATGTTTTGTGGAAATTGTTCTATTGGAATGGTAGGAATTGGTTGTCATTTGTAGCTAAAAGTTCAATTTACCCCTTTTGTGATGACGCCTGGTTGCTATGATTGTGTAACTAATCAAAACGGCTTAAACAAATTAAATAGAGGATCATTACAGTAAGATTCATATTATATTTTCTTAAAATCAGACAAGCACTTTCATAAAAATGGAATTTTCAAATTTTGTCATTTTGCCCCTTTTTTGATGCCGCCTGACTGCCATGTTTTTCGCCCAATCAGTATGGCTTGAACAATTTTTATAGAGGGTCACCCAAGGAACATTTCTACCAAAGTTCTCAATGGAATTTAAATCTTTGAACAACTTTGAAAGAGGCCAACCAGAGGAACAGTCCTGTGATGTTTCACGGAAATTGTCCTTGGAGTTTGGGAGGAGATGATGTTTAAAGCTAAAAGTTAACGCCGGACGGACGACAGACGACGGACGACGGACAAAAAGTGATAGGAATAGCTCACCTGAGCCTTCGGCTCTGGTGATCTAAAAAACAAGCTTCGCCCCCTGGCGGCCATGTTTTTTCAACGGATCGGAAATATTTTAACAATCTTGGTAGAGGGTGCCCCAAGGAACATTTGTGCCAAATAATTTTCAAATCGGGCCAGTACTTTTGGACAACAAGATTTTTAAAGTTTAAACAATGCACATATAAGGAAAACAAGCTCTGCCCCCTTGAAGCCAGGTTTTTCAACAGATGGGGAATATTTGAATAATCTTGGTAAAGGGTGCCCCAAGGAACATTTGTGCATAATAATTTTCAAATCGGGCCAGTACTTTTGGACAAGAAGATTTTTAAAGTTTTAACAATGCACAAATAAGGAAAACCAGCTCCGCCCCCTGGCGTCCATGTTTTTCAACGGATGGGAAATATTTGAACAATCTTATTAAAGGGTGCCCCAAGGAACATTTGTGAAAAATAATTTTCAAATCGGGCCAGTACTTTTGAACAAGAAGATTTTTAAAGTTTTAACAATGCACAAATAAGGAAAACAAGCTCCGCCCCCTGGCGTCCATGTTTTTCAATGGATGGGAAATATTTGAACAATCTTGGTAAAGGGTGCCCCAAGGAACATTTGTGAAAAATAATTTTCAAATCGGGCCAGTACTTTTGGACAAGAAGATTTTTAAAGTTTTAACAATGCACAAATAAGGAAAACAAGCTCCGCCCCCTGGCGTCCATGTTTTTCAATGGATGGGAAATATTTGAACAATCTTGGTAAAGGGTGCCCCAAGGAACATTTGTGAAAAATAATTTTCAAATCGGGCCAGTACTTTTGGACAAGAAGATTTTTTAAGATTTGGCAATTTTCCCCTTTTCTGATGCCCTAGCAACCAAAGTTTTACTTGGAATTAAATTCTTTGAACAACTTTGAAAGAAAACCACATAAGGACCATTCCTGTGAAGTTATTTTGAAATCTGTCCTTTGGTTTAGTAGGAGAAGTCATTTGTAGGAAATTGTTAACAGACGGACAGACGATGACGACAACGACACCGGACAGTGAGTGATCACCTTGCACTTCGTCCTTAGGTGAGCTAACAAGAGGGCCATGATGGCCCTGGATCGCTCACCTGATATATTTTTTTTTCACTTTACCAATATAAGCCACTCCCCCTGGGGGCCATAGTTTCCGACCAATCAACTTGGCTTGAAAGTCGGCCTGACACTTTCGGAGGAGAAGATCTTTTAAGTTTTCACTATAGCCATATAAGGCAAAATAGCCCCGCCCCCTGGTTGCCATGTTTTTTCACCAATCAACATGGCTTGAAGGAATCTGATAGCGGGTCATCCAAAGAACATTTCGACAAAATTTATTTATTTGAAAATCTGCCAACCAGTTTGGGAGAAGAAGAATTTTGAAGTTTTTTTCATTTTGTTGCCATGGAAACCAGAATTCTGTATGGATCCCAAAAAATTTGAAGGAAATCTGGTGAGGTCATTGAGAGGATGGTTTCTGTGAAGTTTCATCCCAATTGACCCACTGGTTACTGAGGAGAAGAAATTGACGCACGACGGACGACGGACAAAAGGCGATCACAATAACTCACCTTGAGCAAAGATCAGGTGAGCTAAAAATAGCCAGGGGAGGCCCTGCTTCTCCAAAGTTACACTTTCATTTTTCAAAAAACAGCATTTTGTCTGGATACCTTTTTTAGCAAGTGACTTGTGTAAGTAATTCAATCAACAATTGAAAATTCAAATGTATAAACATGTACCTCGGTTCCCAAAGATGTCCCAGGACTTTGTCTGATTTGATCTGTAAGTGTCTTCACCTGGTCTGTATTTGTCTGAATGCTACTTTTTATATCTTCTAGAACTTTGCTTTGTTGATCATTCTGTTAAACCATAATACACAAATAAAACAATTAATCAACTTAATTATAAAGATAACCAGGCCATTCTTAAACCAACCTTGTGAACTTTACGACCAGCAAAGATCAAAATAAGATTGTATTGAGGAACAGTCTGATTGGGTTCTCCCCTTTTGTCACCGAGCTGTGAAAATATGCATGATTAGTAATAACACATTGAAATAAGTAGTTCACGCAAAAATCGATCTATGCTCATGTGAGCTAAGAAGGGGGGTGGGTGGGTGGGGGGGGGGGGGGGGGGGGGGGGGGGGGTTGGGGGGGTACATGGTAGTCCTCTATCGCTCACATAGCTATAAATGATACTTGGTGTTTATAGTTTATATGTAAAGAAGTAATGTGATAAAAAAATAAACAAGAGGGCCATGATGGCCCTGGAATCGCTCACCTGATTTTTTTTTTTTCACTTTAGCTATATAAGCCCCGCCATCTGGCGGACATAGTTTCCGACCAATCGACTTGGCTTGAAGGAATCTGATAGAGGGTCACCCTAGGAACATTTCTACAAAATTATTTGAAAATCGGCCAGACACTTTTGGAGGAGAAGATTTTTTAAGTTTTCACTATAGCCATAAAAGGCAAAATAGCCCCGACCCCTTGTGGCCATGTTTTTTAACCAATCAACATGGCTTGAAGGTATATGATAGAGGGTCATCCAAGGAACATTTCTACAAAATTATTTGAAAATCGGCCTGACACTTTTGGAGAAGAAGATTTTTTAAGTTTGCACTATAGCTATATAAGGCAAAATAGCCCCGCCCCCCCCTGGCGGCCATAATTTTTGACCAATCAACATGGCTTAAAGGAATCTGATAGAGGGTCATCCAAGGAACATTTCTACAAAATTATTTGAAAATCAGCCTGACACTTTTGGAGGAGAAGATTTTTTAAGTTTTCACTATAGCCGTATAAGGCAAAAAAGCCCCGCCCCCCTGGCGGCCATGTTTTTCGACATCAACATGGCTTCAAGGAATCTGATAGAGAGTCACCCAAGGAACATTTCTACAAAATAAGTTCAAAATCTGCCAACCAATTTGGGAGGAGAAGAATTTTGAAGTTTTTTTCGTTTCGTTGCCATGGAAACCAGAATTCTGCATGGATCCCAATAATTTGAAGGAATTCTGGTGAGGTCATTGAGAGGATGCTTTCTGTGAAGTTTCATCCCAATTGACCCACTGGTTACTGAGGAGAAGATGTTGAAGATTTTTTAAGTTTTCACTATAACCATAAAAGGCAAAATAGCCCCGCCCCCTGGCGGCCATGTTTTTCGACCAATCAACATGGCTTGAAGGAATCTGATAGAGGGTCACCCAAGGATCATTTCTACAAAATAATTTGAAAATCGGCCTGACACTTTCGGAGGAGAAGATTTTTTAAGAATTTTGAAGTTTTTTTCATTTCGTTGCCATGGAAACCAGAATTCTGCATGGATCCCAAAATTTTTAAGGAATTCTGGTGAGGACATTGAGAGGATGCTTTCTGTGAAGTTTCATCCCAGTTGACCCACCGGTTACAGAGGAGAAAATGTTGACGGACGACGGACGACTGACGACGGACGACGGACAACGGACGCCGGACATAGGGCGATCACAATAACTCACCCTGAGCACTTCGTGCACAGGTGAGCTAAAAATACTGCCTCTCGAGTTTCCCCGACAGTATTTACAATTTAAATTTTGTTGTTAAATTTTGACTAGCAACCTAGTTTTTGACTAGACACGTTATTTACCTTGATTATTTTAATAGGTGTGATGGTTAGGAAGGCAATGGAATGCATCAAGTAGTTAATAAGATATGGACTCTTAATGTAGTTGCACGCAAACTATAACTATAATTTCTAAGTAAAAAGACGGCAACAATTTGCACCATATGCAGGATAGAGTTATCTTAATTGGTTGTGTTTATAGTTGTGAAATTGGGAAAGGTTGTATAAAGTTTCAATACAATGCTTCAGGTTGTTAATGAGATTACGCTCTAAATGTACCTGTAGTTGCAAAACTTAATCCAGAATTTCTAAGTCCAAAAAGGGCCATAACTTGCATAAAATGCTGGATAGAGTTATCATACTTGAATGTTTACATAGGTGTGATGATTGATTGGGAAGGGCTGTATAAAGTTTCAAACCAATGCATGAAGTAGTTACTAAGATATGGTCTCTTAATGTAGTTACATGCAAAACTTTAACCAGAATTTATAAGTCCAAAACAAGTCCAACAAGGTTCAAAAATAGTGGTCAAGGTTAAAGGTTTTTTTCGAGAATGGCAACATCTAGGTCAAAGGTCAAGGTCGCAAGGTGAAAATTTTGGTAGTGAGAGAAAGGTCATGTCATAAGGTATACACATGTGAAATATGGTAGCCGTACCTGTTATGGTTCAAAAGTAGTCGTCAAGGTTAAAGTTTTTATCAAGAATGGCAACATCTAGGTCAAAGGTCAAGGTCGCAAGGTGAAAAATTTAGGTACTGACAGAAAGGTCATGTAACAAGGTATACACATGTGAAATATGGTAGCCTTACCTGTTATGGTTCAAAAGTAGTGGGGAAGGTTAAAAAACAAGAGGGCCATGATGGCCCTGGATCGCTCACCTTAATTATACAATGTACTGCAATGCAAAACACATCAAGACAATTATTCTGAATGCAACCTCCACAGTGTTAACAATACTTTCCTTCATTTGGCCTAGTGATCTATATTTTTTACCTGATATGACCCATATTCCAACATGGACTAGATATCATCAAGACAACATTCTGACTAAGTTTCAACTTGCTCAAAGTAAAAATGCGGCCTCCGGAGTTTGAACAATATTTTCCTTTATTGACCTAGTTTCTGATCCAATATGACCCATATTTGAACTTGACCTAGATATAATTCAGACAAACATTCTGACCAAATTTCAAGCTGCTGAAGCAAACAATGCAGCATCCAAAGTGTTCACAAGATTTTCCTTCAATTTGATCTAGTGATCTAGTTTTTGATCCAGCATGACCCATATTCAAACTTGGCCTACATATCATCAAGAAAAACATTCTGATAAAGTTTTATCATGCTGAAATTAAAAATGCAGTATCCAGAGTGTTAACATGATTACCCTTCAATTTGGTCTAGTGACCTAGTTTTTAACCCGGCATGACCCATATCCGAACTTGGCCTAGATATCATTTATACAAACATTCTGACCAAATTTCAAATTGCTGAATGCAATTTTCCCTCAATTTGACCTAGTGACCTAGTTTCTGATCCAATATGACCCATATTTGAACTTGAACTAGATATCTTTAAGACAAACATTCTGACCAAATTTCAAGCTGCTGAAGCAAAAAATGCGGCATCAAAAGTGTTAACAAGATTTTCTTTCAATTTGACCTAGTGACCTAGTTTTTGACCCAACGTGACCCATGTTCGAACTTGACCTACATATTATCAAGACAAACATTCTGATAAAGTTTCAATATGCTCAAGTTGAAAATGTGGCCTCCAGAGTGTTAACAAGATTTTCCTTCAATTCGACCTAGTGACCTAGTTTTTGACCTCATATCGCCCAGTTTCGAACTTGTCCAAGATTTTATGGAGATGAACGTTCTGATAAACTTTCATGAAGATTGGATGCAAAATGTAGCCCGTAGAGTGTTAACAAGCTCAAATGTTGACGATGGACGACGGACGACGCACGACGGACGGACGCCGGACAAAATGTGATCACAATAGCTCACCTTGCACTTCGTGCATAGGTGAGCTAAAAATTGAGAATGGCAACATCTAGGTCAAAGGTCAAGGTCGCAAGGTCAAAAATGTTGGTACTGACAGAAAGGTCATGTCACAAGGAATACACATGTGAAATATGGTAGCCGTATCTGTTATGGTTCAAAAGTAATGGCCAAGGTTAAAGTTTTTTTCGAGAATGGCATCATCTAGGTCAAAGGTCAAGGTCGCAAGGTCAAAAATGTTGGTACTGACAGAAAGGTAATGTCACAAGGAATACACATGAGAAATATGGTAGCCGTACCTGTTATGGTTCAAAAGTAGTGGTCAAGGTTAAAGTTTTTTTCATGCAGACAGGCCAAAAACTACATCTAGGTCAAAGGTCAAGGTCGCAAGGTTAAAGTTTTTTTGTGCAGACAGACAGACGTGCAGACAGACGTGCAGACAGGCCAAAAACTATATGCCCCCCGAATCGGAGATTCCGGGGGGGCATAAAAAGGGCCATAACTTGAATAAAATGCAGGATAGTTATTTAACTTGAAAATCAACATAGGTGTGACAGTTGGATAGGGTTGCATAAAGTTGCAAAGCAATGCATGAAGTAAATACTAGGATATCGACTCTTAATGTAGTTGCATGCAAAACGTTAACCAAATTTCTAGTTTAAACAAGAGCACCGCGTACGGCACAGACGCTCGACTTATAGGGAGAAAAAAAAAACCAAGAGGGCCATGATGGCCCTTGAATCGCTCACCTGATTTTTTATTTTTTTTTTCACTCTAGCTATATAAGCCTCGCCCCCTGGCAGCCATAGTTTCCGACCAATCAACTTGGCTTGAAGGAATCTGATAGAGGGTCACCCTAGGAAAATTTCTACAAAATTATTTGAAAATCGGCCAGATTCTTTTGGAGGAGAAGATTTTTTAAGTTTTCACTATAGCCATATAATGCAAAATAGCCCTGCCTACTGGCGGCCATGTTTTTTGACCAATCAACATGGCTTGAAGGAATCTGAAAGTGGGTCATCCAAGGAACATTTCTACAAAATTATTTGAAAATCGGGCCGACACTTATCGGAGAAGAAGATTTTTTAAGTTTGCACTATAGCCATATAAGGCAAAATAGCCCCCCCCCCCACCCCCCTGGCGGCCATGTTTTTCGACCAATCAACATGGCTTGAAGGAATCTGATAGAGGGTCACCCAAGGAACATTTCTACAAAATCATTTGAAAATCAGCCTGACACTTTCGGAGGAGAAGATTTTTTTTAAGTTTTCACTATAGCCATATAAGGCAAAATAGCCCCGCCCCCCTGGCGGCCGTGTTTTTTGACCAATCAACATGGTTTGAAGAAATCTGGTAGAGGGTCATCCAAGGAACATTTCTACAAAATTATTTGAAAATCGGCCTGACACTTATGGAGGAGAAGATTTTTTAAGTTTCGTTGCCATGGAAACCAGAATTCTGCATGGATCCCTAAAATTTGAAGGAATTCTGGTGAGGTCATTAAGAGGATGCTCTCTGTGAAGTTTCATCCCAATTGACCCACTGGTTACTGAGGAGAAGATGTTGAAGATTTTTTAAGTTTTCACTTTGGCCATATAAGGCAAAATAGCCCCCGCCCCCTGGCGGCCATGTTTTTCGACCAATCAACATTGCTTGAAGGAATCTGATAGAGGGTCACCCAAGGAACATTTCTACAAAATTATTTGAAAATCGGCCTGACACTTATGGAGGAGAAGATTTTTTAAGTTTTCACTATAGCCATAAAAGGCAAAATAGCCCCGCCCCCTGGCGGCCATGTTTTTTGACCAATCAACATGGCTTGAAGGAATCTGATAGAGGATCACACAAGGAACATTTCTACAAAATTATTTGAAAATCGGCCTGACACTTTTGGAGAAGAAGATTTTTTAAGTTTGCACTATAGCCATATAAAGCAAAATAGCCCCGCCCCCCCCTGGCGACCATGTTTTTCGACCAATCAACTTGGCTTGAAGGAATCTAATAGAGGGTCACCCAAGGAACATTTCTACAAAATTATTTGAAAATCAGCCTTACACTTTTGGAGAAGAAGATTTTTTAAGTTTTCACTATAGCCATATAAGGCAAAATAGCCCCGCCCCCCCTGGCGGCCATGTTTTTCGACCAATCAACACGGCTTGAAGGAATCTGATAGAGGGTCATCCAAGGAACATTTCTACAAAATTATTTGAAAATCTGCCAACCAATTTCGGAGAAGAAGAATTTTGAAGTTTTTTCGGTTTCGTTGCCATGGAAACCAGAATTTTGCATGGATCCCAAAAATTTGAAGGAATTCTGGTGAGGTCATTGAGAGGATGCTTTCTGTGAAGTTTCATCCAAATTGACTCACTGGTTACTGAGGAGAAGAAGTTGACGGACGACGGACGACGCACGACGGACGCCGGACAAAAGGCGATCACAATAACTCACCTTGAGCAAAGCTCAGGTGAGCTAAAAATGAGCTAAACAATAAAACCTTAACCGGATGACCACGCCGCCACCGCCGCCGCCGACGACGACGCCAGGGTCATGACAAAAGCTCTCGGTTTTTTCAAAAGTCGAGCTAAAAAGGGCCATAAATTGCAAAATATACTGGATAGAGTTATCATACTTGATTGTTTACATAAGTGTGATGGTTGGGAAGGGTTGTATAAAGTTTCAATGCAATGCATCTAGTAAATACTGAGATATGGACTCTTAATTTAGTTGCAAGCAAAACTTTAACCAGAATTTCTAGGTGAAAACAGGGCCATAATTTGCATGAAATGCAGGATAGAGTTATCTAACTTGATAATCTACATAGGTGTGATAGTTGGGTCTAAGGGTTGTAGAAAGTTTCAATGCAATGCATCAGGTAAATACAGAGATATGGATTCTTAACTCAGTTACACGCAAAACTTTAACCAGAATTTCTAAGTAAAACAAGATGTGTTTGTGAAACACTGATGCCCCCGAAGGGCAACATCTAGGTCAAAGGTCAAGGTCGCCATGTAAATTTTTTTGGTACTGACAGAAAGGTCATGTCACAAGGAATAAACATGTGAAATATGGTAGCCGTACCTGTTATGGTTCAAAAGTAGTGGTCAAGGTTAAAGTTTTTTTCGAGAATGGCAACATCTAGGTCAAAGGTCAAGGTCGCAAGGTGAACAATTTTGGTACTGACAGAAAGGTAATGTCACAAGGAATACACATGAGAAATATGGTAGCCGTACCTGTTGTGGTTCAAAAGTAGTGGTCAAGGTTAAAGTTTTTTTCATGCAGACAGGCCAAAAACTACATCTAGGTCAAAGGTCAAGGTCGCAAGGTTAAAGTTTTTTTGTGCAGACAGACAGACGTGCAGACAGACGTGCAGACAGGCCAAAAACTATATGCCCCCCGAATCGGAGATTCCGGGGGGGCATAAAAAGGGCCATAACTTGAATAAAATGCAGGATAGTTATTTAACTTGAAAATCAACATAGGTGTGACAGTTGGATAGGGTTGCATAAAGTTGCAAAGCAATGCATGAAGTAAATACTAGGATATCGACTCTTAATGTAGCTGCATGCAAAACGTTAACCAAATTTCTAGTTTAAACAAGAGCACCGCGTACGGCACAGACGCTCGACTTATAGGGAGAAAAAAAAACCCAAGAGGGCCATGATGGCCCTTGAATCGCTCACCTGATTTTTTATTTTTTTTTTCACTCTAGCTATATAAGCCTCGCCCCCTGGCAGCCATAGTTTCCGACCAATCAACTTGGCTTGAAGGAATCTGATAGAGGGTCACCCTAGGAAAATTTCTACAAAATTATTTGAAAATCGGCCAGATTCTTTTGGAGGAGAAGATTTTTTAAGTTTTCACTATAGCCATATAATGCAAAATAGCCCTGCCTACTGGCGGCCATGTTTTTTGACCAATCAACATGGCTTGAAGGAATCTGAAAGTGGGTCATCCAAGGAACATTTCTACAAAATTATTTGAAAATCGGGCCGACACTTATCGGAGAAGAAGATTTTTTAAGTTTGCACTATAGCCATATAAGGCAAAATAGCCCCCCCCCCCACCCCCCTGGCGGCCATGTTTTTCGACCAATCAACATGGCTTGAAGGAATCTGATAGAGGGTCACCCAAGGAACATTTCTACAAAATCATTTGAAAATCAGCCTGACACTTTCGGAGGAGAAGATTTTTTTTAAGTTTTCACTATAGCCATATAAGGCAAAATAGCCCCGCCCCCCTGGCGGCCGTGTTTTTTGACCAATCAACATGGTTTGAAGAAATCTGGTAGAGGGTCATCCAAGGAACATTTCTACAAAATTATTTGAAAATCGGCCTGACACTTATGGAGGAGAAGATTTTTTAAGTTTCGTTGCCATGGAAACCAGAATTCTGCATGGATCCCTAAAATTTGAAGGAATTCTGGTGAGGTCATTAAGAGGATGCTCTCTGTGAAGTTTCATCCCAATTGACCCACTGGTTACTGAGGAGAAGATGTTGAAGATTTTTTAAGTTTTCACTTTGGCCATATAAGGCAAAATAGCCCCCGCCCCCTGGCGGCCATGTTTTTCGACCAATCAACATTGCTTGAAGGAATCTGATAGAGGGTCACCCAAGGAACATTTCTACAAAATTATTTGAAAATCGGCCTGACACTTATGGAGGAGAAGATTTTTTAAGTTTTCACTATAGCCATAAAAGGCAAAATAGCCCCGCCCCCTGGCGGCCATGTTTTTTGACCAATCAACATGGCTTGAAGGAATCTGATAGAGGATCACACAAGGAACATTTCTACAAAATTATTTGAAAATCGGCCTGACACTTTTGGAGAAGAAGATTTTTTAAGTTTGCACTATAGCCATATAAAGCAAAATAGCCCCGCCCCCCCCTGGCGACCATGTTTTTCGACCAATCAACTTGGCTTGAAGGAATCTAATAGAGGGTCACCCAAGGAACATTTCTACAAAATTATTTGAAAATCAGCCTTACACTTTTGGAGAAGAAGATTTTTTAAGTTTTCACTATAGCCATATAAGGCAAAATAGCCCCGCCCCCCCTGGCGGCCATGTTTTTCGACCAATCAACACGGCTTGAAGGAATCTGATAGAGGGTCATCCAAGGAACATTTCTACAAAATTATTTGAAAATCTGCCAACCAATTTCGGAGAAGAAGAATTTTGAAGTTTTTTCGGTTTCGTTGCCATGGAAACCAGAATTTTGCATGGATCCCAAAAATTTGAAGGAATTCTGGTGAGGTCATTGAGAGGATGCTTTCTGTGAAGTTTCATCCAAATTGACTCACTGGTTACTGAGGAGAAGAAGTTGACGGACGACGGACGACGCACGACGGACGCCGGACAAAAGGCGATCACAATAACTCACCTTGAGCAAAGCTCAGGTGAGCTAAAAATGAGCTAAACAATAAAACCTTAACCGGATGACCACGCCGCCACCGCCGCCGCCGACGACGACGCCAGGGTCATGACAAAAGCTCTCGGTTTTTTCAAAAGTCGAGCTAAAAAGGGCCATAAATTGCAAAATATACTGGATAGAGTTATCATACTTGATTGTTTACATAAGTGTGATGGTTGGGAAGGGTTGTATAAAGTTTCAATGCAATGCATCTAGTAAATACTGAGATATGGACTCTTAATTTAGTTGCAAGCAAAACTTTAACCAGAATTTCTAGGTGAAAACAGGGCCATAATTTGCATGAAATGCAGGATAGAGTTATCTAACTTGATAATCTACATAGGTGTGATAGTTGGGTCTAAGGGTTGTAGAAAGTTTCAATGCAATGCATCAGGTAAATACAGAGATATGGATTCTTAACTCAGTTACACGCAAAACTTTAACCAGAATTTCTAAGTAAAACAAGATGTGTTTGTGAAACACTGATGCCCCCGAAGGGCAACATCTAGGTCAAAGGTCAAGGTCGCCATGTAAATTTTTTTGGTACTGACAGAAAGGTCATGTCACAAGGAATAAACATGTGAAATATGGTAGCCGTACCTGTTATGGTTCAAAAGTAGTGGTCAAGGTTAAAGTTTTTTTCGAGAATGGCAACATCTAGGTCAAAGGTCAAGGTCGCAAGGTGAACAATTTTGGTACTGACAGAAAGGTCATGTCACAAGGTATACACATGTGAAATATGGTAGCCGTACCTGTTATGGTTCAAAAGTAGTGGTCAAGGTTAAAGGGTTTTTTCGAGAATTTTTGATAATTCAAGGGCCATAATCCAAAAGTTCCTTGGCGATTTGGCTGGTTATCGTCCTTGGCACAAACATTATGTCCACAACCATGTTTACACAGTTTGGTGAAGTTGTGGTTGAAAGTTGTTTGCCTTAAGAGAGCGGACAAGGCTAACTTAGCCAATTTTGGATAATTCAAGACCCTTTTTCCAAAAGTTCCTTGGACAATTTGGCTGATTAGAGAACTTGGCACATATATTGTGCCCGCAGCCATATTCAATAAGTTTGGTGCAGATTGGATGAATATTGTTTGACCTAGAGAGTCTAATTTGGTAAATTTTTGATAATTCAAGGGTCATAATCCAATAGTGCCTTGGGCAATTTCGCTGGTTATAAATCTTGTCATAGACATGATAAGCAATAAAACATGGAAATAATTAGGTCTTGCTAAAATCTGTTTATTATACAGTGGCTATAAATCTGTTTCAGTGTAATGTCATGCTTTATCATTGCTGAAAATAATAATTTATTCATATTTCATAAGCTCAAAACAGCGAGTAACAAGAAACCGCTGAAGACAGTAGGGCCGAATTGTCGGCAATTTGACCTTGAAAATCGATAAACCATGGTCAAGGTCAAAGTAACCATAGAAATCAATAGAACTTGTTACTGGTTACCTTCAGGCAAAGTTTCAAGTTTGTCACCCTTTCCAGTGCTGAGATTTTGCCTCAACATGAAACTTTAACCAAAATGTTAACGGACAGACGGACATCGCCAATCTATAGACCGGAATTGCGAGAGCAATCTGCCCAAAAATTGGCAAGTTTTTCTTTTCTCATAATGTAATCAACTCTTCTCCAAAATTACACTTTCATTTTTCGAAAAAACAGCATTTAGTCTGGATACTTTTTTTCAGCAAGTGACTTGTGTAATTCAATCAACAATTGAAAATTCAAATGTATAAACATGTACCTCGGTTCCCAAAGATGTCCCGGGACTTTGTCTGATTTGATCTGTAAGTGTCTTCAGCTGGTCTGTATTTGTCTGAACGCTACTTTTTATATCTTCTAGAACTTTGCTTTGTTGATCATTCTATTGAACCATAATACACAAATAAAACAATTAATCAACTTAATTATACATTTTGCCTAGCAACCTAGTTTTTGACTAGACATGACACATATTTATACTATGACTAGTTTCACCCAGGAAACATTCTGGCATAGTTCTAACCTGCTCAAGTAACAAGAGCTATCGGAGGACAGCATGCTCGACTATTTCACCGCTTATTTGATTACTGAGATAATGGACTCTAATGTAGTTGCATGCTAAACATTAACCACAATGTCTTAAAGGGTGATAATTTGCATTATATGCAGGATAAAGTTATTTAACTTGATTATTTTCATAGGTGTGATGGTTGGGAAGGGTTGTATAACGTTTCAATGGAATGCATCAAGTAGTTACTAAGATATGGACTCTTAATGTATTTGCACACAAACCTTTAACCATAGGGCAACAATTTGCACCATATGCAACTACATGTAGTTCGAAGTTATTGCAAAAAATAGTGTTTTTTTCATTAAAGATCAAAGTGACTTTGACCTTATGATCGATTCCATGACCTGTTTGAGTCAAGTGCTGATCATGACCATTACCCAAACTAAGTTCCAGGGTCATAGGCCTAAGCAATCAGTAGTTTTAAAGCAAGGAATGTTTCTGTATTGAAGGTCACAGTGAACAGACTCTCTAGACATCCCCAACTTGCTATGATGTATGTCCATACCAAGTTTGAAGATCATAGGCCTAGACGTATGTATGTTAAAAGGGTAAATGCTAGCTTTCACAAAAACTTTAACCATTAACTGTTTCTTTACAGAAAGGTCAGTGACCTTGACCTTTGACCTAGTTACTCCAAACTATCTAGGCAAAACCAACTTGAAGATCACAGGCCTAAGTGTATGTTACTTATATGGGTAAATGCTAGCTTGCACGAGAACTTTAACCCAACTATTTTCATATAGAAGGTCACAATGACCTTGACCTTTGACCTACTGACTCCAAAGTTTATAGGCATCCCCAACTTGCTTTGAAGAATGTCCATACAAAGTGTAAAGACCATAGGCTTAGGTGTATGCTAGTTATAAGGGTAAATGCTAGCTTGAACACAAACTTTAACCATGAACTGTTTCTATATAGAAAGTTACAGTGACCTTGACCTTGACCTTTGACCTACTGACTCCAAACTGTGTAGGCATCACTAACTTGCTTTGAAGTATGTCCATACCAAGTTTGAAGATCATTGTCCTAGGCGTATGCAAGTTATACGGGTAAATGCTAGCTTGAACAAAAACTTTAACCAACGCTGACGGCGACAGCGACGCCGGGGTGACTACAATAGCTCCCCTTATTCTTCGAAAAGTCGAGCTAAAATTGCCCCTTGTTGAATATCTATCTAAACAATTATACTTATATTTTGCATATCGACCAAGTTTTTGACCAGACATGACCTATATTTATACTAAGGCTAGATATTATCAAGACCAACATTCTGAATGTTTAAACATGCTAAAGTCCAAAATGCAACATCTGGGGTCTCCACAAAAAATTTCTTAAATTTGGTACAATGACCTACTTTTTGATCTAAAGTATCCAAGCCTTACAGTTAGGCTAGATATCATCAAGGCAAAATTCTGACAAAAACATATAAAAACAAGAGGGCCATGATGGCCCTTGAATCGCTCACCTGATTTTTTTTTTTTTTTTCACTTTAGCTATATAAGCCTCGCCCCCTGGCAGCCATAGTTTCCGACCAATCAACTTGGCTTGAAGGAATCTGATAGAGGGTCACCCTAGGAACATTTCTACAAAATTATTTGAAAATCGGGCCGACACTTTTGGAGAAGAAGATTTTTTAAGTTTGCACTATAGCCATATAAGGCAAAATAGCCCCCCCCCCCCCCTGGCGGCCATGTTTTTCGACCAATCAACATGGCTTGAAGGAATCTGATAGAGGGTCACCCAAGGAACATTTCTACAAAATTATTTGAAAATCAGCCTGACACTTATGGAGGAGAAGATTTTTTAAGTTTTCATTATAGCCATAAAAGGCAAAATAGCCCCGCCCCCTGGCGGCCATGTTTTTTGACCAATCAACATGGCTTGAAGGAATCTGATAGAGGATCACCCAAGGAACATTTCTACAAAATTATTTGAAAATCGGCCTGACACTTTTGGAGGAGAAGATTTTTTAAGTTTGCACCATAGCCATATAAGGCAAAATAGCCCCGCCCCCCCCCTGGCGGCCATGTTTTTCGACCAATTAACATGGCTTGAAGGAATCTGATAGAGGGTCACCCAAGGAACATTTCTACAAAATTATTTGAAAATCGGCCTTACACTTTCGGAGGAGAAGATTTTTTAAGTTTTCACTATAGCCATATAAGGCAAAATAGCCCCGCCCCCCCTGGCGGCCATGTTTTTCGACCAATCAACATGGCTTGAAGGAATCTGATAGAGGGTCACCCAAGGAACATTTCTACAAAATTATTTGAAAATCTGCCAACCAATTTGGGAGAAGAAGAATTTTGAAGTTTTTTCGGTTTCGTTGCCATGGAAACCAGAATTTTGCATGGATCCCAAAAATTTGAAGGAATTCTGGTGAGGTCATTGAGAGGATGCTTTCTGTGAAGTTTCATCCCAATTGACCCACTGGTTACTGAGGAGAAGAAGTTGACGGACGACGCACGACGGACGCCGGACAAAAGGCGATCACAATAACTCACCTTGAGCAAAGCTCAGGTGAGCTAACAAGAGGGCCATTATTATCAGATGGCCCTATATCGCTCACCTGATTTTATTTATTTTCACTTTAGCCATTTAAGCTACAGTGACCTTGACCTTGACCTTTGACCTACTGACTCCAAACTGTGTAGGCATCACTAACTTGCTTTGAAGTATGTCCATACCAAGTTTGAAGATCATTGGCCTAGGCGTATGCAAGTTATAAGGGTAAAATGCTAGCTTGAACAAAAACTTTAACCAACGCTGACGGTGACTACAATAGCTCCCCTTATTCTTCGAAAAATCAAGCTAAAAATGCCCCTTGTTGAATGTCTATCTAAACAATTATATTTATATTTTGCATATCGACCAAGTTTTTGACCAGACATGACCTATATTTATACTTAGCCTAGATATTATCAAGACCAACATTCTGAATGTTTAAACATGCAACATCTGGGGTCTCCACAAAAAAATTGTTAAATTTGGCACAATTACCTACTTTTTGATCCTAAGTATCCAAGCCTTACAGTTAGGCTAGATATCATCAAGGCAAAATTCTGACAAAAACATATAACAAGAGGGCCATGATGGCCCTGGATCGCTCACCTTAATTATACAATGTACTGCAATGCAAAACACATCAAGACAATTATTCTGAATGCAACCTCCACAGTGCTAACAATATTTTCCTTCATTTGGCCTAGTGATCTATATTTTTTTTACCTGATATGACCCATATTCCAACATGGACTAGATATCATCAAGACAGCATTCTGACGTTTCAACTTGCTCAAAGTAAAAATGCGGCCTCCGGAGTTTGAACCATATTTTCCTTTATTGACCTAGTTTCTGATCCAATATGACCCATATTCGAACTTGACCTAGATATAATTCAGACAAACATTCTGACCAAATTTCAAGCTGCTGAAGCAAAAAATGTGGCATCCAAAGTGTTAACAAGATTTTCCTTCAATTTGATCTAGTGACGTAGCATGACCCATATTCGAACTTGGCCTACATATCATCAAGAAAAACATTCTGATAAAGTTTCATCATGCTGAAATTTAACAAGAGGCCCAAGAGGGCCAGTATCGCTCCATGGCCATAAGGCAAAAATAAAATCTCCAAACAGCCCTGCCCCCTGGTGGCTATTCTTTTACCAACCACCATGGCTTAAAGGAATCTTGTAGAGTGTCACTTAAGGAACATTTCTACAAAATTATTTGAAAATCGGCCCAACACTTTCGGAGGAGAAGATTTTTTAAGTTTTCACTATAGATATAAGGCGAAATAGCCCCGCCATCTGGCGGCCATGTTTTTCGACCAATCAACATGGCTTGAAGGAATCTGATAGAAGGTCACCCAATGAACATTTCTACAAAATTATTTGAAAATCGGCTGAACACTTTTGGAGAAGAAGATTTTTTAAGTTTTCACTATAGCCATATAAGGCGAAATAGCCCCGCCCCCCTGGCGGCCATGTTTTTCGCCGAATCAACATTTCTTGAAGGAATCTGATAAAGGGTCACCCAAGGAACATTTCTACAAAATTATTTGAAAATCAGCTGAACACTTTCGGAGGAGAAGATTTTTTAAGTTTTCACTATTGCAATATAAGGCAAAATAGCCCCGCCCCCCTGGCGGCCATGTTTTTCAACCAATCGACATTTCTTGAAGGAATCTAATAAAGAGTCACCCAAGGAACATTTCTACAAAATTATTTGAAAATCGACCCGACACTTTTGGAGAAGAAGATTTTTTAAGTTCTCACTATTTTTTTCTTTCGGTTGCCATGGAAACCAGAATTTCGAATGGATCAAAAAAAATTGAAGGAATTTAGTAGAGGACATTGAGAGGATGCTTCCCATGAAGTTTCAACCAAATTGGCCAAGTGGTTAGGGAGAAGAAGTCGTTTAAAGGAAAAGTTTACGCACGCACGCACGCACACACGCACGCACGACGGACAATTCGCCATGACATAAGCTCGACTGGCTTTCAGCCAGTGGAGCTAAAAAAGTGGGGTGGTACGAAAAACCTTAACCAAATTTCTTAGTAAAAAAGAGCCATAATTCTTACAAAAACCTTGACAGAGTTATGTACTCTTGTCTGTTGATGGTGGTAATGATTTTGAAAAACGAGGTGGTACAAAAAACTTAACCAAGGTGCGATGATTGATAAATCATTGCAACCGATGTCATTCATCAATCAATGGGCTTTAACTCTTTCTCCCACATACAACAAATCTCAAGATGACAACTTTGAAAACATCTAAGCAAAAATATATAGACTATATATCAATGAAAGTGTAATTATCGCTTAGAATTTGTAAAAGTGCTCATTTTGCTTTTGACACAATATTTTCAAAAGTCTTTTTTTGCAGAGGCATCAGAAAGCGTCTGTGTGTGGACAAAGGGTTAAAGTTAAATTGGAGAAAAGACACCGATTGCCTGGGAAGACGTGTGCAAGAAAGTATAACTAAACCAGAGGCCCAAGAGGGCCAGTATCGCTCCACGGCCATAAGGCAAAAATAAAATCTCCAAACAGCCCTGCCCCGTGGTGGCTATTTTTTTTACCAACCACCATGGCTTAAAGGAATCTTGTAGAGTGTCACCAAAGGAATGTTTCTGCAAAATTATTTGAAAATCGGCTGAACACTTTCGGAGAAGAAGATGTTTTAAGTTTTCACTATAGCTATATAACGCAAAAAAGCCCCGCCCCCTGGCGGCCATGTTTTTCGCCCAATCAACATTTCTTGAAGGAATCTAATTAAGGTTCACACAAGGAACATTTCTACAAAATTATTTGAAAATCGGCCTGACACTTTTGGAGGAGAAGATTTTTTAAGTTTGCTCTTTAGCCATATAGGCAAAATAGCCCCGCCCTGTGACGGCCATGTTTTTTTACCAATCAACATGGCTTGAAGGAATCTGATAGAGGGTCACCCACGGAACATTTCTACATAATTATTTGAAAATCTGCTGAACACTTTTTGAGAAGAAGATTATTTAAGTTTTCACTATAGCTATATAAGGTAAAAAAGCCCCGCCCCCTGGCGGCCATGTTTTTCGCCCGATCAAAATTTCTTGAAGGAATCTAATAAAGGGTCACCCAAGGAACATTTCTACAAAATTATTTGAAAATCGGCCTGACACTTTCGGAGAATTTGTTTGTTTGGAGTTTAACGCCGCTTTCAACAGCACGCACGCACGACGGACAATTCGCCATGACATAAGCTCGACTGGCTTTCAGCCAGTGGAGCTAAAAATCAGTATCCAGAGTGTTAACACAATTACCCTTCAATTTGGCCTAGTGACCTAGTTTTTAACCCGGCATGACCCATATCCGAACTTGGCTTAGATATCATTTAGATAAACATTCTGACCAAATTTCAAGCTGCTGAAGCAAACAATGCGGCTTCTACAGAGTTAACAAGATTTTCCCTTAATTTGGCCTTGTGACCTAGTTTATGATCCAATATGACCCATATTCGAACTTGGCCTAAATATCATTCAGCTCAACATTCTGACCAAATTTCAAGCCACTGAAGCAAAACATGCGGCTTCTACAGAGTTAACAAAATTTTCCGTTAATTTTGCCTTGTGACCTAGTTTATGATCCAATATGACCCATATTTAAACTTGACCTAGATATCTTTAAGACAAACATTCTGACAAAATTTCAAGCTGCTGAAGCAAAAAATGCGGCATCCAAAGTGTTAACAAGATTTTCCTTCAATTTAGCCTAGTGACCTAGTTTTTGACCCGGCATGACCCATATTCGAACTTAACCTAGATATCATTCAGCTCAACATCATTCTGAACAAATTTCAAGCCGCTGAAGCAAAAAATGCGGCTTCTACAGAGTTAACAAGATATTTCCTCAATTTAGCCTAGTGACCTAGTTTTTGACCCGGCATGACCCATATTCGAACTTGGCCTAGATATCATTCAGCACAACATTCTGACCAAATTTCAAGTTGCTGAAGCAAAAAATGCGGCATCCAAAGTGCAAGATTTTCCTTCAATTTGACCTAGTGACCTAGTTTTTGACCCGGCATAACCCATATTCGAACTTGACCTAGATATTTTTAAGACAAACATTCTGACAAAATTTTAAACTGCTTAAGTAAAAATTGAGGCCTCTGGAGTGTTAACAAGATTTGCCTTCAATTTGACCTACATATCATTAAGACAAACATTCTGATAAAGTTTCAACATGCTCAAGTTGAAAATGTGGCCTCCAGAGTGTTAACAAGATTTCCCTTCAATTCGACCTAGTGACCTAGTTTTTGACCTCATATGGCCCAGTTTCGAACTTGTCCAAGATTTTATGGAGATGAACGTTCTGATAACTTTTCATGAAGATTGGATGCAAAATGTAGCCTGTAGAGTGTTAACAAGCTCAATTGTTGACGACGCACGACTCACGACGCACGACGGACGGACGCCGGACAAAATATGATCCCAATAGCTCACCTTGCACTTCGTGCATAGGTGAGCTAAAAACAAGAGGGCCATTATTATCAGATATCGCTCACCTGATTTTATTTATTTTCACTTCAGCCATTTAAGCCCGGCCCCCTGCATAGCGGCCATAGTTTTCGACCAATCAACATAGCTTGAAGGAATCTGATAAAGGGTCACCCTAGGAATATTTCTATAAAATTATTTGAAAATGGCGAAACACTTTCGGAGAAGAAGATTTTTTAAGTTTTCACTCTTGATTGAAAGCCATATAAGGCAAAATAGCCTTGCCCTCTGGAAGCCAGGTTTTCGACCAATCAACATGGCTTGAAAGAATCCGATAGTGGGTCACTTTTAAAAGGAACATTCTGAAGCTTTATCTTGAAAATTACTGAGAGATCGTTGACCTTCTCCAGGAGCGAATGTAAAGGTAGAATTTCTGTTTTCAATATCTGCATCATCCAACAATGTGTTAATAAAGGACATGTGACAAATAAATGAAGTTTTCATCATGTTCACCAAGTCAATTATAAAAATTTTGCAAATTTTAAAGGGCCATTATCCAGTCATGTATGAACAGATCTGGCTGGTTTTCGAAAGGAACCCAGCTCTCATGTATATCTAGCTACTGTATAAGTTTGGAAACAGCAGATAATAAATGATGACTCTTACCAAGTCTTGTTCACAAGGTCAATTATAGCAATTTTGCCAATTTTAAAGGGCCATAATCCCTTCATGCATGAATGGATCTGGCTGGTTTTCGAAAAGGAACCGAGCTCTCATGTATATCTAGCTACTGAACAGGTTTGGTAAACATCGGATAATAAATAAGACTTAATCGTGTTCACAAGAAATTGTGGACGGACAACAGACGACGGACGATTGACAAAGGGCGATCACAAAAGCTCACCTTGTCACTACGTGACAGGTGAGCTAAGAGAAGACTTTGAAAACATTTATGCACAAACTTAGAAAAATCTCCATAAATGATACATGTAGTATGATTATTGAATAGGAGTTGAAATCATTGTGGCAAATGGAGAAATTACTCGTTTCGAGCATTTTCTCCTTTTGCCACAATGATTTTAAAAGTCGAGAAAACGGCTTTTTCTTGCAAGGGGTTAAAAGGCTTGGGGCACATGTGTTGTGTTCCAATATGTAGCATGCATGATGAACAGACAGATGACAAGAGTAGTAATCCTGGTGTGTCTTTCACTCACAATAATTTGTTTTTTTTCTAGTTCAAATCCAGCTAGGGCTGATAAAACATTTTAGAATTGACTGTAATATGTAAAAGTTTCAGGTGCTTTTAATTTAAATAAAATAGTATATGTTCATTATTGGCACATATGATTCCAGGTTATGGTGATAGTAAAGTTGGTGAACTAGTTGATTACTTCACATCAGCATTAGAAGAAGCTGGATTTGAACCTGACAAATGTGAGGCAGAATGGACCAAACTAAAAAATATATATTCAAAAGGTAAATTAGAAATATTCCATCACTTAAGGGTCATTGATCTCATCACATTTAGTTACAATTTTGAAGATTGAGCACTGCTTGGGGGGCACTGCAGCTTTGCAGTGTTGCAGTGGTACAATTATTTCAGAATTTATAATATGTATAAAGATACTATATCAATCTTGAACTAATCAATAAAGTTTGTATGTAATCCAGCTTTATTTAGTGATAAAATGCTGACCACATTATATCCTTCACTTTCAATTGAACAGTTATAACAGCTATTCTGTCAAATGTTAAACTTTATCCTGTTTAACTTTTATTCTTACACTTTTCAGAATTGATAAACCAAATAAAGCTACTTGGAGTGAGGTGAATGAGAAGTTTCAGCAGCTGTGTCCAAATTTCCTGGCTCTTAGTGACTTGGTTCTTACCTTTCCAGCTTCATCAACAGATGCAGAGAGGGGTTTTAACAGGTTGAAAATCACTAAAACTGACTGGAGAAGTAGGCTGACAGATACCCACCTAACAGATCAGCTCATGGTGATGCTGGAGTCTCCAGATGTTCTTCATTATGATCCACTGCCAGCAATTCACATATGGAGTGCCACTCCACGCAGAATCAGGAATGTTACAAAAGTCAAATCTCAAACTTTAAATGACACACTTCAGTCTGACAGTGTTGAAGATCAAACTGTAATCAATATGGAGAATTCTGGTGCATCTCAGAGTTTTGACAATTCTGCTTCAGAAATTGTAGCTAAATCTTTGTCAGATAGTGTTGATTTATCTAAGAATTCTGATAATTCTACTTCAGAAGATATCACAGCTATAGCTTTGTCAGAAAATATAAACATACCTACCTCTGAAGATGATGGAAATTTGTTTGACTCTCAGTCTGAATTGGCCCAAGCTGATTCTGATTCAGATTATGAGTCAGATGAGTGTTATTCTGATGAAAATTCTGGTGAAGAGGAATATCAGTATATTCCAATTAAGTCAATTTGTTTTGTTTGTTTGTTTGGAGTTTAACGCCGCTTTCAACAACTTTGGTCATATCACGGCGGTCAGTGCACCTACCCATGTTTTCCTGGCTTTCCCACACCAGTACTTACACAACATTCTTTCGAAGCCACTGACTACTTTCTCACATAGATCAGAGGTGAGAGGCAATGGAAAACATCGCCCGAAAGAATGTCGCTGCAACCGGGTATCGAACCCGTGACCTCCAGATCACGAGTCAGATACGCTACCAATTGAGCTACCCGGCCGGGTCAATTAAGTCAAGGAGAAAGTTTGAACACAAAGCCAATTCTCTGCTAAACAAACTTTTGGTTAACGAATTTGGTCGGTTTGGTGAATAAATACATATGTAAACTGTTCAAAAAGTTTAATTGTTTCAATTAAATAAATAACCATTGAATGTTGCCTTGTGCTAATTAAAAAGTTTGGGCCAGTGGTAAACATGTTGGGCCAGTAATTTTCCATTTCAACTGGCCCTGCTGGCTAGTAGAAATTTCAGCCTTATAAGTCTACCCCTGCTTTGTAAATATAACAAGAGGGCCATAATGGCCCTAGTTCGCTCACCTTAATTAACCAATGTACTGCAATGCAAAACACATCAAGACAATTACTCTGAATGCAACCTCCAGTGTTAACAAGATTTTCCTTCATTTGGCCTAGTGATCTATATTTTTTTACCTGATATGACTTATATTCCAACATGGACTAGATATGCCACCTCTGGAGTTTGAACAATATTTTCCTTTATTAACATTATTTCTGACCCAATATGACACATATTCGAACTTAATCTAGATATAATTCAGACAAACATTCTGACAAAATTTCAAGCTGCAGAAGCAAAAAATAACGTATCCAAAGTGTTAACAAGATTTTCCTTCAATTTGACCTAGTGACCTAGTTTTTGACCCTACATAACCCATATTCGAACTTGGCTTAGATACCATTTAGATAAACATTCTCATTAAATGTCAAGCTGCTGTAGCAAAAAAATGCGTCTTCTACAGAGTTAAAAAGATTTTCCTTCAATTTTTCCAAGTGACCTAGTTTTTGAACCGGCTTGACCTATATTCAAACTTGTCCTAGATATCATTCAGCTCAACATTCTGACCAAATTTCAAGCTGCTGAAGCAGAAAATGCGGCTTCTACAGTGTTAACAAGATTTCCCTTCAATTTAGCCTAGTGACCTAGTTTCTGACCCAATATGACACATATTCAAAATTGACCTAGATATTTTTAAGACAAACATTCTGACAAAATTTCAAACTGCTGAAGCAAAAATTGCGGCCTCTGGAGTGTTAACAAGATTTTCCTTCAATTTGACCTTAGATATATATATAGTGACCAAGTTTTTGACCCGACATGACCCATGTTCGTACTTGGCTTACATATCATCAAGACAAACATTCTGATAAAGTTTCAACATGCGCAAGTTAAAAATGTGGCTTCCAGAGTGTTAACAAGATTTCCCTTCAATTTGACCTAGTGACCTAGTTTTTGACCTCATATGGCCCATTTTCGAACTTGTCCAAGATTTGATGGAGATGAATGTTAAAAATAGATAAACAAATCAATTAAATAACAGAGGACAGTTAAAATAAAGCATATTCATATTAATAATGATATTCATAGCAAGAAAACTAGATTAAAGTGGGTGCAATATTGATTGTTTGTCGTTTTACGACGCTTTCAACAATTCTTCAGTTAAATCCAGGTGTGATAACATAGAAGATATGGCCGGATATGATTTGTCTTTAAATGGGGTCAGAGGTCAAGGTCACAGTGATCTAACTTTGGTACATGACAAATCCTCTTTCCAAGATGCATCAGTTACCAAATTTGTGAAGTGGTTTAGGAGATAAGGCACGGACAAAGTTGGGTAAGATTTATCCTTTAATGGGGTTAAAGGTCAAGGTCCCAGTGTCCCAATTTTGGAATGCATTATTGCATAAAATACTCCCTTCAAGGAGGCATAACTCTTAAACAACTAAAGTAAACTGGTCAGTCTTTTATCACAACAGAGATTTTATGCCCATAAACATTCACAGCAAGTTTGATTTTGAGATAAGAACTGTTGAAGGTAAAGAGCCAACATGGCCTGTTTGGCCAAATTTTTGATAATTCTAGGGCCATAATCCAAAAGTGTCTTGGCCATTTGGCTGGTTATCATCCTTGGCCCAAACTTTATGTCCACAACCATGTTTACACAGTTTGGTGAAGATTTGGACGAAAAATGGTTTGCCTGGGAGAGTGGACAAGGCTAACTTGGACAATTTTGGATAATTCAAGACCCATTTTCCAGAAGTTCCTTGCACAATTTGGCTGATTAGCAAACTTGGCACAGATATTGTGCCCACAGCCATATTCAACAAGTTTGGTGCAGATTGGATGAATATTGTTTGACCTAGAGATGCTAATTTGGTCATTTTTTGATAATTCAACAAGGGTCATAATCCAATAGTGCCTTGGGTAATTTGGCTGGTTATCAATCTTGTCATAGACATGATGAGCAATAAAACATGGAAACAAGAGGGCCAAGATGGCCCTAAATCGATCACCTGAATGATAGTTAATTAGAAGCAAATATCAAACTGCAGATATCTGTGAAAATTTTATCAGGAGTTCAAATGAAACTGCAAGGAGTAGACACTCAGTTAAAGAAATAGTTTATCAGTAAAAGCCATTTTTATCTTGAAATCGAACAAGAGCTTTATCAATTTCTGATGCTGCAGCAACAAAGGTTCTACACAGAATGCAAGTATTTGAACAATTTTGAAAGAGGACCACTAAAGGAACATTCCTGTGAAGTAACGTTGAAATTGGTCAAGTGGAATGGTAGGAGTTGTCATTTGTAGCTAAAAGTTCAATTTACCCCTTTTGTGATGACGCGAGGTTGCTATGATTTTGTAACTAATCAAAACAGCTTGAACAAATTAAATGTAGAGGATCACTGAAGTAGGATTTATATTCAATTTCCTTAATATCAGACAAGAACTTAAAACAAGAGGCCCAAGAGGGCCAGTATCGCTCCACGGCCATAAGGCAAAAATCAAATCTCCAAACAGCCCTGCCCCCTGGTGGCTATTTTTTTTACCAACTACCATGGCTTAAAGGAATCTTGTAGAGTGTCACCCAAGGAATGTTTCTGCAAAATTATTTGAAATCAGCCTGACACTTTCGGAGGAGAGGATATTTTAAGTTTTCACTATAGCCATATAAGGCAAAATATCCCCATCTCCTGGCAGCCATATTTTTCAACCAATCAAATGGCTTGAAGGAATCTGATAGAGGGTAAGCCTAGGAACATTTCTACAAAATTATTTGAATATCAGCCAAACACTTTCGGAGGAGAAGATTTTTTAAGTTTTCACTATGGTTATATAAGGCAAAATAGCCCCGCCCTCTGGCGGCCATGTTTTTCGAGCAATCAACATGGCTTGAAGGAATCTGATAGAGGGTCACCCAATGAACATTTCTACAAAATTATTTGAAAATCGGCTGAACACTTTCGGAGAAGAAGATTTTTTAAGTTTTCACTATAGCTATATAAAGCAAAATAGCCCCGCCCCCTGGTGGCCATGTTTTTTAACCAATCAACATTTCTTGAAGGAATCTAATAAAGGGTCACCCAAGGAACATTTCTACAAAAGTATTTGAAAATCGGCCTGACACTTTTGCAGGAGAAGATTTTTTAAGTTTTCTCTTTAAATATATAGGCAAAAAAGCCCCGCCCTGTGACGGCCATGTTTTTTTACCAATCAACATGGGTTGAAGAAATCTAATAAAGAGTCACCCAAGGAACATTTCTACAAAATTATTTGAAAATCGGCCTGACACTTTTGGAGAAGAAGATTTTTTAAGTTTTCACTATTTTTTTCTTTCGGTTGCCATGGAAACCAGAATTTCGAATGGATCAAAAAAAATTGAAGGAATTTAGTAGAGGACATTAAGAGGATGCTTCCCATGAAGTTTCAACCAAATTGGCCAAGTGGTTAGGGAGAAGAAGTTGTTTAAAGGAAAAAGTTTACGCACGCACGCACGACGGACAATTCGCCATGACATAAGCTCGACTGGCTTTCAGCCAGTGGAGCTAAAAATGGAATTTGGATGCCCCTTTTCTGATGCTGCAGCAACCCTGGTGGCCATGTTTTTCAACAGATCAAACATATTTGAATAATCTTGGTAGAGGGTGCCCCAAAGAACATTTGTGAAAAATTATTTTCAAATCGGGCTAATTCTTTTGGACGAGAAGATTTTTTAAGTTTAAACAATACACATATAAGGAAAACAAGCTTAGCCCCCTGGCAGCCATGTTTTTTCAATGGATCGGAAATATTTGAACAATCTTGGTAAAGGGTGCCCCAATGAACATTTGTGCAAAATAATTTTCAAATCGGGCCAGTACTTTTGGACAAGAAGATTTTCAAAGTTTTAACAATGCACATATAAGGAAAACAAGCTTAGCATCCTGGCAGCCATGTTTTTTCAACGAATCGGAAATATTTGAACAATCTTGGTAAAGGGTGCCCCAAAGAACATGTGTGCAAAATAATTTTCAAATCGGGCCAGTACTTTTGGACAAGAAGATTTTTAAAATTTAAACAATGCACTTATAAGGAAAACAGGCTCCACCCCCTGGCGGCCATGTTTTTCAACGGATCGGAAATATTTGCACAATCTTGGTAAAGGGTGCCCAAAGGAACATTTGTGCAAAATAATTTTCAAATTGGGCTTATACTTTTGGACAAGAAGATTTTAAAAGTTTTAACAATGCACATATAAGGAGAACAAGCTCCGCCCCCTGGCGGCCATGTTTTTCAACCAATCAGAAATATTTGAACACTCTTGGAGTGCCCCAAGGAATATTTGTGGAAAATAATTGTCAAATCAGGCCAGTACTTTTGGACAAGAAGATTTTTAAAGTTTTAACAAAAAAAAACAAGAGGCCCAAGAGGGCCAGTATCGCTCCACGGCCATAAGGCAAAAATAAAATCTCCAAACAGCCCTGCCCCCTGGTGGCTATTTTTTTACCAACCACCATGGCTTAAAGGAATCTTGTAGAGTGTCACGCAAGGAATGTTTCTGCAAAATTATTTGAAAATCGGCCTGACACTTTCGTCGGAGAGGATATTTTAAGTTTTCACTATAGCCATATAAGGCAAAATAGCCCCACCCCCTGGCAGCCATATTTTTCAACCAATCAACATGGCTTGAAGGAATCTGATAGAGGGTAAGCCTAGGAACATTTCTACAAAATTATTTGAATATCAGCCAAACACTTTCAGAGGAGAAGATTTTTTATGTTTTCACTATGGTCATATAAGGCAAAATAGCCCCGCCCTCTGGCTGCCATGTTTTTCGACCAATCAACATGGCTTGAAGGAATCTGATAGAGGGTCACCCAATGAACATTTCTACAAAATTATTTGAAAATTGGCTGAACACTTTCGGAGAAGAAGATTTTTTAAGTTTTCACTATGGTCATATAAGGCAAAATAGCCCCGCCCTCTGGTGGCCATGTTTTTCGACCAATCAACATGGCTTTAAGGAATCTGATAGAGGGTCACCCAATGAACATTTCTACAAAATTATTTGAAAATCGGCTGAACACTTTCGGAGAAGAAGATTTTTTAAGTTTTCACTATAGCTATGTAAGGCAAAATAGCCCCGCCCCCCTGGCGGCCATGTTTTTCGCCGAATCAACATTTCTTGAAGGAATCTGATAAAGGGTCACCCAAGGAGCATTTCTACAAAATTATTTGAAAATCAGCTGAACACTTTCGGAGAAGAAGATTTTTTAAGTTTTCACTATTGCAATATAAGGCAAAATAGCCCCGCCCCCCTGGTGGCCATGTTTTTCAACCAATCGACATTTCTTGAAGGAATCTAATAAAGAGTCACCCAAGGAACATTTCTACAAAATTATTTGAAAATCGGCCTCACACTTTTGGAGAAGAAGATTTTTTAAGTTCTCACTATTTTTTTCTTTCGGTTGCCATGGAAACCAGAATTTCGAATGGATCAAAAACAAGAGGCCCAAGAGGGCCAGTATCGCTCCACGGCCATAAGGCAAAAATCAAATCTCCAAACAGCCCTGCCCCCTAGTGGCCATATTTTTTACCAACCACCATGGCTTAAAGGAATCTTGTAGAGTGTCACCCAAGGAATGTTTCTGCAAAATTATTTGAAAATCGGCCTGACACTTTCGGAGGAGAAGATTTATTAAGTTTTCACAATAGCCATATAAGGCAAAATAGCCCCACCCCATGGCGGCCATATTTTTGAACCAATCAACATGGCTTGAAGGAATCTGATAGAGGGTCACCCAAAGAACATTTCTACAAAATTATTTGAAAATCTGCTCAACACTTTCGGAGAAGAAGATTTTTTAAATTTTCACTATGGTCATATAGAGCAAAATAGCCCCGCCCTCTGGCGGCCATATTTTTCGACCAATCAACATGGCTTGAAGGAATCTGATAGAGGGTCACCCAATGAACATTTCTACAAAATTATTTGAAAATCGGCTGAACACTTTCGGAGAAGAAGATTTTTTAAGTTTTCACTATGGTCATATAAGGCAAAATAGCCCCGCCCTCTGGCGACCATGTTTTTCGACCAATCAACATTTATTGAAGGAATCTAATAAAGGGTCACCCAAGGAACATTTCTACAAAATTATTTGAAAATCGGCCTGACACTTTCAGAGAAGAAGATTTTTTAAGTTTTCACTATTTTTTTCTTTTGGTTGCCATGGAAACCAGAATTATGGATGGATAAAAAATAATTGAAGGAATTTAAGAGAGGACATTGAGAGGATGCTTCCTATGAAGTTTCAACCAAATTGGCCAAGTGGTTAGTGAGAAGAAGTCGTTTAAAGGAAAAAGTTTACGCACGAACGCACGCACGCACGCACAACGGACAATTCGCCATGACATAAGCTCGACTGGCTTTCAGCCAGTGGAGCTAAAAATTGAAGGAATTTATTAGAGGACATTGAGAGGATGCTTCCCATGAAGTTTCAACCAAATTGGCCAAGTGGTTAGGGAGAAGAAGTCGTTTAAAGGAAAAAGTTTACGCACGCACGCACGCACGCACGCACGACGGACAATTCGCCATGACATAAGCTCGACTGGCTTTCAGCCAGTGGAGCTAAAAACTGGCGGCCATGTTTTTCAACCGATCGGAAATATTTGAACAATCTTGGTAAAGGGTGCCCCAATGAACATTTGTGGAAAATAATCTTCAAATCGGGCCAGTACTTTTGGACAAGAAGATTGGATTGGAAATATTTGAACAATCTTGGTAGAGGGTACCCCAAGGAACATTTGTGCAAAATAGTTTTCAAAACGGGCCAGTACTTTTGGACAAGAAGATTTTTTAAGATTTTGCAATTTTTCCCTTTTTTGTTGCCGCAGCAACTAAAGTTCTTGATGGAATTTAAATCTTTAAACAATTTTGAAAGAGGTCCACCAAAGGAACATTCCTGTGAAGTTTGGTTGAAATTGGTCAAGTGGTTAAGGAGGAGATGATCTAAATGTCTAAATGTTAACGATGGACGCCGGACGGACAAAAAGTGATCAGAATAGCTCACCTTGAGCCTTTGGCTCTAGGTGATCTAATAAATAGGTCTTGCTATAATCTGTTTATTATACCGAGTCTATAAATCTGTTTCAGTGTCATGTCATGCTTTATCATTGCTGGAAATAATAATTTATTTATATCAATCCAGAGCATGTATTTATGGTGAAGATCGGTTAGTAAATGGAAGCTCTATTGTGTTCATAAGCTGTTTTATAGCAATATTGCTCAATATTGACAATTTCAAGGGCCATAATCCAGTCTTGCAAGAGCACATCTGGCTAGTTTTCGAAAGGAACCGAGCTCTCATCAATATTTAACTACTATTTAAGTTTGGTGAGGATCAGAGAGTAAATGCAGCCTCTATTGTGTGGATCAGAGAGTAAATGCAGCCTCTATTGTGTGGATCAGAGAGTAAATGCAGCCTCTATTGTGTGGATCAGAGAGTAAATGCAGCCTCTATTGTGTTCACAAGCTCTATTATAGCAATTTTGACAATTTCAAGAGCCATAATCCAGTCTTGCATGAGCACATCTGGCTGGTTTTCAAAAGTAACCAAGCTCTGATCAATATTTAACTACTATTTAAGTTTGGTGAAGATCAGATAGTAAATGCAGCCTCTATTGTGTTCACAAGCTCTATTATAGCAATTTTGACAATTCCAAGGGCCATAATCCAGTCTTGCATGGGCGGATCTGGCTGGTTTGCAAAAGGAACCGAGCTCTCATCAATATTTAACTACTTTCTAAGTTTGGTGAAGATCAGATAGTAAATGGAGGCTCTATTGTGTTCACAAGCTGTATTATAGCAATTCTGACAATTTCAAGGGCCATAATCAAGTCTTGCATGGGCAGATCTGGCTAATTTGCGAAAGGAACCAAGCTCTGATAGATATCTAACTACTGTATAAGTTTGATTAAGATACAATCAAAACTGAAGACAGTATCGCGTTCACAAGCAATTGTTTACGGACGCACGGACGACGGACACCACGCCACGGCATAAGCTCTTCTGGCCTTTGGCCAGTAAAGCTAAAAATTGGCAAGTTATCCTTTTTCTCATATAAATGTAATCAACTCTTCTCCAAAGTTACATTTTCATTTTTCGAAAAAAAAAGCATTTTGTCTGGATACTAACTTGTTTTCAGCAAGTGACTTGTGTAATTCAATCAACAATTGAAAATTCAAATGTATAAACATGTACCTCGGTTCCCAAAGATGTCCCAGGACTTTGTCTGATTTGATCTGTAAGTGTCTTCAGCTGGTCTGTATTTGTCTGAACGCTACTTTTTATATCTTCTAGAACTTTGCTTTGTTGATCATTCTGTTGAACCATAATACACAAATAAAACAATTAATCAACTTAATTATAAAGATAACCAGGCCATTCTTAGACCAACCATGTGAACTTTGTGACCAGCGCAGATCAAAACTAGAACTACATGTATCACTGAAGATGATAAATACCCCCAAAACAGCACCTTGACTTCCGACCGCCCGACCGATAGGTAGTCCAATCAAACAGTACTCATTTTTACCTTTGACCATGACCATGACCTTTGAGGTACAAGCCACCTCATCATGGTGAACATGTGTGCCCAGTAACTTGAGAATCCTATGATGCATGGTTGAGATGCGGACCAGACAAGGTAGTCCTATCAAACAGTACTCATTTTGACCTTTGACCTCTGAGTGTAACCTTGACCTTTGAGATACAAGCCACCTCATCATGGTGACCATGTATGTCCAGTAACTTAACAATCCTAAGATGCATGGTTGAGATGCGGGCCGGACAAGGTAGTCCTATCAAACAGTACTCATTTTGACATTTGACCTTTAAGTGTGACCTTGACCTTTAAGCTACAGGCCTGGGTCTTGTGCGCGACACGCCACCTCATCATGGTGAACATTTGTGCCAAGTTTCTTTGAAATTCTATAATGCATGGTTGAAATGTGAGCCGGACAAGGTAGAGTCCTTTCAAATAGTACTAATTTCAACCTTTGACATGTAAGTGTGACCTTGACATTTGAGGTACAGGCCTGGGTCTTGTGCGTGTCACGCCATCTCATCATGGTGAACGTTTGTGCCAAGTTTCTTATAAATCCTATGATGCATGGTTGAAATGCAGGTCGGACAAGGTACAGTTCTATCAAATAGTACTCATTTTGACATTTGACCTCTTAGTGTGACCTTGACATTTGAGGTACAGGCCTGATCTGTGAACAATATTGGATCTGGAAATCAGGGGGATATTCCACCTTTCCTCTGAAAACAAGAGGCCCAAGAGGGCCAGTATCGCTCCATGGCCATTAGTCAAAAAATAAATCTCCAAACAGCTCTGATGTCAATGTTTTTTGACCAATCAACATGGCTTGAAGGAATCTAATAGAGGGTCACCCTAGGAACATTTCTACAAAATTATTTTAAAATCGGCCTAACACTTTCGGAGGAGAAGATTTAAGTTTTCACTATAGCCATAAAAGGCAAAGAAGCTCCGCCCTCTGGCGGCTATGTTTTTGAACCAATCAACATGGCTTGATGGAATCTGACAGAGGTCTCCCAAGGAACATTTCTACAAAATTATTAGAAAATCGGCCTGACATTTTCGGAGGAGAAGATTTTTTAAGTTTTCACTATAGCCATATAAGGCAAAATAACCCCGCCGTCTGGCGGCCATGTTTTTCGACCAATCAACATGGCTTGAAGGAAATTGATAAAGGGTCACCCAAGGAACATTTCTACAAAATTACTTGAAAATCTGCCCGACACTTTCGGAGAAGAAGATTTTATAAGTTTCACTATTTTTTTCTTTTGGTTGCCGTGGAAACCAGAATTTTGCATGGATTCAAACAATTTGAAGAAATTTAGGAGAGGACATTGATAGGATTCTTCCTATGAAGTTTTATCCGAATTGGCCATGTGGTTAGGGAGGAGAAGTCGTTTGAAGCAAAAAGTTAACGCATGCACACACGCACGCACGCATGCACAATTCGCCATGACATAAGCTCCGACTGGCTTTCAGCCAGTGGAGCTAAAAAGGGGGGATCAGAATTGGAAGAGGACCAGGAGACATTGCTACACACCAAATAACTAAACTCTAGACCTTTTTGTTTCAGACAAGAAGAATTTCGAAGTTTTTCCCTATATATCTCTATGTAAACAACCACCCCCACGGAGTACATGTTTTTTAACGGATCAAAATTATTTGAACAATCTTGCTAGAGGGTTACCCAAGAAACATTTGTACCAAATTATCTTTAAATCGGGCCAGTACTTTTGAACAAGAAGATCTTCAAAGTTTTGACAATGCACACATAAGGAAAACAAGTTCCGCTCCCTGGTGGCCATGTTTTTCAACGGATCTGAATATTTGAACAATCTTGGTTGAGGGTGCCCCACGAAACATTCTTGCAAAATTATTTTCGAATCGGGTCATTACTTTTGGACAAGAAGATTTTTAAAGTTTTGGCAATTTTCACCTTTTCTGATGCCGCAGCAACCAAAGTTCTACTTGGAATAAAATTCTTTGAACAACTTTAAAAGAGGACCACCTAAGGAACACTCCTGTAAAGTTATTTTTGGAAGTTGATTATTATGTAATAATCTTCTTCCTATGGGATTGCACACTGACCTTAATGGAATATGCCCTATAACACACATCCTCTCTATAAACTATATGATCTTTTCATACATACGCTAGTCAATATAGTTCGCAAAAATCAATGGAAATTCATACTTAATTGTCTTTTACAATCAGTTGAATGAAGAATATAGAGTTTATACTTTATTTTCAAACTGAAAATGTATTTGCGTCTTTTAAAGTGAATTTTATTTTAAGAAATACAAATATTTCTGAAGTAAACATTACTATGTATATTCTTATGCACCACGCTTTTGTGAACAACACCGATACACTACACGAACTATAAGGTCAATTCGAGGACATACCGTGTCGTAAGGTAGTTTCCCCAAAATATGCTAATCTATCCTTAATTACGACTTTCAGTTATATTCTTTATATTTCCTCTAGTATATTCATTTATAGGTTTTTACATCATTTATATATATATTATATGTATATATATATTTACAGATATTCTCAGATATTTTCAAAATCGTCTGCTGCATTTGGAGTCCTGGGATACATTTCTTATGTTTTGTCACAATGTTTTCAATAGTTGTGTGCTAGGGAGAAGTGTTAGTTATCTGGTAATTCACGAATGGTGTGTTCTCCCGAACGACTACTCGACTAAATGTGTATAAGGGGATTAGGAGGGCATTCTAAATGGTAAATTACAGAATGATTATATAAAAAGGATTGATTGATTAGGCTTTAACGCCGTTTTCAACAATGGTTCAGTCATATCACGGCGGCCATTTCACCTATTCATGTGTTGTCTGGCTTTCTCACACAAGTAATCCACACAACATTCTTTCCAAGCAACTGGCTGCTTCTTTTTCAAATAGACTGTTAGCCCATTGGTGAAAGATGAATGACGCTTGTCACAATGACGGAAAGAGTGATGGCCGAGCTTCGATTCAAACTTACAACTGCTGGATTGACAGCCCGCGTCGCTACCGACTGATTTACCGGGGGGAAGTTGAAAGATGTGGAAATCACTTTTCCTGAATTGGTATGGTAAAATCGAACTCATGCATACTGGATAAGCACCCTAACATGTTGCCTCTTTAGATATTGTAGCTCTTGAAACAAAATGTTGGGGGAAAAGAAGCCTTTGGTTTTAATATGCATTGGGTGGTTTTTTTTTAACAATTCGTTTCAATCAATCAGATTTTATCCGAATATCTAATTGTTTTAAATTGTAAAATATTTGGAAGTGTTTGAATCCACGCTTGACGAGTAATACACATCAAATTAAATTATTTCTATAAAAATCTGATCATCGTGAGATGTCATGATATTATTTAGATTTTACAACACTTTCTTAATGTTCTTGTTATGTGAGAATAATAAATTGATTTAAATTCAGGGCACATCTATACTTAATTAAGCTTTCATGCAAGGAGAAAACATTACGTTCTACGTTGTATCCTCATTCAGACACAGTTTATCGAACATTGTTGCAGATGTAAAATTAATTCATGTTTTCATATTTTCATTCATAGCACTTGTATACGTTCATTCATAGCATTTGTTCACTTGTGAAAAGCAAATTTGAAAGACAGTGGCTATCATAGATTTTTTTATGACGAGCAAGATCTCCTATTGTTACAATGTTTTAACTATATATTTATGTTCTCTCTTTTGTAATGTTTAATATGAAATGTACTTGCTCTTCAAATTTGGAAGAAATAAAGAATATCTATCTATATATCTTTGTCCTTATACAGACGCATAGAAAGATAGCATTAGCTATTGACGGATATGACTGAATTGTATTCTTTCCTGTACATTTCTGTCTAAATATGAAAAAATGCTTTCTATATTTTTTACAAACAATTCTATACTCCTCACTTCTTGACAGTGTCTGCTAACTATTGTGAATATAATATAATGTCCAGCTGTCAACAATTTTGAAGTTTTTATTCTTTCTTTATTATTGTATTCTACTGATGAAGGCGTTCTTCCGAAATTATATAGTATAACCGTATAAACTAAACAACAAGTGCTTGTGTTTTTTATTAAAAATATTTGTTTGATCTATTCTTTTTATACAATTTTACCTATTCCGAAACTGCAGCAAAATAAAGAAGTTTTAAAGACTTAAATTCTTTCATTCATTTATTTTCCAACATATTTGCTCTCGTTTGTTCCTATCCATATATCCTAGCCATGATCTGTTCATACCTTGCATACAATTCATTATCCCATCTGCACCTGGCTGACATCACTCTAAAATCACCTTCCAGCAGTACTTTCAGTACTTTGATTATATCAGTCCATTGGTTTAGTAGGAGAAGTAATTTGTAGGAAAGTGTTAGCAGACATACGTTCAGACAACGATGATGGACGATGGATGACGAACGCCGAGCGATAGGTGAGCTAAAAAGTATGGGAGCCTTATTTTATATTTTAATGTTTTATTTTGTATCTTAATTATGAGATTTACATGTCAAGTGTCATTTTGTTAAAGATTTGTCTCTGCGTCTTTGACTTGAACTTTTCTAGGGCATTGAAGAAAGTTGTTCCTCCCCTTACCAAAAATATTAATAATAGATCTCAACCAGAATGCTAGTCCTCGCATGGCCAAAAAAGGTGGGCAATTTTGAGAATTTTAGCGATAATCCCGCAAGCGCACATGCTAGTTTGGACAATGATTTGATATCATCAAGACCAACATTCTGACAAGGTTTTAGCATGCTCAAGTTAACAATGTGGTGACCGCCTCAGCGGTTTAGTGGTAGAACATCCACCTTGGGTGCGGGAGGTTGTTTCTCATTTTAGCAATTTCGGCATTTACTAAATATGACGAAGATCAGAGTGTTCACTTTCAAATAGTTAACGACAGAGGAATGAACTAATAATAGATGAGAGACAAAGAGAGCTCACACAATAGCTCACCTTGAGCACACTATTCTAAGTTGAGCTAAAACATGAAAACTCCAAATAAGTGGACCATGATGGTCCTTTATCCCTCACCTGATTTAATCAATATTAAAGGTTTTCAGTGTTCTTTGTCTATACATATAAAGACAAGCCCCGCCCCCTAGCAGCCATGTTTTTCAACGGATCAGACTAATTTCAACAAACTTGGTAGTGGGTCCGATCCCTCAAGTAACATTTGTGCTAAATTATTTTCAAATCGGGCCAGTTCTTTTGGACAAGAAGATTATTAAAGTTTTTACAATGCACATATAAGATAACAAGCTTCGCCCCCTGGCTTGGTAGAGGGTCCCCCAAGGCACATTTGAGCCATTATTTTTTTAAATCGAACCCATACTTTTGAAGAAGATTTTTAAAATTTTGCCAATTTTTCCCTTTATTGATTCCGCAGAATCCAAAGTATTACATGGAATTTAATTATATTAACAGCTTTGGAAGAGATCCACCAGAGGAACTTTCCTGTGAAATTATTTTGAAAGCAGTCTATTGGTTTAGGAGGAAAAGTGGTTTGTAGGAAAAGGTGAAAAGACAAGACAGTTTTTTTTATTGACTGGGGTTTAACGCCGTTTTAACAATGTCTCAGTTATATCACGGCGTCAAGTTCACCTACTCATGCATTTCCTGGTTTTCTCACACCAGTACTCCACACAACAATCTTCCCAAGCAACTGGCTGCTTTTCCACAAAGACTTGGCCCATTGGTGGAAGACGAATGACGCATGTCGCATTGACTTTTGTCAATCCTCAGAAAGAAAGTTAGCCGAGCCGGGATTCAAACTCCCCGGCTGTAGCTTTTCCGGGGAGACTTACCAAATTCCATGGAAAATCCCCGGAGTATTCGGACAACCTTCCAGGGATAATCTGACACTTTCCATGGAAATTCCAGGACATTTATGTGGAAAACCCGGAAATTCCATGGACAACCCGGAAAATGTTCATGGAAACCCCGGAAAAGTTCCATGGACACCCCGGAACGGTTCCATGGACATGCTGGAATGGTTCCGGGACCCCGGAGTATTCGGACACATTTCCAGCATTTCCGCATTTTAACATTAAATTCCTTGTTTTTTTCCATGGTTTTTCCATGGTTTCTGTGTATTTTCCGTGTATTTTTGTATTTTCTATTATGAGTCCCCGGAAAAGCTACAGCCGGGTCACAACCCCTGGATTGACAGCCCGCGTCGCTACCGACTGAGCTACTGGGGCAGACAGACAGGAGGACGGACGAAAAGCAATCACTGTAGCTCGCCTTGAGAACTTCGTGCATAGGTGAGCTAAACAAGAGGGCCATCATGGACGTCGGACAAAATGTGATCACAATAGCTTAACTTGCACTTCGTGCATAGGTGAGCTAAAAAAACATGGTAAAAAGTTGAAGTGTATCTGAATCGCTTGATTGGCATTAACACAGCTTTCAATAGTATTTCAGTTATATCAGGGTGTCTCCAGGGTAATTTACCAATACTACCAGTAAGATTTATACTGACACGGATGCATCAAACTTTAAATATCCATTGCAAACCGGAGTGACTAGGAGAGAAGTCATTACTTCCATTTCAAAATCCTTTGATATGACTCGACAAGGGATCAAACCTTGATCTCTTGCTCCTGCTCTAACCACTACACCGCAGATACATTTTAAAGCAAAGTGTGGCAGACAGACAGACAACAGAGAAGTGACCCTTAAGTGTATTCCTGTCTTACAGACCGGTGAAACGATTATTTGGGATCTAATATCAAAGTATGAATTATGATGAATTATACTCCCTTACCTTTTTGCTAACATCTTCAACAATAGATATTATTTTTTCAAAATTCCGATCTGGCTCTGCCAACAAAGTCTCTAGTTTGTTACCCATGTCACCAACAAGTGTTTTCTCATTAATTTTGTTGATTTTCTCTTCGACAGAATCTTTGTCTGCTTGACTGACCTCACCAGCAAGTTCTATTAGGATGTCTTTGGCCTCATTCCAGTACTTTTCAAAGTCAGATTTCTTCATCTTGCCTTCCGGCCAATGTGCAATGGCTTCATTTCTTATTCTTCTCAGATTCATAAGCTGAGCTCCTGCTGATTGATCAGAAGGTATTGGAACTGTTATATACCATCCTCCATTTGGTGACTGTATATTAGTAAGGTTAGAAATGAGAATATACAACAAAGATATGTCAAAGCGGGACACATCTGGTGATGCTGCATTTATCATTCCTAAATAGAGGTCATTGAAGACCTTTTTTTTCTTTAAATCATTCAATACATCTGCCTTACTGCTTAACAACTCTTTAACTGTCTGACTTTGTGGTTTGTCTTTTAAAAACAGTTTTCGAAGGACCTCCGTTCCCAATTCAAATACCAGACATATCAGTCTATAGAAATAGTCTGGCTTTTCCTTTTCTTCTTCGTCCTCCTGTTCCTCCATATTGTAAGTTATATATTATAATACCAGTTATACAGTCAGTCTGAAATGAATGAGAAACAATTTATAACCCTTAAAATGGACATGAAAGCGTTTCAACATGTCGTAAATGGTACAAGGAATCTGCCGTGGTCGAGTGGTTAGCGTCAGGGATTTGAAAATGTGCGCTCATGGTGGAGTGCCCTTGGGCAAGGCACATTTCCTAGCCTGTAGTACTGGTATGTTTACCCAGGGATCATGAATAAGTGAACTGTCACACAATATAACTGAAATGTTGAAAACGACGTAAAACCCCTATAAACCAAATCGTAAATAGTGCACAAATCAGAAATTAACCCTTTCCCTCATACGACAATTCTGCAGCAGACGACTTTGAACATATTTTGTCAAAAAATGGAAATTCTCTATAATTGAATGGATAACCTATGACTAAAAGTGGAAAACATTGTGGCAAAAGTAGAAATTGCTCGTTTTGAGAAATTCTTCTTTTTGTCACTATGTTTTCGAAAAGCTGTCTGCTGCAGAGGCGTCAGAAAGCGTCTATATGAGGGAAAGGGTTAAGCATAAAAGAAATCCATTCATCATTGGAAAAAAAAAAATACTCTTTGGTTTTTATGATTTTATAAGGCTTTAAACTTACTGCAGCCGCGAGACGAAATCAATTATTTTTGAAATGTGACAAATTAGGGTGTGACGTCATGTGAGACAAATTCTTTCTAGATTATACTTGTCTTTATAGAAATTGAAGAGATTTTAAGCGTGTAATACATACTAAATGGCAACACCAGAGTTTTGTTAAATCTTCATTTTATGCTACTTTTCATTGCGTTTGCGCGAATATTTATCTTAGTAGGATGTATTGATCAGGGTCTACGATATACGCCGTTTGTATCAGAATTTTGATACAGACCTGGTCGCTTATAGCATAATCAATATAGTTTTTAAGTTCTATTACTTACTAAGTAATGTGTAAGAATAAAAACGATAACATGAAATGTCACATATATTTATAACCTGACCTAGCGAGAAAATAATACAGAAGAAGGTTACCATATTTTTATGTTTCAACAAAATTGTAAATCCAGCATTTTAATATGTTTCATGCTACTTAATTAAAATCTAAGAATGTCTTCCCTCTGTAAACTTCCTGCACACAGGTTATGAAACAACAATGTAAACGAATCAAATTGAAGTATTTTTTCCTATAAATTAAAATATTACAAAATATGAAGAATCTCGTTAGCACTCACACGAGTCCATTTCTTAATCAGAGGTACATTTCAATTTGATGGTTCATTGTTGGAAATTGAACACCTGAGGTAAAGTAAATGACAGAAATTATACGCACATACACACAATTGTGTTATAGAACAACAAGAGTGCCAGTGCCTCACAAAATATAAAGATCAAGATTGGTCCTTTTAATTATTGATTTTAACATGTATCACAAAACTACCATTGGAATCTCTATCAAAATGGCCGAACCGAAAAATGGTAATTTCATGAAAAAAAATCACAAAACTACCATTATGGTAAAACAATCATTTAATAGAAAAGAAACAGCAAACAAAGTATTGGATTGGATTGTTGGAGCTTAATGTCCCATTCAACAAATTATTTCAGTCAGGAAGGAAATACTGGATACATATAAACAGAGATAGAACCCTATAGAGGCTTCCGATATGAAAGTAGGTCAAATGGCAGTGTCGATATGTATCCTTTTTTCCTTCTGAGCATAACTCTTGCAAAAATCACTCTACCGGATAATCCCTGCTTTATGCACTTCTACCTGTTTGGAAACTTGAGTTGCGTTCTCAAGTGAATATGCTATATAGACCAAGTTTCGAAAGGCAGAACTATTGCAAAAATCACTGAACCGGAAAATCCCCGCTTCATGCACATCTACCCATTATAGTAATGATATTGACCAAGTTTTGAAAAGATTCAGTCAGAAACGTAGGAAGAGTTGCGTTCACAAGGCTGCAATATCAATCAGCTACAGAGACTAAGTTACAAGGGTCATAAATCTTGCAAAAATCAATGAACCAGAAAATCGCCGTTTCATGCACATCTACCCATTATAGTTATGACATTGACCAAGTTATGAAAAGATTCGGTCAGAAACATAGGAAAAGTTGCGTTCACAAGGCTGCAAAAGATTCAGTCAGAAACGTAGGAAGAGTTGCGTTCACAAGGCTGCAATATCAATCAGCTACAGAGACTAAGTTACAAGGGTCATAAATCTTGCAAAAATCAATGAACCAGAAAATCGCCGTTTCATGCACATCTACCCATTATAGTTATGACATTGACCAAGTTATGAAAAGATTCGGTCAGAAACATAGGAAGAGTTGCGTTCACAAGGCTGCAATATCAATAAGCTACAGAGACTAAGTTACTAGGGACATAAATCTTGAAAAAATCAATGAACCGGAAAATCGCCGCTTCATGCACATCTACCCATTATAGTCATGATATTGACCAAGTTTTGAAAAGATTCAGTCAGAAACATAGGAGGAGTTGCGTTCACAAGGCTGCAATATCAATCCGCTACAGAGACTAAGTTACAAGGGACATAAATCTTGCAAATATCAGTGAACCGGAAAATCGCCGCTTCATGCTCATCTACATATTATAGTTATGACATTGACCAAGTTTTGAAAAGAAGTCAAGTCAGAAACGTAGGAGGAGTTGCGTTCACAAGAAATGGACGTATGGATGTACAGACGGACGTACGGACGGACGGAGAAGATGACGCCAATATACGAACGCCTCCGGCGGCGTATAAAAACTGGAGCTATTTGAATGAAATAGGCTTGTATAATGATTAAATTAAATTGTTAGAATATTTTTTCTTTTTTTTAAAGGGAGTTGAACAAGAGATGTTTGTCAAACATTATGCATTATGAATATATTAGAACAATCGAGTAAAATTTGCATGGACCGAAATGCCACTTGATTTGTCATTTCACAGTGGATGTCTATGAGTCAGTTTTAAGATTATGAACAATGTTCATTCAAAGTTTGAGGATGGTAGGTACAGTTCTTAATCCCATTGTGACTGATATTTGCAGATTTTATGTACCCTCCAGGTCCAGGCATTGTCGAGTCATCACTCGGACAAGCTTAAAAAAGGTTTTTGTGTTCAAGGTCACTGTGACCTTGACCTTTGACCCCAATGACCTAAAAATAAATAGGGTTTATCTACTGGTCAGGCCCAACCTCCAAGTCAAGTTTGAGAACCATAGGTCCAGGCATTGTTGAGTTATCACTCGGACAAGCTTAAAAAGGGTTTTTGTGTTAAAGGTCACAATGACCTCAAAATAATTAGAGTTTATCTACTGGTCAGGCCCAACCTCTAAGTCAACTTTGAGGACCATAGGTCCAGGCATTGTTGAGTTATCACTCGAACATGCTTAAAAAGGTTTTTTGTGTTCAAGGACACTGTGACCTTGACCTTTGATGCAATGACCTCAAAAAAAATAGGGTTCATCTACTGGTCAGGCCCAACCTCCAAGTCAAGTTTGAGAACCATAGGTCCAGGCATTGTTGAGTTATCACTCGGACAAGCTTAAAAAGGGTTTTTGTGTTAAAGGTCACAATGACCTCAAAATAATTAGAGTTTATCTACTGGTCAGGCCCAACCTCTAAGTCAACTTTGAGGACCATAGGTCCAGGCATTGTTGAGTTATCACTCGAACATGCTTAAAAAGGTTTTTTGTGTTCAAGGACACTGTGACCTTGACCTTTGATGCAATGACCTCAAAAAAAATAGGGTTCATCTACTGGTCAGGCCCAACCTCCAATTCAAGTTTGAGAACCATAGGTCCAGGCATTGTCGAGTTATCACTCTGACAAGCTTAAAAAGGGTTTTTGTGTTCACTGTCACTGTGACCTTGACCTTTGACCCAATGACCTCAAAATAAATAAGGTTCATCTACTGGTCAGGCCCAACCTCCAAGTCAACTTTGAGGACCATAGGTCCAGGCATTGTTGATTTATCACTCGGACAAGCTTAAAAAGGGTTTTGGTGTTCAAGGTCACTGTGACCTTGACCTTTGACCCAATGACCTCAAAATAAATAGGGTTCATCTACTGGTCAGGCCCAACCCCCAAGTTAAGTTTGAGGACCATAGGTCCAGGTATTTTTGAGTTATCACTCGGACAAGCTTTGGTCTACAGACGGACCGACCTACCGACCGACCGACCGACCGACCGACCGACATGTGCAAAGCAATATACCCCTCTTCTTCGAAGTGGGCATAATAAGAGAATGTGATAGCGTCTTTGTAAGAAACGCTATCTTTTTTTTCCCATTGAAACAAAAACAAGAGGGCCATGATGGCCCTATATCGCTCAACTGATTTAATAGAACTTCAATAGTTTTCAAAGTTTTTACTCTATACATATAAGGAAAACAAGAGGGCCATGATGGCCCTGGAATCGCTCACCTGATTTTATTTTTTTTCACATAAGCTATATAAGCCCCGCCCCCCGGCGGCCATAGTTTTTGACCAATCAACTTGGCTCGAAGGAATCTGATAGAGGGTCACCCTAGGAACATTTCTACAAAATTATTTGAAAATGGGCCTGACACTTTTGGAGGAGAAGATTTTTTAAGTTTTCACTTTAGCCATATAATGCAAAATGGCCCAGCCCACTGGCGGCCATGTTTTTTGACTAATCAACATGGCTTGAAGGAATCTGAAAGTGGGTCACTTAAGGAACATTTCTACAAGATTATTTGAAAATCGGCCTGACATTTTCGGAGAAGAAGATTTTTTAAGTTTTCACTATAGCCATATAAGGCAAAATAGCCCCGCCCCCCCTGGAGGCCATGTTTTTTGACCAATCAACATGGCTTGAAGGAATCTGATAGAGGGTCATACAAGGAACATTTCTACAAAATTATTTGAAAATAGGCCTTATATACACTTTCGGAGGAGAAGATTTTTTAAGTTTTCACTTAAGCCATATAAGGCAAATTAGCCCCTCCCCCCTGGCGGCCATGTTTTCCGACCAATCAACATGGCTTGAAGGAATCTGATAGAGGGTCATCCAAGGAACATTTCTACAAAATTATTTGAAAATCTGCCAACCAGTTTGGGAGAAGAAGAATTTTGAAGTTTTGTTCATTTCGTTGCTATGGAAACCAGAATTCTGCATGGATTCCAAAAATTTGAAGGAAATCTGGTGAGGTCATTGAGAGGATGCTTTCTGTGAAGTTTCATCCCAATTGACCTACTGGTTACTGAGTGGAAGAAGTTGACGCACGATGGATGACGCACGAAGGACGCCGGACAAAAGGCAATCACAATAACTCACCTTGAGCAAAGCTCAGGTGAGTTTACAAGCAACCCCTCTGGTGGCCATGTTTTTCAACGGATCAGAATAAATTGTACATACAAGATTTGTTTAAGTTTTCATTACTATAAGCCCCGCCCCCTGGCAACCATGTTTTTCATTAGATCGGAATAATTTCTACAATCTTGGTAAAGGGTAACCCAAGGAACATTTGTGCCAAATTATTTTTAAATCAGGCAGGTACTTTTGGACAAGAAGATTTTTAAAGTTTTTATAATGCACACATATATAAGGAAAACAAGACCCACCCCCGGTGGCCATGTTTTTCAACAATTGATTGATTGATTGGGGTTTAAGTTTAACGCTGTTTATAACAATTTTATGTCATATCACGGTGGCCAGTACACCTACTCATGTGTTTCCTGGTTTTCCATCACCAGTAGTCCACACAACAATCTTTCCAAGCAATGTTTTTCAACAGATCAGATTAATTTGAACAACCTTGGTAGAAGGTTACCCAATATCACAAAAGCTCACCTTGCACTTCGTGCTAAGGTGAGCTAAAAACTGAAGTGTATAATTGGGATGAAAAGGGATAATTGTTATAAGTGTGACGCTCTGATGCAATACTTAATTCATACAACTTATCATTCGGCTAGGCATAATTAACCATAGAGCAATAAACGTGACAGGAAATGATTACGTAATGTAACTGTACCCTCGTTTACATCTGGGCAGAATATGGAAACTCTTTATAATTGGAAGTACAATTACTGTATCATGTAGATGATACTGAGTCTTTAGAGAAACTGCCCATTATGAGCAACTTCTCCTTTTGTCACACATTTTTCAAAGTTCCTCTGCTGCAGATGCCTGAAAAGTAGTCTGTCGATAAGTGGGAGATGGCTAACCTTAATTGACATGAAGCTATTTATAATTCCGTTCAGTAAATGAGTGTTTTAGCAGGAAATTGAATGACACACAATTTGCGCAGTTTGAAACCTAAATTAATAAAGACCTGTTATTTTAGGTCTGTGGCGACTAGTATAGATTCAGATCACTGTTGGTATCCGCATTACTTGATCCGATTATGTACTGTTCACTCATTAGTATAAAAAACTTTTGAAAGAAGGTCTTATTATCATAAGAACTCGGAATAGATCTCATGGATGCAGATCTGTTAATAGTTGTCAGTTGACATACACATAGTCTAGAGTTGGTTTTACGAGAATAAAAAGCTTAAAATGGTATCGGGCGGATTCGGCCAAAAACTTATTCGTCCTGGTATTTTTCGGCCTAGTCATATTCGGTCTACTTTTTTTATAAGAGATATAGTTGTTCACACATTATAACTGTTAGAGTAATTAAGATAGTTAGATGATTATGTAATTTGTTTGATTTAGTAATTATATTTATTACATGAATGTATGTTTATAACAACGTAAATTCAATTAAAATGTATATTTGTAATAATGTATATTCCGGTCCCTAGACTAATCGAAATCGACCTGAAACCAATTTCGACTCCAAATAACCGAAATATGTTATTGTGGTTTGTGTTATATACTAAACAATAAAGTAGTAATAGTATTACCTTAAAGGGACTGAATCCCATATATGAGAAAAAAGCGGGAAAAAAAAGAAAATTGTTAAAAATTGCTATTACCTTGATGTTTTTGCATGTAAGGCATTGAGATTTGCTGACTGATGTACTACAATATATGCGACACTATTAATATTGCAGAGATCTTTCGTTATTTTGCATTGTAAAATCTACTGGGTAAGTAACCCAGTAAATCTAAAAATATTGCTGTATATTTATCACGTTATCACTACAACCGAATTGACAATCTCCTTCCCACAGTTGTTGTTCCTTACACTCCCGCATACATGAATGTAGTGAGTCGATAGTGTGAGAGAATGCCGAATTGTTTTTTTATCAATAAAATATAAAACAAGACCTCAGGCTGAGGGTGTCTCGCCCTTCTAAGAAAATCAGATATTAAATGGTATCACTATGCAAAAAGAAAGTAAAGTTGATAAAATGTGAAAAAGTAAGTGTCTGTCAATGCATTGTTATCAACATGTCATGATAAATAATAAACTCACTACGATTATGATAGTTGGGACGTTGAAGGATGTCCCATGACCTAACAATACATCTGACAAAGTTTCAAAAAAATTTCAGCAGGGATTGCTGAGATATAAGAAATTTTAAGTTTTGAGGTTAAGTTACCTAACAATTAAAGGTCAAGTTCTGCACAATTATGACCTCGACCCTGAAAATTTTGATGTTGACACGGATGTCCCATGACAAAACAATACATGTAACAAAGTTTCAGAAAAATTCCAGCAAGGGTTACTGAGATATAAGAAAGGTTAAGTTTTGAGGTTAAGTTACCTAACAAAGGTCAAGTTCTGCACAATTATGACCTTGACCCTGAAAATTATGACGTTGACAGATGTCCCATGACCAAACAATACATCCGACAAAGTTTCAGAAAAATTCAAGCAGGGGTTGCTGAGATATAAGAAAGGTTAAGTTTTGAGATTAAGTTACCTAACAAAGGTCAAGTTCTGCACAATTATGACCTTGACCCTGAAAATTTTGACGTTGACAGATGTCCCATGACCAAACAATACAGCTAACAAAGTTTCAGAAATATTCAAGCAGGGGTTGCCGAGATATAGCTATTTGTAAAAGCGGCCGCCGTCGCCGTCTCAGGAAAGGTGACTGCTATGTCTCACTCCACTATCGTGGGCGAGACATAAAAATGAATTTTATCGAAATTGAATTCTCAATGTCCAAAATCGACCATTAGAACGTCAACGGTGTCGTATGTATTAGTTATACGCATGTACCTTTGTTTGTAGCATTGTCATCTTTTCTAATACTAGTCTAGGGACCCTGTAAATTCAATTAAAATGTATGCATGTATTTACGATAGTTCAAAGGTCGTTAATGATTGATAACGAAATTATATATCGTTTAGAAATGTATGTTTGTAACAACGTAAATTCAATTAAAATGTATGTATGTAAAGAACTTATTAAAAAGAACAAGAGCGCCAAATGGCACAAAAAACGCGCGTCCTGTTTTTTTGAGACCAAGTATAGCGGTAATTGGTTGTACGTCAGCCAAACTTAGAGAGCGGACACTGTTAGTACAGTTTTAGTACAGTTTTGGCCATTTCGACGGACATAATTGTGTAGTGACTAAGATAATGTTGTAAGTTATGAAACGTGACCAAGATATTCTGCCCATCAACATATTGTCTAAATTTGGTGATGATCGGATAAAGGCTTTACAAGTTATTTAGCTGACAAGACCAATTATAGGAAATTTCTATAATTAAATGGCAATACTTCTCAATCGACTGGAGCAATATGGCTAGTTATCGAACTTGTCCAAGATATTACGCGAATACACATTCTGACCAAATTTGGTGATGATTGGACAAAAGCTCCTAAAGTTATTGAGCTGACAAGACCAATTTTAGGTAATTTCTATAATTAAAGAGGGATAACTCTCGATTGACTAAAGTGATATGGCTAGTTATCGAACTTGTCCCGAAATATTATGCCAATACACATTCTGACCAAATTTTGTAATGATAGGACAAAGGCTTCTAAAGTCATTGAGCTGACAAGACCAATTTTAGGTAATTTCTATAATTAAAGGGCGACAACTCTTGATTGACTTAAGCGATATGGCTAGTTATCGAACCTGTCTGAGATATTATGCCAATACACATTCTGATTAAATTTTGTTATGATTGGGCAAAGGCTTCTAAAGTTATTGAGCTGACAAGACTAATTTTGGTTATTTCTATAATTAAAGGGCGATAACTCTTTGATTTACTTAAGCGATATGGCTAGTTATCGAACTTGTCTGAGATATTAGCCCAATACACATTCTGACAAAATTTGGTGATCATTTGACAAAGGCTTCTAAAGTTATTGAGCTGACAAGACCAATTTTGGGTAATTTCTATAATTAAAGGGCGATAACTCTTGATTGACTAAAGCGATATGGCTAGTTATCGAACTTGTCCAAGATATTATCCCCATACACATTCTGACTAAATTTAGTGATGATTGGACAAAGGCTTCTAAAGTTATTGAGCTGACAACATACTGGACACCGCCCGCCCACCCGCCCGCCCACCCGCCCCTACGCCGCAGGTGGAACTATAATATGATCCGTTTTTTCAAAACGGGCGTATAAAAAGACAAGAGGGCCACCTGATTTAATAGAATTTCAATAGTTTTCGAAGTGTTTTACTCTATACATATAAGGAAAACAAGCAACCCCTTGGTGGCCATGTTTTTCAACAGATCAGATTAATTTGAACAACCTTGGTAGAAGGTTAACCAAGGAGCATTTGTGCCAAATAATTTTTAAATCAGGCAGGTGTTTTTGGACAAGAAGATTTTTAAGGTTTTTAAAATGCACATATAAGGAAAACAAGCCCCGCCCCTGGTGTCCATGTTTTTCAATGGATTGGATTAATTTGAACAATTTTGATAGAAGGTCCCCCAAGGAAGATTTGTGTCAAATTATCTTTAAATCATGCCAGTACTTTTTGACAAGAACATTTTTAAAGATTTTACAATGCACATATAAGGAAAACAAGCTCCGCCCCCTGGCGGCCATGTTTTGCAACGGATCGGAAATATTTTAACTATCTTGGTAAAGGGTGACCCAAGGAACATTTGCGCAAAATAATTTTCAAATCGGGCTAATACTTTTGGACAAGAAGATTTTTAAAGTTTTAACAATGCACATATAAGGAAAACAAGCTCCGCCCCCTGGCGGCCATGTTTTTCAACGGATCGGAAATATTTGAACAATCTTGGTAAAGGGTACCCCAAAGAACATTTGTGCAAAATAATTTTCAAATCGGGCCGGTACTTTTGGACAAGAAGATTTTTCAAAGTTTTAACAATGCACATATAAGGAAAACAAGCTCCGCCCCCTGGCGGCCATGTTTTTCAACGGATTGGAAATATTTGAACAATCTTGGTAAAGATTGCCCCAAGGAACATTTGTGCAAAATAATTTTCAAATCGGGCGAGTACTTTTGGACAAGAAGATTTTTAAAGTTTTAACAATGCACATATAAGGAAAATAAGGTCCGCCCCCTGGCGGCCATGTTTTTCAACGGATGGAAATATTTGAACAATCTTGGTAGAGGGTAACCTAAGGAACATTTGTGCAAAACAATTTTTTTAAATCGGGCCAGTACTTTTGGACAAGAAGATTTTTTAAGATTTGGCAATTTTCCCCTTTTATGATGCCGCAGCAACCAAAGTTCTACTTGGAATTGCCGGATCGCCGATTGTCGAGTTAGCTCCGCCCACATTAGCAACGGTTACTAGCCCGACATTATGTGTAAACAATAACAACAATGGCGGACATCGTAACGTTAAAAGATGTCGCGGACATCGTAACGTTAAAAGATGTCGCGGACATTTTTTTCGTCCGCTTATCTGCCGTATTCGCCAACACTTCGACAACATCAGAGGGCTACATCTTTAGATAGAGACTGTCACATTAAGACCCTGTCGTTTTTTAACTCCTGGAGCTGGAATTATAGTCCACATAAATGCACAGATTTACCAGAGACGGCGTAAGAACGAGAAGCCTCATAAATTCAATGGGAAAATACGTGATGCACACTGCGGTTGCAAAGCAGGGTAAATACAAACAATCATGTTTTCCATGTTATTTAATTAATTATTCTTGATTTACATCTACTTTTTGTTGTATTACATTCATGTTTATGGCTTACAGAGCTTTCGACCCCCTCACGGTTCGACCCCTCATCTTACTTTCGGTTTCATATAGGTGTGAACAGATAAATGGGATCGACATATTGATCTGTCACGCTATTGATCTTTACTTCTAGTCGGTTGAATTATATTTATCTACGACTTTTGAAAATATCTATTGGAAAATATTAACAATATCTACCAATGATAGTGTAAATATAGATTTAAAGTTGAAAACATTGTGTCAAAATGTGAAATTACTATAGTAGAGTGTAATTTCTCTCTTTTCCAGAATTATTTCAAATCTGGTATAATGTATGTGGGAAAGGATTTAGATATTAATGATTGAATACTGGATAAAGTAATAAAAAACAACATGTTTTGTTTAAGTTTAATAAATCTATTGAATAAACTCTTAGAGGAAGCTAACCCTTTCCCAAATGCATTTGATCAATCTGACAACATCATTTTATAACATCATCAGTAGCAGACAATATCAGAAAACAATGGAATCATATTGACCAAATTCTCCTTTTTCCACAATGTTTGTCTGCTGCAAGTGTGTTGTAGGAAAGGATTATTAAACAAAATATGGACAAATCAAATATGTTATTATCACTATTGAATATTCAGAATATAAACACAAACATTTTTTAACAATATAATATAACACATGAATTCATTGCAGGTTATCTGGCCAGTGTGCACATGTATTGATGATGGAGCCTGAAAGATAACCAGCAAAATCAGTTGGATAAGCCAAGGGGTCCAAACAATTGCTTCATTTGTTGACAACAGGAAATTATGAATATATTACTGCTGGTGAGTATTTGGATGAAAATAATATAATTATAATGATTCAGTTTCTAGGGAAAAGGTACAAGTTGGCTTAATTAAATGAATAATAAAGATCCAGATCAGCTTATATAAATGCATTCTGATAAATATCTACACTGTTCACATATTTGCACAGTATTCAGTAATAATATGGTTTATGGAGTAAAGAAATATTCAAGAAATTTCTTTATGGTCAGCTTCAATGGTGTAGTGGTACAGCAGCCGCCGTAAATGCAGGAGGTCGAGGGTTCGATCCACGGATGGGTCATGCCATACTAATTAGTTTTCCTCATTGGGACTCCGGATTGATACAAACAAAATGTATTATTGAAATCCTTGTTTAACTACTTAAATAAATAGGATTTTTTTTTTATGTCTCAAGTTTAAAATTGTTGCATTTTACAGGAAGCTAATATATAGGCTGGTGATACCCTGCACCTAAAATGGTTAAAGCACAGCCCTGTCTGCTACATTGTAGATGCATTATCCACAAGCCAAAGTGCACATACACCACTATGTGATCAACTCATTGGATCAGCCTTAGCCTCTCATTTAATTGTGTTGTCTCTATTAGGATTCTATGCATATTTCAACAAAATTCAAATTTAACAAGGCAACTGTTCACTTATTTGTGATCCCTGTGTAAACAAATCACATTGATACTTGGGTAAACATACCAGTAAAAGGTTAGCAATGGATGTGACCTTAGTATGTAAGTAATGCAGTGCTGAAATAGTATTAACTTGTAGAAGCAACTTTCCCATTTACAATAAATTAGCATTTTAATTGCAGCACATTATAAATCCCAAGGGGTCATGGCATTTTTTTTAAGCTTGCCTTTCTCATCTATTAATGATTGGTTCTCTGGAGAGACAGCCAACATATTCGGATGGTCAACATCTTAATAGATACAAATAAATCACACTGAGTTCTTCAGTTTAACTTGAAAAATATTTATCACTTTCCATCATATACATGTATACCCATATTGATAGCTCTGGTCAGTCAGATTATGAAAACATTGTGGCAAAAGAATAAAATGGCTCATGATAAGCAATACCTCCTTTTATGACAATATTTTCAACTCAACTGGAATATTAAACATTTATTAAAAGATTTCCGGTTTTGCCAAGATGTATTCAACAGTCTGCTTCAGATTACTTGTATGTTGGGAAGGGTTAACATCAAATCACATATTACAAAAATGTCATCTATCTATATCATTTTATGCAGGCCCCCATATGTACTGCCCATTGCAAAGCCGAGGGAGCTGGACAGCTGTGGTGATACTGTGTTTCCAAAGACCCCCGACTTGTATTGATATGCAGAAGGATTCAGCTTTATCTGTGCAGTCTGTGATTGGTGGACATGATTGTATGCTTGACTCACTGCTCTGGTCCCTGTAAAATGATCATATGTTAAAACTGGGTTACCAACATCTTGTTTGCAAACAACATAGACCAATATCAGTTTGCTGTGCAGTATAATTTTGGTTTCCATGTTTACCTAATTAAGTTATAATTATATGCTGTTCATTCAGGTTTTGACAGTAATTATTTACTATGTGTTGAAGTAAATAGAGATTAGAGTCTAAACTAAATCTGCTTCTGTCAACTGGTGTTGGTTCTAATAAGAGTATATGGATAGGCTTATCTCAACCTATAGAGTACCAGATATACCAACTTGTATTTTTTTTTCCTGTACTGGGTCAAACATGACAAATGTATCAAAATGCAAATTATATGAGTATAATAAATGAATAAAGTTACAAAAACCTGTGTAAAAAGGAGATCTACTGATCAAACAGTTTTCAATAGCCTGCCACTGCAGAGGCATCAACATGCATCTGCATGAGTAAAAGTGTTATATTCATGAAAAATGTGTTTTTGTGTAAATAGTTTAATATATATGTATTGTTAGATTAGTTTAGTTATATTTTGAATTGTATTTCAAGCTCAGTTGATAAATGCTTTTAGCTTTTTAAGGGTAAGAAAAACAAATGTACTGTTGTACTGTATTCTATAAATAAACACTTTCTGATGCCTTTGCAGCAATATTAATTTTAAAAATATTGTGGCAAAAGAAGAACTTACTAATAAATGAAGTTTTCCACATTTTCCTATATGCAGTTCATTCTAGTTTTGAGTTATTATTTACTATATATGTGATGAAGTAAATAGAGATTTATAGAATCATAATTATTCTTAAACTCAGCTAGTTGCTTACTTTGGTTAATTGAGGTCATGGCTACCACTAATTAATTTTTTTAAAAGCCAGTGATATCATCTGCATAATGTGTATACCTGTCTTATCCAGATATATTTTTAAAAAAATGTAATTACTGTACTGCAAAAACAGGTACATGTATATACAACACTTATATCAAGATAACTTTACAAAACAAAAAGAAAAGCAACAGACTAAACCATGTTTACTTATATAAATGTACACATCCACTGTTTATTATAATAACCTATTATAATAAACAGTGGATGTGTACATATTTACTCACACAATCTGCCTTGATTCCCTCTAAGATAATTCCTTAGATGCACGAACATGAAAACAGGATTTGTCTTCTTGCTGGTGGGTTTCTACTTGGAGTGAGGGTGTCATAGCTAAGTGCAGGGAATGGGTCTGGGTACTTCTATGATGGTTTTCCCTTAAGGAAATACTCATACATGAAAATACACAATGTTATTGTTAAGAGCAAACAAACAAATCAAAAACATCATGTTAAATAAACCTGTAACTAATTCAACTAAAAAAAATAGGAATGTTTTTTAGTGATTTCAAAAGTCTGCATGTGGTATATGTGTTATAAATTTACATTATGTCAGAATAGTTTGCTTTATGTTTGAAGTACCCAGACCCATTCCCTGCACCTAGCTATGACACCCTCTCTCTAAGGTTAAAGCTCCCATGATATGTCTTTTTGTTTTTCATTTGCATCATAAATTTATGTAAACATAACTTTTTTCATTATACATTATTTTCAATCTGTTGTCATACATCTTGAATATTGAATAAAGTTTCATAATACATGTAATCAAAAGTTTGTCATCCGTTGTTCACCCTATAATGTCTGCTATAATCGATACCGTTAGCAAATATTTAACACTCTAGAAAAACTCTCTAATAAAAAAATTATTATTATAAATGTAGTACGAAGTCGCCAAGAATGGTACGAAATTATAGTGGTACGAAGTCTCACAAATCAAAATTGTGAACCCTGAAATCAATTATATCGCATCTTTATTTCATTTGTAAAATATATCAAATGCTCTTGACGTGCATCATTCTCTTGCAAAACACAACATAACAATAAACGAGTGAATGAAATCTCTTCCCCCGACCGTTCTGTTCAACGTTGTACGAAGATACAGTGGGCGAAATATACTTCATTTTAACCTTCGTGTGTATTTCGAATCACTCGTTTCAGCTTATTTCGTTTTGCAAGTGAATGATTTGGTTGTTGACATTAAACGTTAATTGTTGACAAATGCAAATTACCTTTGAACACACGTACACAGTTTTGGCTTTCCCCCTTTCCATCAGTTTTTCCCTCGCCCAACTGACTGTGTGGCCTGCCGCACAATCGTATCGATTTCCTGGCCTTTTCAAGATTTCTTCCAGGTTTAGGAAAAGGGATAAAATGAATTCCATTCCTCAGACGATCTGGATACCTACTATCGGTAGTACAGGTTCCTCAGCAACACCGTTTAACCATAATCAACACTTTTTTTTTTAAAAACTACGACATTTCTGAAAGTGTCGGGCAAAATGGCGGCGCGTCTTTAGTTTCGCGCGATCTGATTGGCTAACGTCATCTGTCAATCAAAAGTCGGCGATCCCTCAATTAATTTCTTTGAACAACTTTGAAAGAGGACCACCTAAGGACCAGTCCTGTGAAGTTATTTTGAAATCTGTCTGTTGGTTTAGTAGAAGAAGTCATTTGTAGGAAATTGTTAACAGACACCGACGACGACGACGCCGGACGCCGGACGGTGAGTGATCACAAAAGCTCACCTTGCACTTTGTGCTTAGGTGAGCTAAAAACACAGCACAACAAAGAAAATTGAGTTGAAATTAAAGAGCGATATAAAGAAATGATCATGAGAACAATTATCATTTGTAAAAAAAAATCTGTGTATTGCGTGTGTTGTATCCGTGTATTGCGTGTGGAGAGGATATGTGCGGACACGCCAGCATGGCATCGAAAAATGGCAGCATGCACCATACATGCGGAACAGGTAAGACATAATATTTAACTTATTTGTAAAGTATAATTATTAGTTTATATACAAACATATATGATTTAATATAAACATATATTTAACCGGTTGAAACGCAGTATGTTTCTCACTATGTTTTTATATCACATAATTGACTCATTGGGGAATAATTTATGTATATATATTAACATTGTCCTTTAGATCTAGTTTAAATTGAATAAAGATATTTTGAGAAGATATACTGTAGGAAATGTTAAAATTGCAGATAATCTCTCCATTGCTTACAATATTTTTTTTTGCCATTTTATGTGGAAAATTGATGGCACGAGAAATTTAGTTATTAATAGAACACTTAAGGAGTGTCAGCGTTTTCTTCAACAAATGGTCTGTTTGAGAGTTCATCCTTTTCTTACAATGTTTTTGATAGAGCAATATTTCCTATATATTAACATTGTTCGTAATATATAAGTTTCAATGAATAATGATAACTTTTGAAGAAATATTGCAGGAAAGGTTAAAAAAGTCGATACTCTCTCCATTTCTTTATAAAATGTCATATATGTATATAAACTGTCGGTGGCTATAACTGAATTAAATATTAGAAGACACAATATAGGAAATGTAGTTATTAATAGTATTTAAGGAGTGTCTGCTTTTTCTACAACAAAGGGTCAGTTTAAGAGTTCATTTTTTCATTAAATTGTCCTTGGCTATAACTGAATTAAAGCTTTGAGAATTCATCATTTTCTTAATATGTTTTTTAATATCATATTGACATTTTAGGTATCTCAAAGACTGCATACAGAGATGCTACTAAGACGGGTTCATTGGCATTCGTTTGTCGGACATGCACACAGAATGCCGTCACAGAGGGCCATTTAGAGATGCCACTGATAGAGGAAAGCATACCAGAAGCAGTAAGTTGAGTTAAATCAAGCTATTATATGATACAATCTGAACAGACTGACAATTATCACCCAAACTACAAATATCATTTCCTTCTTATATATGAAAGAGGGAAACATTTGAAAAGCTATTATTTCACATGGCCAACGACACAACGATACACAAATTTATCAATCTCATGTCTAAAACATCTAAAAACAACTTTATGCGGATGTGTTATACTATCAAATATCATTATTGTCATAACACATCTAGAGCGAGTTAATTCAACGTGTTTCAGTTCCCTGATGCATTGATGTGATGTATTGTTAGAAGCAGAAAATCGGTCAGAAATGCCAACTGTGAAGTGCGTTATGCTGTACCACGGTCCAGGGCTCGTATTGACCAACACGTCTAAATTCGATTTTCGGATTAAATCTATATTATCCGACTAAATTATGTCGATTAAGATTTGGTCTGTATTCACCAACATGTCTAAATTGGAAATCGGACTAAATATTTAGATTTTTAGATGCTTCAGCTAGGGCATGCTAAATTAGCTGACTAAATTGGAAACAAACGTATTTGTCTTAGATGATTTTATATTTTTTTTTAAATGCAGATTTGTGTTGTATGTTGGAAAAGTTTACCTCTCAAACTATAAAATCGGGGACTTGAATTTACATTTAGGGTACTTTTATATTAATTACAAAAATCAAAGTCAATATTTTGTTAACCATTTCCTTGAAACATAATTACATATATATATACATTTTAAAACCTCTGCAGCAGACGACTTTTGAAAACATTGTGACAAAAGGAGAAATTGCTCATGAGAAATTTTTCCTTTTGCTACAATGCTTTCTACTTTATTTCCATGAATTATAACTTTATTTAGCGAGAAGTTCTATTTTACCTAGATGTTGTCAAGGTCATGTGCTGCAGCTTCGTTGTATGTGTGAAAGGCTTGACAAAGGCACTAGTTTCAATTTTTTTGAAATGTGCAACCAGTGCATGAACATTTACTTGAATTTATTTCTCAAACTGTAAAATCATGACCTAAGATTTAAGAATTAGAGTATATTTATATTGCAACAATAAAAAGTCATTTTTTTGTTATGCAAAGATATGAAAAAATATCTGTAAGTGTATAGAATTGAAAACAGTGTGGGCTTGTGACAAAAGGAGAGAGTGCATTTACTCCTTTTATCAAATTGAACACAAAATTTGCTGCTGCAGAGGCCTAAAAGAAGCTAGTTTCTTTATAAAAAGTGTGGTTGAACAATACAATTGATTATGTAAAGTCAGACACTAGTTTGTTAACCCTTTACCGGATATAAACGCTTTCTGACGCCCCTACACGATCTCAATATAAACTCGTTTAAACGCCTCTACACGATCTCCATGTAAACTCGTTTGGACGCCTCTAATCGATTCTAATCGATTTCAATGTAAACGCTTTTTGACGCCTTTGGATTTTGAATGCTTCAAAAGAACATTTTTCGTTTGAAAAGGTCCTCCAAAAGTGTATCACCATACAATTTGATTATTTACAAAGGGATCTCAGACTTCAAATCATAGTGTTACTATATAAAGTTTGTAAGTAAAAAGCGTCCAAACATGTGTAGTGTTTAAAAATTCAGTACCCAGGTTGAATGAAATGCGTCGGGAAATGATAAGCTTGAAAATACCTTATTCTTATGAAAAATATCCGTATGATAATATCCGTTTCCATTTGTAATTATTTCACAAGGTTTGCTAACATTACATCCACTATGCACCATATAAAGATTGAGTCGCGACACATACAAATAGACAATCAGTTTTGTTCCAAATCTTAAGACAGTTTGTATCAATTTACATAATTGCAATTCTGGCTTTTAGTCATAACAGTTCTTCAAAGACTTCGATAAATGTTGTGTGACGATTTACGAACAGTGATGACCCTGATCAGTCTTAACAGATGAGCATATTGATCTGAATATTCCCAATTATCGGACGGCGGGTTTTCATTTGACACGGTATTATTATGTGTAAACCACATGCAACCCAGATCAAATGGAAAATTACTGACGCATGCAGTAAACATGACCTTGACAACAGTGCCTTGAAGTTCATTTCTCGCTTTCTTCATGTTAAAAAATCTGGAGCAGACAACATTTAAAACGAGAAAAAATTGCTCACAATGTTATGATCCCATGCAAACACAATGACGCAACCCTGTATGAATTTATTCTTCTGCTGTAGAAATTGTCTATACATGAGAAAGGGTTAAATAATTTTTTGTCAAGATGTTTTTAATTTCGTCGGCATATTTGTTGAAAGAGGAAAGGGTTTACGCACACGTGCAAAGTCGGTTCTTTGTTTGACCGATCACATTTCCGGTGTATACCAGTTTTGACAATCAAGTAAGCTACTGGAAAATACCTCTTTCACAGATGAAGATTCATTTTGACGCAACTAAAGCTGACGAGTAAACATTGCAGCAAAATGAGAAAGCCTAAATGCATTAAATTTAATAGATAACTTTTGCCACAATGATTTGAATTAATTCAGTAATTATACTTTCATTTTTTATAGATTTTCTTTTTTTTTGTCTCGACATTTTCACAATCGTATGCTGTGATTTGTTGTAATGGGGAAAGGGATTAACAGCTGACATAAGTGGTTATTGTTTTCATCTACACAATACCGGCGGGTCTTTGATTGATTCATCTAGTAAATCAGAAGGGCAATAAAATGGGTCATTTACGGGTGCAGTTATGACACTTCCGTAAAACTGAAGCCATTTTTTTTTTTTTTTGCTTCACCCCGTCTGACATTCAATCAGATATTTCTGATCTGGAAGTTGTTTCCGATGATTGTTCTTCTTCCGACAATGATGTTTTCTCTGTAGGAGCTTGGAATAATGAGTTTCAACAACCAAGGCTATATAAGTAAACAAAGAACTAAATCGTCCTTGAGAATACGGGAAAATACGCAAACATGTGTTTACATTCAACTTTTTTTGGGTTGACAATTTTCTATTGCCGATCTATTTCTTTAAAAAGGAAATGGTTAGAAGGACTTTAGACATTCAAAATATTTATATGGGATGGTTTTACATTTTATTCTGGTGGAATCGACTTTGAATCATGACAGGAAGATGGGTCATTTCTCCATTAAGTTTTACTAAATTTACTCCTGTATGTCACAATGTTGACTTTTGAAAACTTCGTAGAAATTAAGACATATTTCCTATACGGAGTTTCTGGTTTTAAAAAATTCAACTTGAAATTGCTGTTGTTATATTCTGGAGTAATTTCACTTGGTTTTTTTTGCAATAAATATATTTGAAAAGGTAGACATGAGCAAAATACATTCATCATTTTCAAGAAAAAATAAAAAATAAAATTGCCCTGCTTTCGTCTCCTGTTTTACTTCAGTTCTCTTCATGCTGAAATAGTGTATTTTACACCACTGTAAAGATAATTTAATTTCCCACAATGTTTATACTGACATACAAAAGGTAGTTACAATATTTTATACAGATAGTTGGGTTTAATTAGGACAGGTGTCAAATTCTTATGATTTTCCCAATACCCTGTATGGAGATAGTGTAGAGGCTTTTATCAGTAGTTTATTGACTATTGGTTTATCAGATAGATGCCTATATATGGAGATAATATAGGTAAATGGGCAGTTGGGCTATCCAGTAAAGGGTTAACCCTTTCCCATATACAACAAATCTTCAACAAATGACTTTCAATGCATTTGCCGGTATTCAAAAATAAGGAAACTATTTAATTGAAAGAACAATAATAGTTATACCCCCTCGAAGTAGAGGGGGTATATAGGAGTCACAGTGTTTCGGTTTATATGTCGGTCGGAAGCCATATTTTGTCCGGCCTATTTCTTACAAACCACTGGGTGGAATTCAATAAAATTTTACATGAAGCTTCTATACCAAGAGGAGATGTGCATATCCTAAAGGGGTTACAATTACATGCTATTCTACAGAGTTAATGCCCTTTTACTTATTAAGTTATGGCGTATATACACTAGGTCAAGGTGCGGTTTAGGGAGTATTTATCATCTTCAGTGATAGCTCTAGTTAAAATTGAATAAAGTTGAAACAAAATTTGCTTTTGCCACACTGTTTTGAAAATTTATTTGCTGCAGAGGTGCCAGAAAGTGTGAACAAGAACAAGTTTCAATTTTAATTGAAAAACTGTTCAACCAGTGCTTGAAATATATATTTTGATGTTAAATATAAATATTGGATCTCTCCAGGTGAATAATCGACCTGTTAAATGAATTAAATGAATTGTATGTCTTTACCACAACATAAAACTTAAGCCTTTTCCACCTGGCATTTTGATGCATCTACAATTGATGACTGTTGAATACATTGTGGCAAAGGGAGCAATTGTTCAACATGAGCCATTTTTCATTTTGCTGCAGAGTTTTCAACACAATTCAATAATACAATGTAATACTATCATTTAAAGAGCTTTTCCATGTTTTTTGCATAGACAATTTCAAAGTTGTCTGTGGCAGAATTGTTGTATTTCGGAAAGGGTTATTTTGTAACCTTTGGTAGGATTAAGAGTTACTGACTGTTAATAACAATATGTCTGAACGTATATTTTAAAGCCCACTGCTTGAAAAAATAAAGGAAACATATGAAATATCTAGAAAACGGCATCATTAAATTTGACAGTGTTGTCAAAATGTCTTCTTTATCAGAAAAAGGCCTGAAATATTGATGTTTTCGTGCATTTCAAAAGTTATTTTATTTAAGACATAATTTAATAAAAATTCTTTCTGACAGTACCCATTTTTAGCTCGACTAATCGAAGAATATGAGAGCTATTACAGTCACTTGTGCGTAGGCGTTGAAACTTTGGTTAAAGTTTTGCATGCAAGGCTTTTTCTAAACAAGAGGCCCATGCGGGCCTATGCTCTACTGGTATGGTACTTTGGTCATTTTCAATCCAGAGCATGTATGTATGGTGAAGATCGGATAGTAAATGGAGGCTCTATTGTGTTCACAAGCTGTATTATAGCAATTTTTACAATTTCAAGGGCCATAATCCGGTCATGCATGGGCGGATCTGGCAGGTTTGCGAAAGGAACTGAGGTCTCATCAATATTTAACTACTATTTAAGTTTGGTGAAGATCAAATAGTAAATGGAGGCTCTATTGTGTTCACAAGCTGTATTATAGCAATTTTGACAATTTCAAGGGCCATAATCAAGTCATGCAATTGCACATCTGGCTGGTTTTCGAAAAGAACCAAGCTCTCATCAATATTTAACTACTATCTAAGTTCGATGAAGATCAGATGATAAATGGAGCCTCTATTGTGTTCACAAGCTCTATTATAGCAATTTTGAGAATTTAAAGGGCCATAATCCAGTCTTGTATGAGCGGATCTGGCTAGTTTGCGAAACGAACCGAGCTCCCATCAATATTTAACTACTATCTAAGTTTGGTGAAGATTTAATAGTAAATGGAGGCTCTATTGTGTTCACAAGCTGTATTATAGCAATTTTAACAATTTCAAGGGCCATAATCCAGTCATGCAAGGGCACATCTGGCTGGTTTTCGAAAGGAACCGAGCTCTTATCAATATTTATCTACTATCTGAGTTTGGTGAAGATTAGTTAGTAAATGGAGCCTCTATTGTGTTCACAAGCTCAATTATAACAATTTTGACAATTTCAAGGGCCATAATCAAGTATTGCATGGGCGGATCTGGCCTGTTAGCAGCAAAAGGAGCTGAGCTCTCATGGTTATCTAACTACTGTATAAGTTTGATTGAGATACAATCAAAACTGAAGACTTTATCGCGTTCACAAGCTCTATTATAGCAATTCTGACAATTTCAAGGACCATTATCCAGTCTTGCATAGGCGGATCTGGCTGGTTTGCAAAAGGAACCAAGCTCTCATGGATACCTAACTACTGTGTAAGTTTGGTGAAGATCAGATAGTAAATGGAGCCTCTATTGTGTTCACAAGCTCTATTATAGCAATTTTGACAATTTCAAGGGCCATAATCCAGTCTTGCATAGGCGGATCTGGCTGGTTTGCAAAAAGAACCGAGCTCTCATGGATATCTAACTACTGTATAAGTTTGATTGAGATTCAATCAAAACTGAAGTTTGTATCGCGTTCACATGCAATTGTTTACGGCCGCACGGACAACGGACACCACACCACGGCATAAGCTCTTCTGGCCTTTGGCCAGTAGAGCTAAAAACCACATATGCTATTGCTTTGAAACTAATTCCCACACTTATTGGACATCATCAAACGACCTTGAAGGATAATCTCAAAACTATATATCAGATTTTGACACAATTATCATATGCTCCTTTTTTTACTTAGAAATTTGGTTAAAGTTTTGCATGCAACTACATTAAGAGTCAACACCTCTGTATTTACTTGATGCAGAATGCATTGAAACTTTATACAACCCTCCCCAACCATCACATCTTTGTAGATTATCAAGTAAGATAACTCTATCCTGGATTTACTGCAAGTTATAGCCCCTTTTTAACTTAGAAGTTCTGGTTAAAGTTTTGTGTGCAACTATATTAAGAGTCCAAGTTAGAAAATTGGGTTAGAGTTTTGCATGCAAGGCCTTTTCTCACAAACAGCAGATAAGACTTATCCAACTTGATTTATAGTTCTATACTATCAAGCCACTATGATCTCAGTAATACTGTTGACTTTAGTATGAAATGGCCAAATAATCATGGTGTCTTGCGGACAGCTCTTGTATAATATATTATAATTGAAGAAAAGTTTCCTCACAGTCATGCTATATTGTATAATTGAATGACATAAACATGAGCTATTTTGATATTTTTTCACAAAACAATATTCAATAATATGTTATATTTTATTAAGTAGACACAAGTGTTTAACTGTCAAAGTTATAGTTTGATGCATATAAAGAATTGATACAGTATGAAAAGAATCCTGTTTGACTTCATCATTAACCCTTGATCCCTTTCCCTAAATTTAAAGATGTCACAAAGATATTAGGCACTTTTCAATTTCTACTAATGACAAATATGTAATTATGTGTAATATGTCAATACTTAGTAAACATCTATTTAAACAAGAGCTGTCGAAGGACAGCGCGCTCGACTTTACAACACTTATTCACTTAAGCACTATTTCAGTATATTGCCTTTAAGTACTATTAAATCATATATACTCTATAATTATGTAAAAGCAACTGAATAGATACATACATTTAAATATAATTACGTAATTTCAAAAAATCTAATTTCCTAAGTCAATTGAAGGGCCATAACTCCATATTTAGGATAGGATGGAGTTATGTAACCTAATTGTGTGATGATCCTTAACAAATGTGTGAATTATGAAGTGATTTGAATGAATGGTATTGGGAGTAATAAATGAAAATGCCCACTTGCCCTAAAACATTAACCAGCCACCGACACCGGGGCGAGTAGTAAAGTCCTCACGTATAGTCAAGCTAAACACGAAACTTTAACGTTGAGCAAATGTTAAAACTGACTGAGTCCAAAAATAGCAAAACCTAAAAAAAAGTTGTTTTCAAATGTTTGACACCAAAACCTGTTTGATATGTATATGTTGAAGTATTATATATGATAAATGAATGATCACAATTAGAAAGGAATGTAACCAAAAATTATGAATTTATCTCAAATTCTCAAAATCAACAAAAATCATGTTTTTTACCAAAAAGTCACACTCAGCATATTCAACATACAATATGAAGAAAGGTATTCTTGTAATTATATTCCAAATGTGAAAGCCTTAGCACAAGTACTTTTTAAAAAAAAATCCAACTTGCCCTAAAACTTTAACCACCCAAAATCATGTTTTTTACCCCAAAAAGAAGGTCACACTCAGCATCTTCAGCTTACAATATGAAGAAAGGTATTAGATGTAATTATATTCCAAATATGAAAGCCCTATAGCACAAGTAATTATTGAGAAAAGTTAAAAATTTAATAAAATTCCACCTTGCCCTAAAACTTTAATCACCCAAAATCATGTTTTTTACCCCAAAAAGAAGGTCACACTCAGCATCTTCAGCTTACAATATGAAGAAAGGTATTAGATGTAATTATATTCCAAATATGAAAGCCCTAGCAAAAGTACTTATTGGGAAAAATTAAAAATTAAAATAAAATTCCAACATGCCCTTAAACGATAACCACCCAAAATCATGTTTTTTACCCAAAAAAGGTCACACTCAGCATCTTCAGCTAACAATATGAAGAAAGGTATTAGATGTAATTATATTCCAAATATGAAAGCCCTAGCACAAGTACTTATTGAGAAAAATTAAAAAATAAAATAAAATTCCAACTTGCGCTAAAACTTTAACCACCAAAAATCATGTTTTTTACCCAAAAAGAAGGTCAAACTCGGCATCTTCAGCATTCAATGTGAAGAAAGGTATAAGATGTAACTATATTCAAAATATGATAGCCCTAGCACAAATACTTATGAATGAAAATGCCAACTTGCCCTTAAACTGGACGCCGACGCCGGGGCGAGTAGTAAAGCTCTCATATTCTTCGAATAGTCGAGCTAAAAATGGAAAATCTCTACAAATTGAAGTACATGTACATATTTGAATAATAGTTAAACACAAATTGTATTGTAGAAGAAATTGCTCATGCTCTTTTTTCACTGCATTTTTTTAAAAGATTTGTCTGTTCTAATCACATCAAAATGTTTCTGCAAATGGAAAAGGCTTAATATCATTTGTAGCCACAAGTCAATTGAATATGTTCTGCAGAGCAATGTAGTCACTAGTAGCTGCCAAGATATTAGATTCTTGGAAAAGCACCCTTTAGTTATTGCGAGCTGTTCTTATCTACGTCCCTGCATAAATGTAAACACGTTTGAACAGAGTCTACAATTTTGGGTTTTGACACATTTTGTACAAGTCATTCCAGTTTAAATTTGGAATCAACCAGTTGAATTGTTTATCAAAATGTACAGTGATTAGTGATTTACAGTTCGATCACAGTTTGTTTGTAAGTTCACATCGAATCCGTGATAAAACATGTTGTCGGCTAGGCAATACAACGAAATCGTGTTTACCGCGATATTCATGAAAGTGACACTTTAAAGCAACACAAACGAATCAACTAGACGGCGAAATTTACCTTGAAACAGACATTTATAGGGTTTAATTATTTTCACGTCTGCATTTTGGGATGACAATTGTACTCAAAGTAAACTTTGAATCAAGGACGACACTATAAATGAAGCGATGAAAAACAAAAGGCATAAATGAATGAAAATGACCGAAAATGACAAAAACGAACTACAATAATAGTGACAGACGAAGTTTTCGTCTCGCAACATAGTAAAAAAGGAAGATATTATACTGAACATGAATGTCCGATTATTTGAACAAAGCAAATGCATAGTTATGTGGATTGAAACATTGAGATGCCAGCTTTGTGAAATAACAATATAAAAAAAAAATATGAAAATCTATAAATAGATTAAGATGAATGGTACTGTCTATTATTTTAGCTCTTAGATAAATTCGGGAACCAGAGTCGGTGCGCTGCCGCTTACGACATTTACAAACTGGACTAAATTGAGATTGGTTTAAAACGCGTTGGTGAATACGGACTAAATCTAAATCGCCGGGAATCCAAAAAGTGAAATAAATATTTAGATTTAATCAAAAATCTAATTTAAAAAGTTGGGTGAATACGGGCCCATGTCTCACTTTGGTGAATACGGGCCCAGGTCTCCACTTTCAACAGCCAGCCTCACCAATTCGGCTTCTCGTCGGAGGAGGCCTGGACCTTGGTACAACGAAACGCACTTCCCATGTGGACCGATCCATTGAGACATGCTGGGACCAGTACATGGAGGGTACGATGAGAACTTCCGATTTTCTAACCACTATCGGCGGTATTTACGGAGTGAGACTTGATTATTGTCATAGGTGTGATGGTTAGGAAAGGTTGCATAACGTTTCAATGGAATGCATCAAGTAGTTTCAATGGAATGCATCAAGATGTTACTAAGATATTGACTCTTAATATAGTTGCACACAAACATTTAACCATAATTTCTAAGTAAAAAAAGGGCAACAATATGCACCATATGCAGGATAGAGTTCTCTTAATTGGTTGTGTTTATAGTTGTGAAATTGGGAGAGGTTGTATAAAGTTTCAATACAATGCATCAGGTTGTTACTGAGATTACACTCTAAATGTAGATGCAAAACTTTTACCAGAATTTCTAAGTCCAAAAAGAGACATAACTTGCATAAAATGCTGGATAGAGTTATCGTACTTAATTTTTTACATCTATAGGTGTGATGGTTGGGAAGGACTGTAAAAAGTTTCAATGCAATGCATCAAGTAGTTACTAGATATGGTCTTTTAATGTAGTTGCATGCAAAACTTTAACCAGAATTTCTAAGTACAAAGGGCCATAACTTGCATAAAATGCAGGATAGAGTTATATAACTTGATAATCTACACAGGTGTTATAGTTGAATAGGGTTGTATAAAGTTTCAATGCAATGCATCAGGTCAATACAGAGATATGGACTCTTAATTTAGTTGCACGCAAAACTTTAACCAGAATTTCTAAGTAAATAAAGCCATAACTTGCATAAAATGCAGAATAGAGTTATCTAACTTGATAATGTACACAGGTGTGATGGTTGGGTAGGGTTGTATAAAGTTTCAATGATGCAATGCATCAAGGAAATACTGAGATATGGACTCTTAATTTAGTTGCACGCAAAACTTTAACCAGAATTACTAAGTAAAAAAGGGCCATAACTTGCATAAAATGCAGGATATAGTTATCTAACTTGATAATCTACATAGGTGTGATAGTTTAGTAGGGTTGTAGAAAGTTTCAATGCAATACATGTAGTATTTAAGTACTTACATGCAAAACCTTAACCGAAGTGTGATGTGGACGCCGACAGCGACGCCGACGCATGGGTGAGTAGTATAGCTCTCATATTCTTCGAATAGTCAAGCTAAAAATGCATAGTTATTAATGTCAATATGTTATGTTTTGTTATATAAATCTGAATAAATAATATATTTTTTTAAATATGGTTTTTCATTTTTCTCCCTAGCTCAAAGAAACAGTTTTTGAGAACTCTATGTGTCGGTGTGAGAATAATATTGTTTTAAAATAACAACATAATAACGTCCTTACACTCATTCATAATGTTTTCAGAGTTAAGATTCACATAAGTATTTTTATGATATCATTACTAGCCTACCGAAAAAATACCGCCACATTATTGCAAGTCTAAACTTCGATTAAATATATGTATAAACAAGTAATAGGCCGAATATGTTTTCGGCCGAAAAAGACCAGGCCGAATAAGTTTCGGGTCGAAAAAGACCAGGTTGAATAAGTTTTCGGCCGAAAAGTGGCGAAAGGTTTTTATCATCAACATTTACCTGTTTTGGATATCAGTTTACGACATACAGTGACTGTTTCCGTTAATCTAAGATAATGCACTGCCATTTGATTCAATGTCGGGAACCAGTGACCACTTTACGACACCTGTTTTTATCATTTTGACAGCTTGTGTATTTCACACTTGTGTTATTGTTGTGAAGTGTTAATTCAGCCTTTTAATCCGACTGACCAACAACTCTGAGCGATATTGATACATTAAAAGCCGTACATATGATAATTGGCAATAATTGGAAATTATAGATGCATTAAATATATCAACACGCTTTTTGAAGCAAGTTTCGACGATCAACGCAGGCCTTTCATAATCTAATGACAATGTAAGTTTGTCATTTTTTATTGGGAAAAATCTATTTAATTATGGGCGAGTACAAACAATTATTGGACCCATTGATGAGATTGGCGAAAATGAATGGCTCCTAAAAATCAAAAGTGGCTCCTAAAATTTAAAAGTGGCGAACTTTATTTCAATGTGGCGAAAGTGGTGGCAAAAGAAAAATTCAACCCAGAGCAGGCCCTGATTCTGGCAAAATTCTTTACAAACTAGCAAATCTTCACAGTAATCTAAATCTATCTGTCTATGCGTATCGGCCGTTATGACATCATGGCTCGGTTCGCCTTATTGTGATTGTTTGGAAAGATAAGCTTGACATGATAAATCACACAACTTTGACCATATATATCTTCCGTTTTAATTTGATTACTTTGTTGGAATCTATTCTCTTTATTTAGCAAATTTATTTTATTTTTTAATTTTATTTTCCTTTCTCCATTAATAAATTTCCATTTTTAGACGTTTTTCCAACGGAAGACCTTTTAAATCATGATGTGAAAAGAAGAAATTGCTCATGATGAACAATTTCTCCTTTTGCCAAAATGCTTTCAGTATACATTGATTTAATATATAATAATTTCCCCGTTTTATCCTAGATATTCTCAAAATTATCAGTTGCTCAACCACTGTATGGGGGAAAATCATCCTCAGCATATTTACAAACAAAATGCAGACAAATATCGGACCGATAATATATATATAACAATATAATTTATGTGTAAGTTAATCCATTTAATGAATGTCCCAACAACTGTTTTATGAATAAATCCTTTAGATTTATTTTAAAACAAAGATTGATATCGAATCGGATTCAAGTATTGGAAACAAGACCAACTGCAAACATGTATTTTGTAAATTGTTGCCTGTTGGGTATAAAGTTGATATAAATTTGTAAATGTCTTGATCGGTCTGTAAGATAGGTCAATGCTTGGCATAGCGGTCGGTAAATTTGTACCTGTGATTCATCCTCGGTAACCAGGCTATTCAAAAACTATATGATATCATATATTTTATGGATAGCGTGGGTACCGAGCATGTTGTGATTAAATGCACGAATCCATGAGAAATTACAACAACTTTCATTTCATCATTTTTGGTTTTAACTCTAAATGAGCTAATTTTCTCACATCAACACATGACAGTGGCAATAAAAATATTCGTTTCTATTTAGTCATCACGGGGGAAAGTGCAGATTATATACGACAACCCCACCCTCCACTTTCGGTTTTGATCTATTTTGCAATACAAAATCACTTTCAGCATCGTAATGTTTCAATATAGTTCTCTATATCCACTTAATAATGTTAGTATTAAAAACAAATGCTGTTACCTGCAATATAACAGATAATAAGAAGAAATAGCCGTGTCTTTTTTTGACCGATCCTCCATTAAATTTGTGGAATCCCAAGAGGACGTTGACGGGGCATCGGGCGGATTCGGCCCAAAATTTATTCGGCCTGGTCTTTTTCGGCCTAGTAATATTCGGCCTACTTTTTTTATAAGAGATATAGTTGTTCACACATTATAACTGTTAAAGTAATTTAGATAGTTCGAAGGTTGTTAATGATTGATTAAGTAACTTGTTTGATTTAGTAATTATATTGATTACAATAGACAAGACAATATTGTATTGGCACAAACGCATTTACAATAAATAGTAATGACCGAATGGTTGGTATCAGGAAGTTATGGCCCAAACATTTATGGCCCAGTACATTTATGGCCCATATTTGGAAGTTATGGCCCATATATGAATTATATAGTGGTAGCTATAATACCCTGGAGGTGGTATAAATACCTTAACAGGTGATAGTTATAATACCCTGGAGGTGTGATAACATAAGACATTCTGTTTAAATTATGTATTTTATTAATATTAATATTTTTTTAGTTTTCAATTCAATTGATTAAGAAAGTGAAAATAATTCATTGATGATAAATATTTAAAATATTTAAAAATGTGAACAAATAAATAATATATTTTATGATATTATAATAGGGAATAACTTTATTTTTTTATATTTTCTATCTAAGAAAATCACTGTTTGCAAGAAAATAAAACATAATACATATTTATGGAGTAAAATAGTTAAGAGCACTTTTTTCAATTAAATAAAACAATGAGAAACAATATCACCACACTTCTACCTGGTTATAAATGTACATGTAATAAATAGAGGATCTTACATGAGTGCTTATTTGATATTGTTTTTATGAAACGAGTCGACTGAAATAATATGACGCGAGGCTCTGCCGAACTAACGTTTCCTATAATTTCTGTCGTTTTCCTTTTGGTTATTTATTCATCATTTGCGTTATGCTAATAGAATGACGTCATATTACAGGAATTCGGATTTGCCCGGAAAGTCAAAAAAACCTTATGAGTTGTTATTTGAACTCGTTTTAGAAATAGACGACGAGTGTTATTAAACGGAAATTATCACACATAAAATTACTCGTGCTTGTTCTCTTATCGAGTACGTATTATCATATTTAATTATTTCCTCTAGAAGTTTTTTTATTTCGATATTTTCTTTTCATCCAATCAAAACGTAGCAGAATTGTGACTGCATCGAAACATCCACACTGGACAAAATATTTGGAAAGACGGTATAGCAATGTTTTGCAAAGTTCATATATACACATTACCTTTTGACGGGAAACATCGCCGGCTTCGCCGTCGATTTGTTTACTCGTATTAAAAAGAAAAAGAAAACACAGCACAACAAATAAAATTGAGTTGCAATTAAAGAGTGATACAAGAAGAATTGTGATGCAAAGCATCAAAGACGTCGCGCATTATTTTGAAGCATGACTTAAAGGAAGCAGATGCAGTTCTGTACATTTAAATAACCTGTGCAAGTAGACAGGATGTAAATATTTCGAACAAAAAGGCCAAATGTCCCTTTCTTTTAAACAAGAAGGCCAAGATGTGCCTATATTGCTCACCTGGCTACCATAGCCTATATAAAAAGGTTACCAATAGCAGAAAGGGTCAATATTGACGTAGGGATTAAACGTTTTATATGCTACGATCTATGTGATATTCAGTCCTGAAACCATTTGGTTGACGGTTTGCTTAACATTCACTGCAACTATAATGTGTCACACAAGCTGAAGTTTCCCAAGTGTTTTTTTTTTACCAATAAACTGCTTTAAATCCTCTAACTAGATCCATTAGATAAAAAACAAACATACGTGCTTAAATATTAACATATATACTAAGGTGTATTGCCTCTAGTTATAAGTTAAGTGTGACACAAGCTTTGGAAGGAGAGGGGGAGGTTTATTCTCGTTCCAGTTTAGCAGAAGTATGATAGCAAAAACGGGAGTATATAAACAAAAAATACGAAGTAATTAGAAAAAAAGAAGAAGATATTTATGATCAAGATTGAGCATTATGAAAGTTCACATGTATAGTCAACATAAAGCAAGAATTATTAAGTCTGTTTTGTTTGTTTGTAATGTCACTTTAATCGTTTTGAACATGCCAGTTGAAAACTGAAAAATAAACAAAAGAAAATGGTCAAGTCAGTTCCCCAATAGCAAAGAGCGAAAACAAGTTGGTACGAATCGTTCATCTCGAACGAAACATGAAAATCCGGGTACGAATCCAATGAATTTTAGAAATCGGATGAAATCGTGAAAACAGCGAAGTATGCATAACGGAAGGAAGCAGAGACAACTTAATTACTCTATTGGAACTGATGACACCTTGTCGTCTTTTTAATAAGAATGACAAAAATCGTTAAGCGATGACAATTGCATAGTTGGGTTAACGTTGTTTTTACAGTTTCTAGAATTATACTATAATATGTAGTAATTAAAATGAAACATCATTGATTTTTTAAAGATTATTCATTTATTTAAAAATCTCAATATTGTAAATAGGAAAAAACATCGCCAGAAACTTTTTTCTGAGCTTTGATGAATCAGGTCGCAAACCAAACTTTAAAAAAAGCGTAACCTAGGAAGTTAATTAGGGGAAAGTTATTAAATACCCATTAGATGTGTCTAAAAAAAATTAATAACGGTAGAAGACATGCCTATTTTGTATCTGTTTGTGTCTTAAATCATTTTAGACAATTTATTGATTCATAAAGGTGTGGGGTTTTTTATCAAACAAACAACAGCGGGTTTTTTTAACAATAATAACATTGGTTTCTCCCTTTTCGATTACGTCACCCCATGGTACAAACTAAAAACCTATCCCATACTGACGCCGCGCTTCCACGCGGCGTCAATAAAGAAATGATCATGAGACAAAATTATCATTTGTAAAAAAAAAAAAACCAGTGAATAAAGATAGAAGGCCAGCGACATTTTGTTTTCGCTACAGACCAACTAGCTAGACTCTTGATTGATGGAACGAACATTCGAGGTAAATTTCCTAATCGAAAAATAAAAAAATAAAAATATTTGATTTCATACGTCATTACAATGTAGATCTAGTGTCAAATTAAAGGGAGTTATAGTCGGTATTTAGGAGCAAATTAGTCGGTAAAGGGAGTAATTGTCGGTATGAGCAAAAAGTCGGTAAAGAGCAAAAACTCGGTAAAGAGCATATAGTCGGTAAAGAGCATTTAGTCGGTTTGAGTAAAATCCTCGATGACGTATAATTTCCTCGGTATCATATGGCGTCGTTAAACCGTGCCTTCCGAGACGCGATGAGTAAGAGTTACAGTGAATTCGTAACCTAGTGAATTCGTAACCTGTATATTTCGGTGAATTCGTAATCTGGAGTAAGTGAATTCGTAACCTAGCTGGTATAAGTGAATTCGTAACCTATTGAAAAACATTCTACATTTGATATATATTGTGAACTTAATATGTAAATAGGCAAAGCCTAGGTCGTGTGAAAGCAAGAACAATTATTTAGCACTGTCAGTCCCCCAACAAGAAATAAATTAATAGGCAAATTGTAGAAAGTTACCAAACAGAATTCGAAAAACATATTGAAAAAACACAAACTTATCATGCATTTAAGTTTAATGTGTACATATGTTTTATTTTTTATTAGGTCAGGATTGTAACAGACAGTAAGATTTCCAAGGATGTTGATGGAAAACAACACTAAGAAGGCATTGAAGAATGTTCTGATTTATTTTCACAAATGCCAGTTATTTGTAAACTAGTAATAAATATAATTGGAAACTGACTCTTACCATGGTTGATTGAATGCCTTAATTGAGATTAACATTACTTTCAATTGTACTTCAGTTCACATTACATTTTCCCCTGGCTTTCTAGAATATTAAAATACTCAACACAACAGTCTTCCAAGGCACATGGCTAACTTTGCATGATATGCTTGAATGTATAATCTTGAGACAATTTAAGATGAGAACACTTAGCATACAGACTGAGAAAACTGTAATTTTTGACAAATATTTTCAATAGTCCCATTTATAATGATGTATGTTGGAAAGGGTAAAGTTTAGCCCCTTGCCCGATGTGAATTACTTGATTTCTGTGACTAATCTGAATACATTGTCGGAATGGTGTCATTGATTCCAAAATGAACATATTCAAAATGCAATATATGTTCCTATTCAACAGCATTTCCCTTTGAACCCTTATCTCCATTTCTGGTTTTTAATTTGTAAAACATAAAACAGCATCAGGTTATTTGTTAATAAGTACCAGACTTAGTGTCAACAACTGATATATGAAATATATTGTTTAAAAAAAATGGATAGTGAAAGATCTGATCAGACCTTGAATATGTACAGATTCTCAGATTTATCAATGTCGATAACTGTTCCTTTTTTTAATTGTTATTGCGCAATTATAAAAGCTTTTGAAAAGGGTACAGGGAGTAAAATAGTTTCACTAGAAGCCTGGATAAAAATGTAATAAGTGTTTAAGTAAGACAACTCCCCACAACATAATTGTTTCATGTATAAATTGTTAAGTTTAGTTGCTTCTTTCAAATCATGTACCTGCTGAGATTTGAACTCAGAACTCTCGTTAGACCAGGTGTTCTACCACTAAACTGCAGTATAGGTTTTTACTTTGAGCAGCATTTCATGAAAATATGTGTAATTTTATTACCAGTAAAGTATAAGAATTTTTTTGTTACAATGAATGTATACTAGTTTAAATTTTACCATTTCTATTGTATAGATTATACAATTTCACACAGAAAAATGGATTTCACAATAAATTACATAGAAAACAGAAAAGAGATACATTTCTGTGGTATTTCAATTATATCAGAGGACAGAACACTTATGTGAGGTCACTGGGTGACTTATAACTGACATTAATTATTAACTGCCTTTAAGTTTTTATAATATAGCCTTTTCTGTTGAAAAACAGACGAAGTTTTCTTTATCTTTCAACCAAAATGTTTATACATATTTATTTGAATAAAAAGTATTTTGAGTGTTTGTTGAATTTAAAAAGAGATTGATCCTCTTTATCTGCAGATTTCAATGTGCAGTTTGTTTTTACCTTATACATTTTAGTTTGATATGTACATTGCCCTGTTTCATAAACGGACCTAAATCGGTGACCGTAAAAGGCTTTTATTTTGCATTTGCTCTTCAATTTGAAGAGTTCTATGACATCATTGGTTGTTGTGCTCCCAAGTATGAAAATAGTGCTGTCAATAGATGTTGAATCTTTTTTAAATGTTGTTTGAATACATACATGCAGAGTATTTAAAATAACCTAGTGAAAATAATGTTTAAATTCTTAGTACCAAGTTTGTCCAATCTGATCAATAAACACATTTTGGTAAAAAAAAAAATGAAACTACTAGAAATTCAGCATGTTGAAAGAAAAGTAATGTGTTTTACTGATAGCCCCCATATGACATCATTTCTTTTAAACAATCATGACTCATTTGAGTTTAATCAATAAACAAATTTTGGTTAAAAAAAAGTTGAATCTACTAGAAATGCAGCCTGTTGAAAGACATGTAATGTGTTTTATTGATAGCCCACATGACATCATTCCTTTAAAACAATGGACTCATTTGAGTTTGATTAATAAACAAATTTTGGATAAAAAAAAGATGAAACTACTAGAAATTCAGCCTATTGAAAGAAAAGTTATGTGTTTTACTGATAGTCCACATATAACATCATTTCTTTAAAACAATAGACTCATTTGAAGGCATGAAAGTGTTTTCCTCTCTTTCAGGTTGGAGAAATTGTAGCAAACAAACAAAACTTAAGGCTTAAGACATTTACTATGTATATCCCAAAACCAGGGTGAACTGATTCTGGTCATACTTTCATGATTTGACAAAGACTAGGTCATAGACATAAACTGTTAAACTGTACAATGTAAAAAAATAATGTAAATTGAAGGCAAATAATTTGAAATTGACTAGTTTTGTTTGTTTGCTACATTTACTGCAATAAATAGATAAACGTCTTAAAGTCAATACAACTAGACAGTCGAAGATATGATAGTTTAGCTATTTTCTTGAGTGGAGTCAACATTTGACAAGACGGCTTCGGCTTCAAATGACAGATACAGACAAAAACGATACACACCATGTGACGTCATGCGATGTGACGAAAGCATCGTGGAACGTTCCCAACAGATACTAACAAATAATTTAGAAATGAAGTTATATTTTTAAGCAAATTATTGATATAATAAATAGCTTACCTTGAAATGAAGCTATGCCGATACAGAAACAGAATTGTTCGTCCTTTTCAGTTAAAATAATATCCGAGGCCAGTGTAACGAACGATAACTTCCGTTGAAATATTTACAATCATTTTCAAGTGTTTATTGCTTCTCTATATTGCAAAGATATAAAATCCATGAAATAATGATGACAGGTACAAAAGAATAGTCGACTTAGCCTTCATAAAGTCCTTCCAGTGAATGAAATCCATTTGTGACGAGTCAAACTATCTTTTGCTACCATTCCTGTCGTTTTCCTTTTGTTATTTATTTATTACTTGTCTTACAATGACGTTACTTTTCGTTGCAATGACGTCACATTTGGATGTGTTTACTTCCGGTTGAGAAAATATTATTTTAAAAATAGAAAACGAGTACAATTACACGCAAATGATCACATATCAGATTCCTTGTTTTCATTCCTTTATCGAGAAGGAATTTAATTTAATTTTTCTCTCTAGTTCTAAGTATTTTTTGATTTGTCAAAACATACGAATATCGTGTTTGTGGGTTTTACCGGTTACGAAATGAATAGGTTACGATAATTTGTCCGTCCAGTAAGACCGGAAGCAAAATGGCCGAAAAAAAGTGCTATGGGGTTGAGATTTGATATGTGAAAAACAGTAAGATTGTACTGAATTCTCGTTGTTTTGATCTCGTATGATGTGTTCGTACGTGTAACCTATAGGCGTGCTTCGCTCGAGCCTTCGGCTCGAGCTTCCACACGTATTATTTTAAAAATGATACGTTTGTTGGAATAAAATATTTCGTAACTTGTTTTAATATTGAAAACTAAAAAACAGAAGCAATTAAACTTTTTATATATTTTAAACAAATTAATTTGAAAAAGTCCTTGATTTAAATATGAACTTTTTTTTTTAATAACTCAACTTTTAATTTTCGTTATGTTCATTTTCCTTTCTTATTTGTTATCCCACTGTGTCAACCTGAAGGGTCTGCATGGATATTTGGTACCCTATAAGCATCCTATATTTATATCATCTCAAAGATCAATACAAATTTCAAAATTGCCATATTTTTAATGGGACATTAGTTAAAAAGTTCTAGTAATTTTACATCTCTATACATAAGAACCAAATGCAATGCAAAATTGCATTGACCTAATTAGGTCAAACAAATCACAGTAAACAACAAAGGACCCTTCTCACGGTAAATTTTCATGTCCGATTTTTCCTCTTTTGGGGGGTTAAAACTGTTCTATAATTTTGGAATATAAAAAAAGGGGTATTTTGGCTATTCCTCCCATGACAACAAAAAAGAAAAATGTTTAAAATGCATTTTATTGTTGTAATATGTCAGCAAATAGTTCGGCCATTGGGAAACAATTTGACAGTTCCAAAACGGCTGCAAGGACAAAGTCACGTGATATCAGCGCGAGAATAATGACGTCATGAATGTAGGAGGCTCACGAAAAAATTTGGAAGGTCCTACGATAAGGTTTAAACACCTTGTGTTAGAGAAAAGTCTCAATTTTGTAAATGTTCATGAGTGTATATGTTGATTTGTTTGCAGAGGCTCATCATGTCTACCTGGGCTACCTCTTTAGTAATCCCGTCTTTGCGAAAAGATATGTAGCTACGTTGGCTGTTGTGAACATTGTAGATTCATATTAGTCTGTGCGTTCGAACAGTCATCCCCGCCCCCACAAATGTGTCAATCTTCAAACATGACAAATTGGAGTGCGTGTTAAATCCGCAAATGTTGTCTGCAGTGTACAGTCAATCTCAACAAACCTTAGTGGAAGACAGAGGTGCAAGTTGAGCGTCGGCCTCTCGTATCAAAGGTCCCTGGCTCGAGTCCCGTGATGAGCGGGTCCTGACTTTGGGATTTGTCCACACAAACGGCGCGAGTACTGGTTAATTCTCCAGGAAGCAGACATCGAGCGTGATTAATATAAGCTGAAAGCTTGCTTCGCAATCGATGTAAAATAAATAATGTTTGAATTAAACCTTGGCGACATTGTGTATGGGCGTAATTTCTCGGCAAACATATATAACTAGCCAGAACCGAACAGGAAATTCTAGATTTATTGAACCATATTAGGTGAATCTTTGCCAAGATGGTTTTGGCCCCACTCTAGCTTGAACAATCATAAACAATCTCAAGCTTAAACTTGCTCATATTGCTGATGGGCATAATGTGTTAGCAAAGTTGGAATGTCACCCTTTCCCTCATGCATACGCATTTCAACGGCTCTACAGCAGACAACTTTTTAAAACATTGTGACAGAAGAAGAAAGGGAGAAATTGCTCATGATTAGCAATACCTCCTAGTTTCACAACTTTTTGAAACTTTATCCAATAATTATACTTCCATTCAAACAACTTTCCTCAGCCTTGTCTGGATAAAAGGACTATTAGTTTCGCAAAGGCATCACAGTCTCAGTCATCTCCATTTAGTGCTGCTTGACCTCCTCATACACACAGAAAAGCATCACAGTCTCAGTCATCTCCATTTAGTGCTGCTTGACCTCCTCATACACACAGAAAAGCATCACAGTCTCAGTCATCTCCAGTTAGTTCTGCTTGACCAACTTATACACACAGAAAAGCATCACAGTCTCAGTCATCTCCATTTAGTGATGCTTTACCTCCTCATATACAAAGAAAAGCATCACAGTCTCAGTCATCTCCATTTAGTACTGCTTGACCAACTTATACACACATAAAAGCATCACAGTCTCAGTTATCTCCATTTAGTGCTGCTTGACCTCCTCATACACACAGAAAAGCATCACAGTCTCAGTCATCTCCATTTAGTACTGCTTAACCAACTTATACACACAGAAAAGCATCACAGTCTCAGTCATCTCCATTTAGTGCTGCTTGACCTCCTCATACACACAGAAAAGCATCACAGTCTCAGTCATCTCCATTTAGTACTGCTTAACCAACTTATACACACAGAAAAGCATCACTGTCTCAGTCATCTCCATTTAGTGCTGCTTGACCTCCTCATACACACAGAAAAGCATCAGTCTCAGTCATCTCCATTTAGTGCTGCTTGACCTCCTCATACACACAGAAAAGCATCACAGTCTCAGTCATCTCCATTTAGTGCTGCTTGACCTCCTCATACACACAGAAAAGCATCACAGTCTCAGTCATCTCCATTTAGTACTGCTTAACCAACTTATACACACAGAAAAGCATCACTGTCTCAGTCATCTCCATTTAGTGCTGCTTGACCTCCTCATACACACAGAAAAGCATCAGTCTCAGTCATCTCCATTTAGTGCTGCTTGACCTCCTCATACACACAGAAAAGCATCACAGTCTCAGTCATCTCCATTTAGTGCTGCTTGACCTCCTCATACACACAGAAAAGCATCACAGTCTCAGTCATCTCAATTTAGTGCTGCTTGACCTCCTCATACACACAGAAAAGCATCACAGTCTTAGTCATCTCCATTTAGTGCTGTTTGACCTCCTCATACACAAAGAAAAGCATCACAGTCTCAGTCATCTCCATTTAGTTCTGCTTGACCAACGTATACACACAGAAAAGCATCACAGTCTCAGTCATCTCCATTTAGTTCTGCTTGACTTCCTCATACACACAGAAAAGCATCACAGTCTCAGTCATCTCCATTTAGTTCTGCTTGACCTCCCCATACACACATAAAAGCATCACAGCCTCAGTCATCTCCATTTAGTTCTGCTTGACCTCCTCATACACACAGAAAAGCATCACAGTCTCTTTCATCTCCATTTAGTTCTGCTTGACCTCCTCATACACACAGAAAAGCATCACAGTCTCAATAATCTCCATTTAGTGTTGCTTGACCTCCTCATACACACACAGAAAAGCATCACAGTCTCAGTCATCTTCATTTAGTTCTGCTTCACCAACTTATACACACAGAAAAGCATCACAGTCTCGGTCATCTCCATTTAGTTCTGATTGACCTCCTCATACACAGAGAAAAGCATCACAGTCTCAGTCATCTCCATTTAGTACTGCTTGACCTCCTCATACACACAGAAAAGCATCACAGTCTCAGTTATCTCCATTTAGTGCTGCTTGACCTCCTCATACACACAGAAAAGCATCACAGTCTCTTTCATCTCCATTTAGTTCTGCTTGACCTCCTCATACACACAGAAAAGCGTCACAGTCTCAGTCATCTTCATTTAGTTCTGCTTGACCTCTTCATACACACAGAAAAGCATCACAGTCTCAGTCATCTCCATTTAGTTTTGCTTGACCTCCTCATACACACAGAAAAGCATCACTGTCTCAGTCATCTCCATTTAGTTCTGCTTGACCAACTTATACACACAGAAAAGCATCACAGTCTCAGTCATCTCCATTTAGTTCTGCTTGACCACCCCATACACACAGAACAGCAACTGTCTTATTCATCTCCATTTAGTGCTGCTTGAGCTCCTCATACACAGAGAAAAGCATCACAGTCTCAGTCATCTCCATTTAGTTCTGCTTGACCACCCCATACACACAGAACAGCAACTGTCTTATTCATCTCCATTTAGTGCTGCTTGAGCTCCTCATACACAGAGAAAAGCATCACAGTCTCAGTCATCTCCATTTAGTGCTGCTTGAGCTCCTCATACACACAGAAAAGCAGCACAGTCTCAGTCATCTCCATTTAGTGCTGCTTGACCTCCTCATAAACACAGAAAAGCATCACAGTCTCAGTCTTCTCCATTTAGTTCTGCTTGACCTCCTCATACACACAGGAAAGCATCACAGTCTCAGTCATCTCCATTTAGATCTGCTTGACCTCCTAATACACAATGAAAAGCATCACAGTCTCTTTCATCTCCATTTAGTGCTGCTTGACCTCCTCATACAAACAGAAAAGCATCACAGTCTCAGTAATCTCCAGTTAGTTCTGCTTGACCAACTTTTACACACAGAAAAGCATCACAGTCTCAGTCATCTCCATTTAGTGCTGCTTTACCTCCTCATACACAAAGAAAAGCATCACAGTCTCAGTCATCTCCATTTAGTGCTGCTTTACCTCCTCATATACAAAGAAAAGCATCACAGTCTCGGTCATCTCCATTTAGTTCTGCTTGACCTCCCCATACACACATAAAAGCATCACAGCCTCAGTCATCTCCATTTAGTTCTGCTTGACCTCCTCATACACACAGAAAAGCATCACAGTCTCAGTCATCTCCATTTAGTGCTGCTTGACCTCCTCATACACACAGAAAAGCATCACTTTCTCAGTCATCTCCATTTAGTGCTGCTTGACCTCCTCATACACACAGAAAAGCATCACAGTCTCAATCATCTCCTTTTAGTGCTGCTTGACCTCCTCATACACACAGAAAAGCATCACAGTCTCAGTCATCTCCATTTAGTTCTGCTTAACCTCCTCATACACACAGTACAGCATCACAGTCTCAGTCATCTCTATTTAGTTCTGCTTGACCTTCTCATACACACAGGAGGGTGTCATCGTCAGGTACGATTTAATGGTTGACTAAATCGATGCGTCAAATGTAGATGTAATGTATCTGGGAAACGTTTAAATCAAATCATCTCAGCCATGCATTAAGTATGGAGATTTGACTAGCGTATATAAGGTCAGTATGGCACTCTTTCGTCATTAATTGTTTTCAAATTAGCTTGTTTGAGATGTTGTAAATATTGTCCGTGTAAATCAAAATGTGGCATGATGAAAACATAACATGATGAGTTAACTATGTATTTATACGTATGCTGACCTTCTTATATATTCATTGTATGACGGTTTAACTTTAAGGGACAATAATAACAGATACAAAAAGACGTTTGTCAGCACCAGGTAACTTGGTATCACAAAGGTTGCCATTGGTTACTATAATTGAAAGAATCAAGGTTTGTTGCTATAAATGCAAAAAAAAAGGTATAATATCCGACATGATAATAGGGAGAAGGCAAGATTGATTGATCAGCGGAAATCAAGGTACGGAGTTATTGTCATACGTAGAAACATAAAAGCAATGAGTTATCGCTGTTTTGTCTGCTCAAACGAAATTCTAAATTATCTATAGAGTAATGAAGCATAAATGTTTGCAATAATTTTCGTACCGATCTATTCTGTCAGCAATTTTCCAAGTTAACTCTTTCCAATATATCACATATTCGCAGCAGACGGCTTGAAAAATATGAAGACAACAATATTGAATAATTTTTTATTAGAAAGTGTATTATTTAAAAGAAATGAAAACGGTATGGCAAATATTTACATGGGAATTTTCCCCTTTTGCCTCTGCGTTTTCAAATAGCCTGGTAAAACACATCAAACCATGTTTTAATGTGGAAAAAGGGATATGGACTTCGTACAATACAAGTTAAATGGCTTGCTTCAAAAGTCGGTCACATCAGTCTATAAAACACCAGTCTGGTAATGTCTATCCATGGTGTAATGGCATTGTCCCCACATAAGAAGTCATGAACTTTGATTATTTAAGCAACAAATTGATAAGAGTGTCGTAAAAATAGAAAAAAAAAACAATGATAGTTTTCATTGAGGATTATGATTCGAGTAATGTTCACATTCGCTGCACCGACTTTCTGGCGTCTGGATTAATGGACTAGTAGTACTGGAAACTTACCTATAAAAACCCGTGTTATAACTAAATGATTGTTGATATCGGATCGTTATAAATGGGTTAGAAGTTAGAATATATGATAAACCATGGGACCGTGTTGGTTGATGTCGATATCTATTTTTATATCACATCGGAAATTCTTATTCTTCTAAACTCCATCCAGCTCGGCTAACATTCTTTCCGAATTTTGACAAAAGTCGCTATGACAAGCGTCATTCGTCTTCCACCAATTGGCTGACAGTCTTGGTGAAAAAATCCGCCAGTTGCTTGGAATGTCTGTTATGTGGAGCTGTGGCTTGGAAGCCAGTAACCACACGAATAGGTAAACTTTCCGCCGTGATATAACAAAAACATTGTTGAAAACGACGTTAAACAACAATCAATCAATTAACAAATCTTCCCTTGCAACACAGTGTCTAAAGGCATGCACATATAGACATAATTATTGACCGACAACGTTACAATTGTCAGAATTTCTAGACAATACTCCGAAATAACATTAGGAAACAATGAATAGTGTGCTGTTTATAGGTATGTGTTGGTATTCTTGAACAAAGTCTTAACTAGGAGAAACAGTAATGTCTTCATTTTATCGTCCTCGGTACCCGCGAAATGCCCATTTCCTAGCCTGGTACTGTTTTTTATTACCCAGGGATCATGAATTAGTGAAGTGTCATTCGGCAAGGCACATTTCCTAGCCTGGTACTGTTTTTTATTACCCAGGGATCATGAATTAGTGAAGTGTCATTGGGCAAGGCACATTTCCTAGCCTGGTACTGTTTTGTATTACCCAGGGATCATGAATTAGTGAAGTGTCATTGGGCAAGGCACATTTCCTAGCCTGGTACTGTTTTGTATTACCCAGGGATCATGAATTAGTGAAGTGTCATTGGGCAAGGCACATTTCCTAGCCTGGTACTGTTTTTTATTACCCAGGTATCATGAATAAGTGAACTGTCATTGGGCAAGGTACATTTCCTAGCCTGGTACTCTTTTTTATTACACAGAGATCATGAATAAGTGAACTGTCATTGGGCAAGGCACATTTCCTAGCCTGGTACTGTTTTTATTACCCAGGGATCATGAATAAGTGAACTGTCATTGGGCAAGGCACATTTCCTAGCCTGGTACTGTTTTTTATTACCCAGGAATCACAAATAAGTGAACTGTAATTGGGCAAGGCACATTTCCTAGCCTGGTACTGTTTTTTTATTACCCAGGGATCATGAATAAGTGAACTGTCACCGTGGTGTTACTGACATAATGTTGATAAGGCAAATACAACAAACAATGAACAATCATTTTATATCACAAATACAACAAACAATGAAACAATCAGTTTATATGACAAATACAACAAACAATGAAACAATCAGTTTATATGACAAATACAACAAACAATGAAACAATCAGTTTATATGACAAATACAACAAACAATGAAACAATCATTTTCTACGAATAAAAAACATAAATGGTGTGAGATATATATATTTTTTTAATAACCCATGAAGCTTTCTGAAATGAAACTGGCAAATTCCCTGGGGGCCGCCATTTTGGGTATGAATAAAATCAGTCGGCAAAACACAGATTTAAAATTATTGTCGTCTAGTTAATCTTTTAAAAAAAATCTAAATCGACATTTAGGGTCACAAAAGTCTTGTGTTATTTTCGTGTGATATAACTTTTGTACAAAAAAGTTAAAAAATAAATGGAACTTTGAAATAAACGACCGCAATTCGACGTCAGAACATACATTTTGACTACCGTAGCCAAAGAACGATGTGACGTCATTTCCGTAACACTTCATTTGGCGTTATATCAAATGGAGCGACGTCGTTTCCTGCAAACGGTATGAACATTAAATACCGGAAATTCCTATGCATGAGCTATAGATTCACTCATACAAAGTAACATTATTTATCAAATATTGTTGAAACAGGATAACTTTCACATATTGAGTAATTGTACCTTTGGCGACAATCTTTTCCTAAGTCGTCTGCTGCAAAGGAGTCAGAAACCGTCTCTATTAGGGAAAGAGTTAAGCAGAAATGTGACCCCTTACATAATGTGTTCCAGTCATATTGACTGGTTGAAACAGGTAGTTGCCAGATGGCATCAGAAAAGGGCTGTTACACATTTGCTTCTTTACCATAATATAGGTAATTAATTAAGGACTTTAAGCATCTTTGCCCTCATGTTTAAATCTCGTTCATTATAAATGTTCTTCATTGATTTTCTGAAAGTCTTTACTTTATTCCGAACATTTTGTGATCATGCATAAAACATGAGATTAACATTATTATCAGCTAGTCAATTACTTATAAATCATTTTTTATTGCCAAAGTATGCTCTTTAATTTTTATTTACACTCATCTTACTGTTTTTCGTAAATAGGTAGCACCTATAGATATATTATGACAAATACAACAAACAATCATTTTATATGACAAATACAACAAACAATCATTTTATATGACAAATACAACAAACAATCATGTTATATGACAAATACAACAAACAATCATTTTATATGACAAATACAACAAACAATGAATCTATCATTTTATATGACAAGTACACCAAACAATGAAACAATACTTTTATATGACAAATGTCATTTAAGGGATGGTTTTGGTATATCAATCTGCCATTCTCGGTAATTTCCGTTCCTTTATCGAAACTATTCCGTGACGATGTATCGGCGAAATTAATGTTCCAACCACTATATTACTTATCACGAATAAAGCGGTTTATAAAATGCGATTTTCGATTTATGGTTCATAAAGAAATACATTCATTCTTCTTTTTACGTACATTTATAGTATAGCTTCACATACCTATGAACGAATCTTAGCTTAAATATGGAAAAGATCTGCGCATGGAAGTTAAATTATTGAATAGAGTTGAACTGTGTGTGCCAAACGAAGAAACTGATCACTATGCATGTATGAGCCACTTCTCGTTCTGTTTTCAAAAGTCGTATGTCACAGACAGCTTATTGGAAAGGGTTTAAGACTTGAATTCAAAACAGAAACTAGAAATTTAGATCGGTTTGCCGATTCCAGGCTGATACATTTAACCATATTTAACATTTCTACTATTTGGTCAGTAAAGGGCATACTAGTTGATAAACTCCATTTCCCTTAGATACACTATCTACAGCAGACGACTTTCAAAACGTATAGATAATAGAGTATAAACACAATTGTGTATCAGTTTGGAATTCCCTTCCTTCATATATTCAAAACTCAACGTCTATTCAGCATTTCAAATCCCAATATTTACGTTGGATAAACCAATCTTAATTCAATGATAATTGTATAGTACAATTGTATTTCATGAAACTATGCACAATATTTAGATCTGTGGCTGTTCTACGATACAGTAATATACATATCAATTGACATTGAGTAGTTCATATGTAACACACGTTTGTTCATGTTTCGTTCCTTTTTGTTTATGTGTGAGGCCCTTATGGAAGATTGACTTGCATACATGTAATATGTCAAATGAGTGTCCTCTTTAAATAAAGCCTTTATTATTATTAGTAGTAGTAGTTATTGAACAGAGTTGAAAACATTGTGGCAACTTGATCATGGTTGCTCACAGTTTCACTCAGGTTTTTTTGTTTGTTCTGTTGCCATGCTGACATAATTTAACCATATGTTACATTCTGACCACTGTCCAGTCTGGTCAGACAAGGGCAATGAAGGTGATTAATGGGTGTATTATTACATTGTCAAAACATTGGGAGGTAATGAAGGATATCCCCTATTTCACAGGTGACCTCCATTTTTAAGGTTACACACACACCGAGGGCTTGGCGTGAAACGGTTGTAAACCCTGGTTTAGTGGCAATTTTGACCCCTTTGTAAACAATGCAAATTTAGGTGCCATTGCTCAGAATGGGTTAAAAGACTCTAAACAATGTGTTATCATTTAAGAAAACGAATCGAACATTTGGGCATAGGGAAATCGAATTCTGAGGTTGAATTAAAAACGAGGTCAGAGAGAAGAGCTTTTTCAAAATGTTGTCAGCCGCAGAGGTATCAAACGGCAGCTACATAATTGCAACCTCTGGACTGACTGCTTTCACCAATATCCACTGAGCCATGGCTACTTGGTCTATTCTCCCTGGAAACAAGAATTGCCGTATTGTTGATTGATTGATTGATTTATTGATTAGTGTTAAACGCCGTTTTAAACATGTTTTCAGGCATATCACGGCGAACAGATCATGTGTTTCCTGGTTAACACACACCAGTATTCCACACAACATTCTTTCAAAGCAACTGGCTGCTTTTCCGTTACCTATAGTGGTGACAGACGAGTGACTCATATCAAAGTAACTTTTGTCAAACGTCTGTAAGCATGTTGACAGAGCTGGCATTCGAACTGACAGCCCGCGTCCTTACCGACCCAGCTACCGGGGTTCGGCCATGCATCTGAGAGTAAACTGATTACAAAACGGTGTTCCCCAGTCGCGGCACTTCGGTCATGGGTGGAGTGCCCTTAGGCAAGGCACATTTTCTAGCTTAGTACTGGTTTATTAACCCAGGGATCATGCATAAGTGAACTGTTGCCGTGATTTAACTGAAATAATGTTGAAAGCGGCGTTAAACCCCAATAAAATAAAAATATAATGGTTTCCTCTGGAATATGTTTCAGGCATCTTTATGATTGATGTTATACCGTTAATCAAATAGCTGTCGCATCTATCAATTTGGGCCCTTTTGTAATGGGATCATATGAACTAGTGGGGGTTCTTTTTCAAATGATGAACCTAAAATTAATATACATTTATACGGAAAGTGAAGACTTTTATCAGAATGTGCATTAACCATTTCCTTCATACAAACACTTTCTAACGCCATTGCAGCCGGTGACTTTTGAAAACATTATGGCAAAAGGGGATTGTTTTCGAAACTAGCAATTTCTCCTTTTTCCACAATGTTTTCCACTTTCAGTCTTAGGTTATCCATTAAATTATAGATATTATTCTATTCTTTGACTAAATATGTTCAAAGTCGTCTGCTGCAGAATTGTCGTATGGGGAAAAGGGTTGAAAATGACTGATACTAGCTGTGTGTAGTTATAGTGGCTGACTGATATAATACAGGGGGTCTGTAAAAGAAATGGGATGTTCATATGATTGATGGGATGAGGGATCTGGAAGTGAATGATTGTAGATTTAAGGGCTTCAGTAAGAGACAAACAGTCATCTTTTACCTCATCGTATTCATGGAGTCGTCTGTTTGGTTAACGTATTGGTTGTCTGTTTGGTGAACTTTTCGTTGACTGTTTGGTTAACGTATTCGTCGTCTGTTTGTTTAACGTTTTTTCGTCGTCTGTTTGGTTAATGTTTTTTCGTCATCTGTTTGGTTAACGTATTCGTTGTCTTTTTTGCTAACGTTTTTCGTCGTCTGTTTGGTTAACGTATTCGTCGTCTGTTTGGTTAACGTATTCGTCGTCTGTTTGGTTACCGTATCCGTCGTCTGTTTGGTTAACGTATTCGTCGTCTGTTTGGTTAACGTATTCGTCGTCTGCTTAGTTAACGTATTCGTTGTCTGTTTGGTTAACGTATTCGTCGTCTGTTTGGTTAACGTTTTCGCCGTCTGTTTGGTTAACGTATGCGTCATCTGTTTGGTTAACGTATTCGTCGTCTGTTTGGTTAACGTTTTCGTCGTCTGTTTTGTTAACGTATTCGTCGTCTGTTTGGTTAACGGTGGGTTTTTTTCCGTCGTCTGTTTGGTTAACGTATTCGTCATCTGTTTGGTTAACGTATTCGTCATCTGTTTGGTTAACATTTTTCGTCGTCTGTTTGGTTAACTTATTCGTTGTCTGTTTGGTTAAAGTTTTCGTCGGCTGTTTGGTTAACGTTTTTTTCCCCGTCGTCTGTTTGGTTAACGTTTTCGTCGTCTGTTTGGTTAACGTATTCGGCGTCTGTTTGGTTAAAGTATTCGTCGTCTGTTTGGTTAACGTATTCGTCGTTTGTTTGGTTAACGGTTTTTTTTTTCTCGTCGTCTGTTTGGTTAACGTATTCGTCATCTGTTTGGTTAACGTATTCGTCATCTGTTTGGTTAACATTTTTCGTCGTCTGTTTGGTTAACGTATTCGTCGTTTGTTTGGTTAACGTATTCGTCGTCTGTTTGGTTAACGTTTTCTCGTCGTCTGTTTGGTTAACGTTTTCCGTCGTCTGTTTGGTTAACGTATTCGTCGTCTGTTTGGTTAAAGTATTCGTCGTCTGTTTGGTTAACGTATGCGTCGTCTGTTTGGTTAACGTGTTCGTCGTCTGTTTTGTTAACGTATTTTTTTTTTGGTCGTCTGTTTGGTTAACGTATTCGTCATCTGTTTGGTTAACGTATTCGTCATCTGTTTGGTTAACATTTTCGTCAGCCTTTATGGTTAACGTTTTCGTCATCTGTTTTGTTAACGTATTCGTCGTCTGTTTGGTTAACGGTTTTATTCGTCGTCTGTTTGGTTAACGTATTCGTCATCTGTTTGGTTAACGTATTCGTCATCTGTTTGGTTAACATTTTCGTCAGCTGTTTGGTTAACGATTTCGTCATCTGTTTTGTTAACGTATTCGTCGTCTGTTTGGTTAACGGTTTTTTTTTTCGTCGTCTGTTTGGTTAACGTATTCGTCATCTGTTTGGTTAACGTATTCGTCATCTGTTTGGTTAACATTTTCGTCAGCTGTTTGGTTAACGTTTTCGTCATCTGTTTTGTTAACGTATTCGTCGTCTGTTTGGTTGAAAGAAATCATCCCTTAATTAGGATGGTAATCTTCAAGGTTTGAAGGCATGTCAATATGACTTTTCCTTCCTTTTGTCGGAATATATTAAATAAAACGTAAATGGTCATGAAAGAAAGAACTGATGCTATTTGAGTCGTCCCGCGAGATAACCAACATTGTGGACTCTGCATAATGTATCGACCGGATCAGCCTAAGCATGCCGCGCATGCTAATCCGGACAGACAATGTTCGCCTCCTGTGGATTTTGTTTTTCAGGAATCATTACTCTATAACCTCTTTAACCCTGAGACGGAATGTGTCGGCCCGGATCTGTCTGCGCGGACTGCACATGCTGATCTGGTTCGATACATTACGCAGAGTCTATAATGTTGGTTTTTCTCGCGGGATGGCTCATATGTCCAATCCATGCCACTACAGAATGCCGTGAGAGGGCATACTATTAATGATTCAAATAAATGCTGACAGTTTATGGTTAAAAAGCAACAGATGAAAAGAGTGTAGAAATAAAAAAGAAAGCAGTTTTTCTTTGGCCATCTTCCAAGTGATTACCAAAATCTATTATTGCAAGCCATAAAAGTAAATGCAGGGCAATTAGAAGTAGGAATAGAACACTTTTCACCAATGATGTGCCAATTAATTCTGTCTAGCACACTTTGAAATCATGGCTTCAGTCAGAATGGCTGGAGTTATTAAAACCCTTTCTCAAATGCAGCCATTCTGTCGTATCTGCAGCAGACGAGTTCTTAAAGCATTGTTTCAAAACGAGAAACTTCCTCACGATTTGTTCCTTTGCCGCAATTCTTTTTTCATTTATAATCAATCATTTTACGTTCATTTATAAATAGAGCTTTTCGATCAGTTTTGCTATACGTTTTTACGCGCGGAATTGTTGTATGTGGGGAAGAGTAGACATCTTGTTAATTCTATCTCAAAATTAGTCCAGCAGGACTATTATGTTCCACTCGTTGCACCGATCCCAAGGTTATAAAACTATCATTTAAAAACGTATGCTTTAACATCAAGCCTGTGATCACATGGAGCACTAAGTCCATGGTTTACAAGAACAAACATTGCTCCAGAATTCAAGGTGACGGACGCGCGATGTTATTTCGGTTTGGATAGGACAGTATAAGAGGCCAGTATTTATAATATTATCGCAAATTGTTAGATATTTTTTGAAAAATACTAAAAACATTGGAAAAAATATATTTCATTTTAAATTGTATCATTATTGATTTTAAACAATTACAAATGTGAAGTGTCCAATGCATTTACTTTGAATTTATCAGCATATTATAACTTCTCCCAGCATTGCTCCATTGTCAACTCATGGTCAAGGTTAAAAGTAATAGCATTTAGCCCGATGCGTGATTTTTAGGTTTTTGGCACCATGTTTTCAAAGTCTTCTGCTGCAGATTTGCTGTATGTAGGATAGTGTTAACTTAACATTACCGGGATATTTGGGACGAGAAGTCGACGCTCGACCATCCACACCACTGTCTCCCGCTGTCTTCAGCAGGTTGCATATACATGAGAAGAAAGGGGAACGTATAACTTTACAAAATCGGGAAAACACTGAGAGCTTTGCAACAGAACTATGACATGCCAAGATGCAATTAACAGTTCTAGGTTTCTTCCCAAGGCCTCCGACATAATGCTACCGTAATCAAATATTAATTGTTAGAGCCTAAAGGTTAGAAGAGTGCTTGTAACTATTTCTCTTGTTCTGTGATGAAGATTAAGGTCGTTAGTCCAAAATATCAACAAGAGAAGATTGTTGACGCCGCGTGGAAGCGCGCGGTGTCAGTATTGAATAGGTTTAAATGTTGTACCATGGGGTGACGTAATCGAAAAGGGAGCAACCAACATATTATTGTTAAGAAAAGCTCTGTAATATGTTTGAAAAAAAGAAACCTTTATGAATCAATAAATTGTATTAACTGATTTAAGAAACAACAAGATGCAAAATACGTATGTCTTCTACCGTTATTACAAATCTTTAGATACATTTAATTTGTATTTAAAAACTTTTCCCGCAACTTCCTAGGCTACGCTTTTTTTAATAGTTTAGTTTACGGCCCTGACCAGATTCAGTAAAGCTCAGAAAAAAAGTTCACTTTTCCCCCCCAACTTCCTAGGCTACGCTTTTTTAATTGTTTTGTTAACGGTCCTAAAAAAAAAGTTTTCGGAGGATGTTTTTGCCTATTTATAAAATTCAGCTGTATTTATAAATGTATAAACTTAAAACGTTCCTCCCCATACAGTTTGTTCAATCAGGCCATTGTATTCTTGCTATAAGTTGACTATACATATGAACTTTTTCCTTTATTTTCATAAATGCTCAATTTTGATAATAAATATCTTTAAACTTGTTCAAATTACTTTGTATTTTTTGTTTATATACTCCCGTTTGTGTTATAATACTTCTGCTAAATCGGGGGGATTGTCGGTGGGGGCTGGAATTGGGAGAGGGGGGGAGGGGGGGGGTGGGTTTCTGGGAGTACAGTCAATTAACTTCTGATCTTATAATATTACTTCAACATTTAACACTTTCCAACAAATCTGCACTGCAGCAGCAGACGACTTTCAAAACATCAAGAGACTCTCTTTAAATCATAGTATACTTAAAGAAGAGAGTTGAAATCAATGTGGCAAAAAGGAGAAATTGTCCACCATTTTGTCATAATGTTGTTAAATGTTACCCGCTAATGTAGGAGAATAATCAATTTACACTTTCTCTCATTCAAACGCATTTTTAACAAATCTGCAACAGATTACTTTTAATAACACTGTGGCAAAAGAAGAAGTGCTCTTGGCGAAAAGACCTAAGCTGCACCGTAACCTGAAGTAAACAATTTAATTCCAGTTACCAGTGTATTTCGAGGAAATATTGTCGGCAATAATGAAAGTTTTTGACTATTTTGATAACTAAAAGACACACAATGCTGATTGTAGGTGAGACAGATCGTTACGAGCTGCCTCACCTGAATCTGTCTTGTTTGCAAAACCATCAATATTGCCTGTGGCGCTGAAAGAGTTAAAGGCTTTTGCAAACAATGCAGATACAGCTGAGACAGCTCGTAACGAACAGTCTCTCCTGAAATATGCATTGTTTACCACTAAGACATTAAATGTTTCCAAAATTCTTATTAGACGATAAGTGGAGTAGTCCAATACACACCAATGAAGGGTCGACTTTGTGAATTTCGGCAGTGAAAGGGTTAAACCTCATACAATTGTTTGATGTTTTTTCGCCGCAGTTATATCACGGCGTTTCCTGGGTAAGTTACCAATACTACTGGTCCATTTATCCTAAAACCAGCCAGTTAGTCGTAATGCTAACCCCGCAGGCCTGAACGCCAAGGAGGGGATCCATTACTACGATTTATGAAGTCTTTGGAAGATGACATTGAATTCAATAATCCAGTCCAAAAATATGAAACATCTTTGAAAATGAAGTAATAAATGAAAAGGAGTTAAACACATTGTTGTACTATGATTAAATTAATTTCAACTTTTGCCAAAACGTTTTCAAAAGTCGTCTGTTGCAGAATGCGTCTCCAAGTAGGAGACATGGTTATTGTAACACTTCAAAGAGTTTTGTAACGTTTTCATTAGTCCCAAGTTTATTATACAACATTACAATAATTAATGGATTTGTATCGATGCTTTGTACATAATCTGTAGATCACATGCCTGATTTGGGGAACCATTACACATGAATGAAATGCTAATTTATAATATTGGATTTTTTACATATTTTATGATCCCAAAACATTTTAGGAACGCATATAGATCTAGCCACCGTATTGTCTGTATTAATTTCAACTTTTGCCAAAACGTTTTCAAAAGTCGTCTGTTGCAGAATGCGTCTCCAAGTAGGAGACATGGTTATTGTAACACTTCAAAGAGTTGTGTAACGTTTTCATTAGTCCCAAGTTTATTATACAACATTACAATAATTAATGGATTTGTATCGATGCTTTGTACATAATCTGTAGATCACATGCCTGATTTGGGGAACCATTACACATGAATGAAATGCTAATTTATAATATTGGATTTTTTACATATTTTATGATCCCAAAACATTTTAGGAACGCATATAGATCTAGCCACCGTATTGTGCGTCCATCTATCCTGATTTCGTCTCCAGGCTTATTGTCAACAGCAACTTAGCAACTTTCTGTACTTCGATGTTATTTAATGGGAGTCTTCAGAGCCTAGATAAGATACACACATAGTATCCGAGTTATAATATTCAATAAAGAGTTATGGTTCTTGCATATTCACCTTCACGGTCCCGCTAGGGATGATCTTATTACTACAGCACCGTGTCAACAAGTATTGGTTAAGCTGGAAGTTCAATAACGAACAATGAATTTATTTTATATTAAACGAAAATCAGTCAGTGAACCAATTCTAGACATATAGTGCGCTTCGTGCAAAACATTTGTAACTATATAGTGTTACAATGCGTAGATACAACCGTTTTGCACGATGCCCACGACATTCCATATACTGTGAAAAAGAAGAAACTATTTTCTTCCGCTTTTGTCTTTTTCTTCGATGTGTTCTCAAATCATCTGTTCAAAGGCATGGCTTGCTTGATTTATTGGGGGTTTAACGCCGTTTTAAATAATTGTTCAATCATATCACGGCGGCCATTTCCCCTACCACGAGTAGTGTTTCATGGCTTTCATACGCCAGTACTCTATACCACAGACTTTCCAAGCAACTGGTTGCTTATTTTTAGCCGATTGGTTGAAGACAAATGACGCTTGACTCATTGACTTGTGTCAAAAGTCGGATAGAATGTTGGCCGACAACTTACAATCAATGCTACCGACTGAGCAACCGAGGCCAAACTTCAGAGGCAATGGAAACAAAAAACCGTCTGTATGACACTAAAAACCTCTTTATGGTATTCAATATGACATAATTCCGCTCACAATTAAAAATGCTATGACATCATTATGTACACCTGATAGACTATTTAGAAACTGTGACGACAACCTTTGACCTTTAACTTGGATTGGTGAAACGCGATCATCCAGTTTTCCTTGACAATGAACATCTTTATGAAGTATGAATGAATTCCGCCAACAAACGCAAGTGTTCGAGCGTTGACGTCGTATCGTACAAACGTATAACTTGACACTTGATCTAGGTAGGTGAAAGGCAATCATCCAACTTCACTTGGCATTGACCCTGTGTGAGAAGTTTGAAGGAATTCCACCAATAAGCAAAACTTCTAGAGCGATAACGTAAATTCGTAAGGACGGCTGGTCGAGGAAAGGTAACACTATACGCCCGGACTTATTTTATTAAGGGGGCAAATATATTGAGGTTCCGCTAAACATCTCACAACAAGATGATAGAGCAATCATAGGCAATTTGTTATTTTACCAACATGCTTTTCATATGTTGGCTGATTAAAATGCGTCACAATACGTTTGCATGTGGGTAGCGATTAATATTATCTCCATGTGGAATTGCCTGTACGCATTGATATAATACAACTGCCTGGAAACTCGTGTTTTAACTGAAGAAGCTCGTTTTTGTGCTGCTAGATTTCCCTGATGGCTAGTTGCACTGATTAGGTTCTACTTTCGTACCATTGACACACTGAATACAGAGCATAATTGACAACACTCAATGCTTCTTAACCCTGTCTCAACAAACATGTAGCAGACTTTCTTAAAAAATATCGTCTCAAACATATGAACAAACTCTATAAATGAAGGAGTCATTACATTTAAAAGAAATGTTAAAAACATTGTTGCAAAAGGAGAACTTGCTCATTATGAGCAATTTCTCCTTTTGCTACAATGTGTGCGAATCTCGTCTGCTGCAGAGCCGTCAGAAAACGTCTATATATGGGTAAGCGTTTTATTGTTTATCTTTGAAGGGATTCATCCCTATTTTGAGTCATCCTTGGTTAATGAGTGCATGTATTGTATCTTCTATTACTTAGGATTTTAATCTCAATTCGTTTAGTGTTAAACCAGTCTTGTGTATGGAATTGTTTTCATTTCTGTCTATTAAAGCAGATCATGTATTTTATCAAGTGAAATAAAATTGTTTTTGTTATAAGTATAGATTCCTCTGTTTTAAAGAAATGGTTCCATATGGATACAGATGCGTCACTGCAACAATGAGTGAAGTGATTATTCCTTTCCCACATACAACACTTTTACAGCAATGATATATGATAAGCATATATGATTGAAGCTACGATTTCAGAAGAGTTAAAGTAAGGGAGAAATCGTTCATTATGTTTTCAGGGGTTTTCTGGTGCACCTGGGAATGGTTTAACAGAGGTTCTACATAAGGAATGTTATTTTTAATCTAAAACTTTATTAATTCATTCATTTATTGATTGGAGTTTAACGCCGTATTCTGTGGTTTTTGGGATATGCCCAATACCAACAGTTCTTTCAGCGCTTTGATTCAATTTTATCACGGCGGCCAGTTCACTGTACGTATTTTACCTGACTTTCTCACACCAGTACTCCACACAACACACTTCCCAGGTAACTGGCTACTTTCCCACATAGACTATTTAGCTCATTGTTGGCAGAAAAATGACGCTAGTCACAATAACTTGTTATCAAACAACAGAAAGAACTAATGGCCGATCCGGGGTTCGAACCCACGACCCCTTGATTGATGGCGCTCGTCTTGAGCTATCGCAGCACGATTGGTAAGGAAAATGACATTGAATGTCTTCGTAATTTTGTAGACTTAATATATTACATACTTCTCAAAACTTAGCACCAATTATATTCAAGTACATATTTTACGCAATAGTTGTAATATTGATATCACAATTGCTTGTACTGTTCAATTCATTTTCTCTTTATGAAATGTGTGTGTGTTTTACGTTTGAAGGAGCGAACTGATTTTGGATTAATATCGTGTATGTGACCAATTGCTGTTAATTATATATACTGTATACATGGATAAGCTGGAACCAGAACATTCATTTTTAACAAATATTCCAAACTTGCATTTTAAACAATCTTGTCAATATAAACAATCTACGAATATCAAGACATCTCTCTGAACAAGAAATGGTGTTCAGTAATGGAGAGCTACTGTAAAAGAAATATTTGAAGTAATTCATCGCCGACATTGTAATAAGACTTTAACATTAGGGACTGATTCAAGTTTCGATTTCGATGAGTGTCTTCGAAATTCACCTACATGTACTATAGCAATTTGCTCTAAAGAACTAAGACATTTTCCAAAGTTCGGCCTGATCTTTTCAAAGTCGTCTGATGCATCGGTTTATGTATGTGGAAAAGGGAGGTAAACATGCCTTAAAAAAAGGGCCAGGGAAAATTGACAAGAAAAAGGTCAGTTTATTTCCCTATGGGTATATGCTTTAAATCACTTTCTGGCACTAAAATTCATTTATAACGGGATTATTGGGATCAGTTTTACAGCAGCCATTTTGAACATAGTCCAGGGAATAACAAACACATTTTTTTCGTCGCTCTAATTGGCAATAACAGAATGTCCTTGATATTTTTGTCTGGATTCGTTTTATTGTTCTCCATTGTCACCAGATCTGCAAACTAAGGTTGTCCGTGGATTTATTTCATTGAAATTTTCGTAAAATATAAAATCTATCAAAGAATATATAGGAAATTCGTTCTTTTTTATTATCATTTTCTCTTTTCTCTTTACTTACTTCAGTAGCTCATCTGAGCACGAAGGGCAGGATGATCTATTTTGATGACTCACCGTCGTCCGACGTCGTCGTCGTCTGTCTGTCGATACATTTCCCATATATATATATATATATAGCTTACGAACATTGAAAACTATTAAAGTTATATTAACGGCACTCCTGTTAAGAGATGGTGGGAAACTGAATCCGGCATCGACTCATTTCGGTGACAGTACTATGCTTGTGTTCTCAGTAATATTTGCTTGCCAAAATGCGCTCATTGCAACTAGAATAAGCGTTAATTCTTCCTTTAAACCAACATCGAAAACAACATTGAGCATCCTTAATATGAGGTTGACGGGCCACCCGCTGATTATTATTGTGAAAAAGTGACATATGAGCCGTCCCGCGAGAAAACCAACATTGTCGACTCTGCGTAAATTATCGACTCGGATCAGCCTAAGCATGCCGTGCAGGCTAACCCGTGCAGACAATATTCGCCTCCTGTGGATTTTCTGTTTCAGGAATCATTACTCTATACCTTTATCCCCCTGAAACGGAATGTGTCGACCCGCATTTTCAACATCGTGTTTTCGCGTTTTCGTCATCGTACTTTCGCAATTTCGTCATCGTAGCTTCGCGTTTTCGTCATCGTACTTTCGCGTTTTCATGTTTCCGATTATTTTATTCAAAGGCGAATATGCAGATGGCCCTAACGGAATTCCGTAGTTTATAACTACCCGTCATACAATGTTTAGTCAAGGTTTCATTGAAATCAACCGGGAACTTGTCTGCCACTAATGAGCCCTAAAGATCGCTCAATAATGCATCATGAATGGGATGGAATCAGTTATACATTAACCCTTTCCCTCATACGACAACTCTGCAGCAGACGACTTTGAACATATGTTATCAAAACATAGAAAATCTATTTAATTGAATGGATAACCTATGACTATAAGTGGAAAACATTGTGGCAAAAGGAGAAATTGCTCGTTTTGAGCAATTTCTTCTTTTGTCACTGTGTTTTCAAAAATACGTCTACTGCAGAGGCGTCAGAAAGCGTCTATAATGAGGTAAAGGGTTAAAACATCATCTGCTATTGTTGATTAGATGATCATAACGGGGGTGATACATGGCGTGATCCTTCTTTAGAATATTGTGTGACAGGGCATATCGGCTCAACCTTCTGGGTTGAACTCAATTCAATTCAATATATTTTATTGCATAAAACAACAAAAAGTATGTTTATAGCAAATAAAGAAATTATAAACAGGGCATATCGGCTCAACCTTCTGGGGTGAACTCAATTCAATTCAATATAGTTTATTGCATAAAACAACAAACAGTATGTTTATAGCAAACGGAGAAATGGATTTTCAGAAGATTTTGCAATAAGTTATCGGCTGAAATAATTAAAACGAATATTACTATTCCATAATACAAATCCAGTAATATACTCTTAACATCCAATTAATTGTGCTTATTAGATCAGCTAACGTTTTATAACTTGTGACCGAAACCCCTTTTCTCATGTTCTGTTTGAATTGTATGAATGCTTATAATATGATGTGAAACATTGGCAATAAAATACGATTTTAACAGAACTTGACTCGAATATGAACACAACTTGTATTTCCACATTGTTTTTAGTTTTACAATTTCTCTAGTTCGTGTTTTTCGGCTATAGCGGTTTAACCTCAGTTTTGACCTAGATGTTAAACAAATGATCTAGATTGTAGACCAATCAAATGTTGTATTTAATGAATAATGTCGAAGAAATAAAGACTGAAATGAAACGTTTTGATTGGTTCATAGTTAAGTTGGCGACCCTACGAGGAGCACTAATAAGGTGAAGTTTTAAAATGAATTGTTCTGCATACTAACCTTTAATTGTTTTCCTTAAGAAATAAATTTCAGTGAACAAAATCCGTGAAAACGTATGAAATATAATATTTAAGAGCAAAATATTAATTATTTTTGAAACATGATTAGTTTTCAATTATTCATCGTCAATTGAAACTTATACACCTCTTGGGAGCCTCGCGTAATCTCCAGTCAAGTGACGTATTCTCGGCCTTGATTGTGCATGTTCCATTTCTTAGTGTGTTCTCATACTAACCGCCGTTTAACTTTTTTTAAAGATATTTCTTGTTTGTAATGACTGAAACTTAACGTTTGAAAGAGCTTTATCTTGTTAACCCTCTCAATACCATTTAGGTGATTGGGGTTTAACGCTGTTTTTCAACAATTGTGCAATCACATCCCGGCGGCCAGTTCACTTATTATTCTGGTTTTACTGGCTTTCTCATGCCACGGTACTCAACACAACAGTCTCTTCAAGCGACTTGTTGCTTTTCCACATAGACTGTGTAAGCCCATTGGTGGAAGACGAACGACTCGTGTCGCATTGGCTAAGAAAGTACTCATCATAACCAGCCTCCTTAGTTGTATGTCGTTTAACCTTTTCCCTTATATAGACGCTTTCTGACACCTCTGCAGCAGACGGCATTTTGAAAACATAGTGACAAAAGAAACAAGAGGCCCATGAGGGCCTTTGCTCTACTGGGATGGTTCTTTGGTCATGTTCAATCCAGAGCATGTATGTATGGTGAAGATCGGATAGTATATGGAGGCTCTATTGTGTTGACAAGCTGTATTATAGCAATCTTGACAAGTTCAAGGGCCATAATCCAGTCATGCAAGGGCACATCTGGCTGATATTTGAAAGGAAACGAGCTCTCATCAATATTTAACTACTATCTAAGTTTGGTAAAGATCAGATAGTAAATGGAGCCTCTATTGTGTTCACAAGCTCTATTATAGCAATTTTGACAAATAACCCTTTATCTGATATAAACAGCTTTAGATAACACTGCAGCAGACAACTTTGAGATTTCAGCCGTCCCGCGAGAAAACCAACATTGTGGTATCTGCGTAGTTTAACGACCCAGATCAGCCTAAGCATGCCGCGCAGACTTATCCGGATAGTCACTTTTCGCCACCTGTGGATTTTCTTTTTCAGTAGAAATAAGAAGTTTGGTGATTAATCAGAAATAAAGAAATGTTATCTGTATCATGGATACAAGGAATCTATATAGTACAGGTAACTGATCTGACATTCAGTAGAAATAAGAAGTTTAGTAATTAATCAGAAAGAATGAAATGTTATCTGTATCATAGATACAAGGAATCTATATAGTACAGGTAACTGATCTGACATTCAGTAGAAATAAGACAGTGAGTAATTAATCAGAAAGCATATTTCTGACAAACTTTTATTTATCCTTGAATATATACATAATACATATATCATTAACCGTTTAAAGTACATCATTCCATTCAGCAGATGTATGTTCAAAACATTCTGGGAACAGACACATAACACATAAACTATATCTGCTACTTTCACCACAATAATAAACCTGTTTTCATAAGAACTTTTATATATATATATATATGAGCTGTGTCGGACGATCAGGGATCTAGTTACAAATGTATAAAGTGAAGAATCTGATCAGACTGTTCAAATACACAGTCTTGCTAGAGCCTTCACTGTTGGCCTTCATGAAATAAAGTTCTAAATGTATATCTGAAAGAGTGACCCTGCTAGTAGCATGAACATCTGATACCAGAACGTTAACGTTACTAGACACCATTTCACCAGATGAAACCCATTTGGGCCTGGGACGCGACAAAAACATTGATTTGAGCTAAACACCATTTTCAACATTGTTTCAGTCATATCATGGCGGTCACTTCACCTACCCATGTGTTTCGTAGCTTTCTCACACCAGTACTTCACAAAACATACTTTCCAATATACTGGCTGCTTTTCCACATAGACTGTAAGCCCATTGGTGAAAGACAAATGACGCTTGACACAGTGACTTCGAACTCATAACCCCTGGATTGACAGCACATGTCGTTACCGACTGAGGTACTGGGGCTCGGCTGTTGCTCACAGAAGAGATATTTCAGTATTAACCTGGCATCAGTTCTTAAAAGTCCCATACTGCTCAATATATATTAGTAACAATTAATTTGCATTAAAAAAGCATGTCATATTGTATTAATACAAATAGTAAAGGTTGAGACAAGTTTACATCATATTGTATTAATACAAACAGTAAAGTATCAGACAAGTTAACATCATATTGTATTAATACAAACAGTAAAGGATCAAACAAATTTACATCATATTGTATTAATACAAACAGTAAAGGTTGAGACAAGTTAACATCAAATTGTATTAATACAAACAGTAAAGGTTCAGACAAGTTTACATCATATTGTTTTAATACAAACAGTAAAGGTTCAGACAAGTTTACATCATATTGTATTAATACAAACAGTAAAGGTTTAGACAAGTTAACATCAAATTGTATTAATACAAACAGTAAATGTTAATGCAAGTTTACATCATATTGTATTAATACAAACAGTAAAGGTTCAAACAACTTTACATCATATTGTATTAATACAAACAGTAAGTGTTCAGACAAGTTTACATCATATTGTATTAACACAAACAGTAAAGGTTCAGGCAAGTTAACATCAAATTGTATTAATACAAACAGTAAAGGTTCAGACAAGTTTACATCATATTGTATTAATACAAACAGTTAAGGATCAGACAAGTTTACATCATATTGTATTAATACAAACAGTAAAGATTTAGACAAGTTTACATCATATTGTATTAATACAAACAGTAAAGGTTCAGACAAGTGTACATCATATTGCATTAATACAAACAGTAAAGGTTCAGACAAGTTTACATCATATTGTTTTTATACAAACTGTAAAGGTTCAGACAAGTTTACATCATATTGTATTAATACAAACAGTAAAGGATCAGACAAGTTTACATCATATTGTATTAATACAAACAGTAAAGATTCAGACAAGTTTACATCATATTGTATTAATACAAACAGTAAAGGATCAGACAAGTTTATATTATATTGTTTTAATACAAACAGTAAAGTTTCAGACAACTTAACATGTATACACAAAGTACATAAATAATACATTATAATTTAGACCTAATAAACATGACCAAGTAATATTGTAACAAGAGGGCCATGATGACCCTGGAATCGCTAACCTGATTTATTTTTCACTTTAGCTATATAAGCCCCAATCCCTGGCAGCCATAGTTTCGGACCAATCAACTTGGCTTCAAGGAATATAATAGAGGATCACCCTAGGAACATTTCTACAAAATTATTTGAAAATCGGCCAGACACTTTTGGAGGAGAACATTTTTTAAGTTTTCACTATAGCCATATAATGCAAAATAGCCCTGCCCACTGGCGGCCATGTTTTTTGACCAATCAACATGGCTTGAAGTAATCTGAAAGTGGGTCACTTAAGGAACATTTCTACAAAATTATTTGAAATCGGCCTGACACTTTCGGAGGAGAAGATTTTTTAAGTTTTCAATATAGCCATATAAGGCAAAATAGCCCCGCCCCCTGGCGGCCATGTTTTTTGACCAATCAACATGGCTTGAAGGAATCTGATAGAGGGTCGGTCACCCAAGGAACATTTCTACAAAATTATTTGAAAATCATCCTTACACTTTCGGAGGAGAAGATTTTTTAAGTTTCCACTATACAGTCTACAGTATAGGGGCAGAAATCTGCTCACTTCTGATCAAGAACTGAAACCATTATCACAGCATGTAGCTAATTAAAATTGTGCTGCCATTATGGTACAATCTTGACCACAGGTAATTGATAGCCTCATCAAATACTTGGTCTGTTTCCTGCTATTCACATGTTCTTATATTTTCAGTTCTGTGTCTGTGAATTCAGGTTTTGTTGTATCACAGTGCATGGAAATCAATATTAATGCCAATTAAAATGTATTATGTTATTGTTATTGTTATAGAACATAAATTTATTTTAAGTTGATAGAAAGTTACATTTATTGTGTTCAGTACTTCAAATGCCGCATAGTGTGGATATTTTAATTAAGTTTGTTTTTCTCATTTATTGAAATATAATACGGTACAGCCATTCACATTAACTATTATAAATAATAAATATTTTTTACTAATTTTATAAAACTATACGTTGTCAATTCAGAAAAAAATGCATTCTTTTTAACTCTTTTTTATATCTGCTTTAGCTTTACATACTTATTATATTTTGATCCTTCGTCTGTTTGTCCATTTACACAATCTGCTTTAAATTGAAAACATTAATGAAAACTGTGTTAAACCACCGTCTAAACTTTCAAAGCAATACATTATTATGTATATTGTTTTAATTGTTTTTCATTATATAATTTTATTGTAGAACTTTTCAAATGCATCTGGTACTTTTATTTAGTATCTGTGTTAATCAATAAAGTTACACAAAGGCGGCATATTTTAGCTTAATACTTAGCAACAGACTTGTTAATGAAAATACTTGTTATTTTTCAGAATACCATGTGATTTACCATGAAATTCGCCAAGATATTCAAAGTGTTTAAAAACGAAAGTTTTGGAAAAAACAATTTCATTTGGCTAGAGGAATTTGTACTGTTTTCAAATTCAAAAGATGAAAAAATAAAAGTTAACAATATCAAACGGTCATTGGATTGACTTTAGACATTAGATAATAAAATTGGAGTTTCTGTAGGTTGTATAATAAAGTATGTTTTTAGAAGTAGGGAGACTTACAAATCGTGTAAATTAATATCTGAGGTCATTGAGGAACACATTTCCGAAAACACAGATTCAACTTATTCTCAATCTTCATTTGAATTGTACAAAAAGATAGCAAAAACTAAGTTTTTTTATTCTGAATATCAACTAGATGATATCAAATTTGAGGAAAAGAAGTTGAAGTTTCTGATAAATGTACATAAACCACATTTCTCACCGTGTGAATGGCAGAAAATCTGCTGGTTTGAATGTCATTTTGAGAAGGACATTGATAATGATTATGATTTGGAATATAATAGCTTAATTGAATTAAAATTTTAAGACATTTTGTCAGCAAAACAAGTAAGTGAAAAAATAAGATCTCTTTCCGAAAGTTTAATTAAGGAAAAATGGAGAAGGATAGATGCAGCAAACGTAAAGAATACGGTAGAATGGTGTGCACAAAAGCGTCATTTTCCATCAGTTATCGAATGTGAATTATGAACACTATTACAAAGATATTGTGTTGACAATGTGGACAAAATAATTTGTTTTGATACAATTAACTCTGGATCAACAAACTCTATCCAATTAGTGATCTCCCTTTTCTCATTTGAGCTGGACTTCGATCTTAAATATGTATGTGAAAGTGTTTTCCATTCCGTGCGTAGGAAACATTGTGTCAACATAGAACATATATATATATTGTCAATACTGATACTTGACAAAGTTATTGTGACCAAGACAATTATTCTCGTTTTTTTCTAAGAGATATCACATTGAATTAAAAAAAGTGCAGGGAATTTATTTCGAATGGGATCATGCTAAGGACCACATAGATGAATCTAAACATGTTGACACGTCTACAAACTTTCAAAGGTGTCCAAGGTGTTTTGACCAAACATTGTTGAAACCTCTTTCTGCACAATCATTTGATATATGGATGACAGATATCAAGCTTTTCTACCAGAGTTCCCCTTGCTTCACTTACGCAAATCCAACATAACAATTCTGTTCAGCGCATACAAAGAAGCTGGCTTGGTACAAATTCTGAAGTTCATGCGAAATGATAATCTAGATGACTGGACGAAGTTAGCTTCTGCACAGCATATTGATACTGCTTCTCTTCCGCTAATAACACATGCCAATCACTTGTTAAGCCGGACAGCAGCAAACCGAAGTAATGAAGTATGTAGGGACGCAAAGAACTTTACGAAATCTCCTAACCTCCTGTCTGGAACATCGACCACCTACACATGAAATAGTCAGCAGCGATGAACTCATCGTATTAAATGCACCACGAATTACCCAGTCTGTTGCAAAGAAGGTGTCTGTTTGTGCAATAGAGTTTGCTGGAATAAAGTTTAAAGTAGGAAATATCAAAAGTGGCGCCGAATATCTGTCATACATACAAATATATCTAAATAGTCTGCTTCGTAATTGCTCAGCTATCTCAAATGTGATTGTATGTGAAGAAAAATAAAATTTGACACTAGATGATTTGAAAGCAGCCACAAGAGAGCAGAGAAAAGCAAGCACAAAATCCACTTCTATTGATCACTTGAAAACTGGACAGACAGTCATCAATGAGAACGTTTTCAATAAGGATGCGGTCACAAAAACCGAAGCATGGAAGTTGGAAAACAAGCAATTAGCCAGTATCTAGAACAAAACGTTGAACAACTGTACTTTGACAATAACTTCAAACTCATTATTGATAGTTAACTGCACATATCACCATCCTGCCAGTGTACACAACAATGTAAATGTACAAAATACTGTACACCAATGATTTGTACCTACCAGAATACAGATGGGGTAAGAGGTTCATGTACAGCAAAGCCCCTGTCCACCATAACACAAATGAAGGGAGAAGCTGAAGTGTCAGTAGTAGACTGGATGATGCATTTAAAGAATGAAGCAAAGGAAGGCGATGCCTTTGTCAGCCTGATAACATCCGGAGATATAGATGCTGTCTATAATACATATATATACCATCAGCAGACTGTGGTCAAGAATTGAAAGTGGCAAGTTCAGGAATCCTGTTTTTGATGTTCTACAAAAACCAAGGGCGAAATTGGATATTTATAATATTACCTCTATTATAAATGTCTTCGAGGACATATATCCCGCCGAAGAGGTTGGTGTAAAAGTTGCGCTGTCACTATATCTAGGAGGGAACGACTTTTTTCCGAAATGTCAACACATTTCTCATGAAACTGTCCTCAATCTGGTAATAGAAGATCCAGAATTTCGAAAAAATATATTTAAAGTAGGCCAAAAGATAGAATTGAGCGAGCCATACTTGAAGACATTCTACAAAACTGTGTTTTCCCAAAAAAACATTGTGGGATAAATATGTCATATGATCATGTACGTGCGTTGACAATAGGAAAATCACAAAAGGGCGGCTACATCACAAATGATCCCCGCAGATGGCTTCCACCGGAAACTGCTATAACACAACTGGCCCAACTATTTCAGCTCCAAATCGATTACATAGGAACTGCAGGAAACCACAGCGCAATTATGCCAGACTTTCTGAAAAGTGACTGTCTTGTCAAACACAAATCTGGAGAAGTGGAGTATTATTTTGGGCAAGATGAACACTTCGATAGTTAAGAAGAATTGCCAGCAATTGACAGTTTTCCAAAGCGACGTATTTAAACTCCACACCACAGAAGGGTTCTAGGAAAAAACGGCAAATGACATCCACACCAAAATCAAAACAGAAGAAAAGAGTATGAAAATTACTGTGAATACCTGTACATGTATTGAGAGTTGAACACAAGTTTAAATTTTAAAGAAATCTATCATAATATTAAAATTATGGACGGTGGAATAAATTATTTTTTTCCCCCGCGCAAATACTATGCAATATTGGCTTGATACCTTACAAAATACTTTGTTCATATTGTCAAAATATAAGATGTATATAGGATTAGACATAACAAGAGATAAAGATAACAGTGAAATTGGGTTACTAAAGTCAATTTATGTCAATTAAAGTGTTTACATAATGCACTAATACATTTTTCTTCAAAGAGTTTAAATACTGCCCTAGATCTTATACATTTTAAAACTATTAAAATTCTAATTAACACTTTTATTTTCAATTTAACTAAAACATTGTATCAACTTAAATATGTATAATATTATATATTATAATATTAAACATGTGTACATGTATATTTTTTTAACTGCATTTGCTGATTTTTAAAAATTAATAAAATATATGAAAATTACAGAGAATGTCTTTTTTCTCACTTCTCATATCAGAAGTTAGGTGTGTGCAGCAAATGTCTACACATGTCTAACAGGAAATAGAGATTTTATTGCCCTAACTAATTAACTCTTGTGGCCAGTGACTAATGATTATCCCATTACTGACCAGAGTAGATAAGTATCGCATTACTGACCAGTGGGGGGTATCATACACCTTTTGAGCAGTTTGGTGGGCTTATTCTGAAGACTGTATAGCCATAAAAGGTAAAAAAGCCCCGCCCCTGACCAAAACAGCCAACCAGTTTTGGGAGAAGAAGAATTTTTAATTTTTATTTTGTTTAGTTGCCATGGAAACCAGATTTCTGCATGGATCCCAAAAATGTGAAGGAATTCTGGTGAGGACATTAAGAGGACTTTCTGTAAAGTTTAATCCCAATTGACCTACTGGTTACAGATGGACGTGGGACAAAAGGCGATCACAATAACTCGCTTGAGCACTTTGTGCTCAGGTGAGCTAAAAAACATTGTGGCAAAAGGAGAAACTGATCAATTTGAGCAATAATTTCTCCTTTTGTCACAATGCAAATGGTTTGCTGTATCAGTGAAAGAAAGACAGGATTTCTAACCTACGTCTTAGAATTCATATACTCAAATATTGTCACCAGCTATTTCATAACAAGCTAATCATTTTCAAAACAAAAGGGCCATTTTGTTCACTTTAGCCATATAAACTCTGCCCCCTGGCGGCCATATTTTACGACCTTCAACATGGCTTGAAGGAATCTGATTAGGGGTCACTGAAGGAACATTTTTACAAAATTATTTGAAAATCGGTCTGACACTTTCGGAGGAGAAGATTTTTTAAGTTTTCACTTTAGATATATACGGCAAAACAACCCCGCCCCCCTAGCGGCCATGTTTTTAGACCAATCAACATGGCTTGAAGAAATCTTATAGAGGGTCACCCAAGGAACATTTCTACAAAATTATTTGAAAATCTACCATACAGTTTGGGAGAAGAAGAATTTTAAATTTGTTCTTGTTTTGTTGCCATGGAAATAAGAATTTTGCATGGATCCCAACAAATTGAAGGAATTCTGGAGAGGTCATTAAGAAGATACTTTCTGTGAAGTTTCATGCCAATTAACCCACCGGACGACGGACAAAAGGCAATCACAATAACTCACATTGATCACTTCGTACTCAGGTGAGCTAAAAAGAGAAATTGCTTATTATGAGTAATTTCATCTTTTTCAACAATATTTTCAAAAGTCATATGATATTGATATTGACATTGAGGAGTCATGAAATACCAATATCAAATGGATAAGGTAAATGGTCAAATGTGCTATTTTACAGTTTTCAATCAATTAGGTTATAAGATCGAGTCAGTAAGGCAAAGATTTATTCATAGATGAGTACTTCATTAGTGTGATGGTCTGTTGGTAAACCAAAGATATAAAGATCCATCTTCTTTAATATGACCTGGATACAATATTGTTGAAAATTGGTGTCTGTCTGCGATGTATTTTAGTGCTGTAGACGTATCCTCTTGAGGACAGATAGATACTCTTCTCATGTCTACATCGAATTGTGTCTGGGGCAGGCTGTCAATAAAACCCTGTAAACACTGTAATGTCATTGTGCTACGATAGATGATCACATTCTCCAGACGTGTCATCTCGGGAGATAATCTCAGTATGTCTTGTTTAAAGTCTGAATCCGACAGGATTAATATTCCCAAGTTCTTTAATGTTGGTATAACATCTGTCAGTACCTTAGAGAAACATAATGGAGTAGGATGTACCTCCCTCTCAGCATCCTGTACTGTTGTTGTAGAGCTGGTTATACTATTGGTGTAATACCTTTGATCAAACATCTGTACAATTAATATGTATAGATTTGTGGAGGACTTCAATCTATCTAGAATGGACACCTCACACTTTACATCCTTTATCTCACAACGCTCTACAGGAACCTCATTACTCAGTAAAATATCACCATTCAGAGTCCTCATTTTCACATGTTGTAACTGTTTGTGATGTGACAGATCTATTCTATAATTACATTGTCCATTTTGACATGTTGTACACACAATATGCACAAGGCTGATTTTCTTTAACTGTGTACTCTGTGAGAGTGTTGTCCCTAGATACTCTATATCTGAATGGATAAGAGCCACAGAATTAAATTCAACACAAGTTAAATGCCTTACTTTCTTAAGTGCTGTAAGTAAGATATCTATATGTACAAGAAAAAACTTCTTGAGGGTCGAAAAGAAGTAGAATCTAAGACATGTTAAAGATGAAGCAAAACTCTCTAATGTACTAGTCACATGATCAATATCTTTTTGTGACGCAATGCAGATACCTAACTTAACTACTTGTAGGTCATCCAGTTTTGTCCAATCCTCACTGTGTACATCCCATATTTGATCCCAAGACTTGACATTTTCTAAATTGAGGTAAGGGATCATTTTCTTGACTTTGTCATCTTTTTGAAGATAAACATCTTGCAACTCAACCTTAGTGTCCAACATCCTGTGTTCGGGTACTTCAACAATACAGTTATAGATAATGTCCTGAAGTCCAACAATAATATCGTTATGTTCATCCCTTATGGAATTTCTATACTGTAGAACCTTTTCATCCTTATCTGTTAACTGTGCTATATGACGACTCATATCACCTATCAGGTCAGGCCTTAGACCGCTCAGGAATATCAGCACCTGTGAAATTTCAAATACGTCATGTAAAGATTTCAATGTGTCTAACATTTCATTAAAACTTCCATCCTTTCCTCCATAAGCAATGTATATGGCTGCCAAAAATTCTTGAAAAGTCTTGTGTAGAAAAGAAATACTCTTTGTGTATGAACTTGCTTTACTACGACGTTTTGTTTGAGAGAGTATTCCAACTTTAAGACACAATTTCACATCATTTTCTGTCAACTTGTATATTTCAGTGTCTGAATGAGGGAAAACAAGCGAATTTTCCTTTTTTTTATTGTACAAAGTATGGAAAGCTAAATCTGAGAGTTTGAGCAATATTTCACTGTACATCTCAAAATATTTAAAATCTTTGAAAACATTTATTAGCTGTGTATTTGTTGACCTTTGTGGTCTCATCCATGCTGAATCTATCATCTCTTCATGACGTTTGTGTGCCACATGAAACAGATAATCCACCATTTTACTGTATATTTCTACACGAGTGTTACCCAATTCTTCATCATTGGACCACATACAAACCATCTGTGTTAAAATGATTGGGATCTCTGCTAGATGTTCCAACTTCTTATATGTTTCTGTCACTTCGTCAAATTCTTTATCTGCTGTATACTTGAAATGTTTCCAATTTCTTTCTTCAGCATACTTGTTATTCAAGAGATTTACTACAGCTTCTATTAGCTTGTCAATCTTTATCCCATTAAGTTCAACTTCTTGCCCTATTTCAGACATCGTTGGTCGCAGAACCTCAAGTTTCCAGTGCCTTGATGTAATCAAGACAGTAAACTTTTCTTTTGGATCAATATACGGTACTTTGTGCTTACAGTTCTCTGATGGCAGCCATTCGTCCAGCCCATCAAGAATGATCAGACACTTTTCAGATTCTTTTTCCAGGATTTTTTTCAGAACATTATGCGAAGCCTTTCTCACTATATCAGTTCTAATCATTTCAATGACATCTGATAGTTTATTATTTCTCAGAGGTAGATAGAATAACAAATCAAATGATTTCAGAAACTGGTGTTCAGTGTCGGGTACATTTTCAATATTCGAATGGACTTTACACCAGGTGGATACAATCTTCCGACACAGAGTCGTCTTTCCTTGGCCCGCATCCCCAGAAATACAAACTCGTCTGATCGATTGTCCATCCTTCTGGTAAAGCTCATGTATTGTTGTTATAACCTAACTACTGCCCGGCATATTAATACTACTTTCTCTACCATGAGTTGCCATATTTTTCCTGACCCTCATTGATGGCATTACAAATATCTCAGCTATGTTTACTTCTTCTCCATCCATCAAAGTTGGCACAGCAGTGGTACTACATCCAGTTTCTTTATAATGGTCCTTTATTTCTGTTCGTAATTCTGTAAAATCAAAGGAAAAACTAAATTTGGATCTAGTATGAAGGGCATTCAATAAATCATGTCACTCATGAATTTTGTATAGAAACCATGTTGCATAAGAGCATTTGATTTCATTTAATTGATTGCCGATGTCTATTTAATGCACCTGTAAATATTTGATTTATTCTGGTTTAAATTGCCAAGGGTATTTACTGTCGAACTATATACACTTATATATAGTGGCTATATTTCAATGCTATATTGAAACCTAAAGAAGATGCACAGTCAACTGTTCATATAGGCAAATCATCCTGTAAAACTTTATGAATATGGGTCAAAATATTCTTGATGTAATCAGATGACCAATCGACCCCAAAAAAGGTAGGGATCATCTACTAATGGATTTCAATCATCTTGGCAAATTTTAAAATGATGTTTCAAAGGGTTCAAGATTGTGCAGAAACCAATTTGATCTTTGACCCAGAGACCCAAATAACAAAAATGGACATCTTCTCATGGAGTCCAATCATCCTGTAAAGTTTGAAGTCTCAGTGTCAAAGGGTTCTTGAGATATTGAGCAGAAACATAATTTACCCTTACAGCCCCTATGACCTGACATTTGACCCATTGACTCAAAAACCAACATGTCACTATGTAACTCAAGAAGTCAAATCATCATGTGACAAAGGCACTTAGACAAAAGGTTATTGAGGTATTGAGTGAAACCAGATTTAACCTCTATCGCACCTGTGACCTCGACCTTTGACACGGTGATCCGCACACCAGTAGGGATCATATACTCAACAAGTCCAATCTCCTATGAAGTTTGAAGACTTTGGAACATAGGATTCTTGAGGTATAAAGCACACACAGATTTGACCTTTACAGCCCTTGTGACCTTGACCATTGACCCATTGAGCCCCATGTCAATAGGGATCATTTACTCAATAAGTCAAATCATCTTATGAGGTTTGAAGACTCTTTGAGGTATGAAGCGGAAACATATTTTGACCTTCAAGCCCCATGTGACCTTGACCTTTTACCAAGTGACCCCAGGCGGGGTGGGGAAGATATAATTAGAAATTAGGGCATACATTAAAGCCTGAGTTTCTTTGCAGGTATCTCCTAAAGATATTTTTTCAAAATTGTGTCGCTGCGCTAAGGTTTTTCGAGGGGATCTATTTAGCCTGTAAGTCAGTAACTTTTCAGGTAGACCTGTAGGGAAACAATGCTGCTGTTAGAGCTATGGTAGATGAAGATGGCCGATATACTACTTCAGAGATAGATAATAATCTAGGCATATCAGAGGCTGTCAATAGCAAATTTGAATGTTTGAAATTTATGAAGCATTCACTTGTTGACACCAGATCATTCATTCCGATTGAGACAAAGAAATAAATATTAACAAGAGGCCCAAGAGGGCCAGTATCGCTCTACGGCAAAAATCAAATCCCCAAACAGCCCTGCCCCCTGGTGGCATTGTTTTTACCAACCACCATGGCTGATAGGAATCTTGTAGAGTGTCACCCTAGAAATGTTTCTGCAAAGTTATTTGAAAATCGGCCCGACACTTTCAGGGGGGAGGATATTTTAAGTTTTCACTATAGCCATATAAGGCAAAATAGCCCCACCCCCTGGCAGCCATATTGTTCAACCAATCAACATGACTTGAAGGACTCTGATAGAGGAACATTTCTACAAAATTATTTGAATATCAGCCATACACTTTCAGAGGAGAAGATTTTCTACGTTTTCTCTTTAGCCATAAACGGCAAAATAGCTCCGCCTTCTGGCGGCCATGTTTATTGACAAATCAACATGGCTTGAAGGAATCTGATAGAGGGTCACCCAAGGAGCATTTCTATAAAACAAATTGAAAATCTGCTCAACACTTTCGGAGAAGAAGATTTTTTAAGTTTTCACTATGGTCATATAAGGCAAAAAAAAACGCCCTCTGGCGGCCATGTTTTTCGACCAATCAAAATGGCTTGTAGGAATCTGATAGAGGGTCACCCAATGAACATTTCTACAAACTTTTTTTGAAAATCGACTAAACACTTTCGGAGATGAAGATTTTTTAAGTTTTCACTATAGCTATATAAGTCAAAATAGCCCCGCCCCCTGCAAAGAAGACAAGAAGCACCAGGAAGGTTTCATATGCCATTTTTTTCAATTCTAGTAGCCATGTTGTAGAAACTTTTATTTAGTATAGCCATCAAGTTATATCAACACAAAGTCCTCACATATGTCTAAATAATCTATCAAAATAAACGCCCCAGTAAAGGTTTGAAAGACAACAAAAGAAAGATTGTAATTCTTCTTAAAACAAGCAAAAGTTATTCGGGTTGAACACCCACCTTATTCCCCTGACCTAAGCCCCTCAAACTTTTTCCTAGGTCAACTCTATAGCACTAGCAGTGCCCTTGGTTCTGACATGTTTCAGCATTTCAACAGTATACCAAGGATAGGCTACTTTACAGCAGTTAGCTTGTGGATAGCAAGACTTGGAAATAGTGTATCTGTACAGGGAGTAACATTTGAAGGGTTGACATGAACAATTTTAATTGATAGATGATTGTTGGTGTTTAACTTTGCTTTCAACAATTTTTCAATTTTATCACGTCATTTCCTGGGTAAGTTACCAGTACTTCTGGCCCATTCATCGTGACACCAGCCAGTCAGTTGTAATGCTAACCCCGCAACCCTGAGCACAAAGGAAGGCAGCCATTACTACCTTTTTTTAAAGTCTTTGGTATGACCAGACCATGGATCGAACCGGCGATCTTTACTTCATTTAAATATTTTTTTTTTTTTTTATCATATCAAAGAATAATTCTTATGAACAACACTGAATACAAATTAATTTGTTTAATTGAGATCCCAGCCAAAAGGAAAATTGTAAAAGAACACTTGAACCACCTTGGTGTATGAATTACGAAAATAATCTTGTTAGTATATGTGGGCAAGGTTTTTCCAAAAGAAAAAGAGTAACCAAGTTTTTGATCTTACATGTCACAGTTTCAAACAAGAAATAGGTTTAGAGGAAATTAATGTTATTATGAACTTTAATGAATGATTGAACACAAATCTGGCCTCGAGAAAGTTCACTATGTTAAACTTAACCTAATGATCTAATATTTGACCCGCATGATCGAGTTTCAACCTTGATCAAAAGTTTATGTTGATGAATATTCTGATTCTATGAATATTGGATGAAATATGTGTCCTCTTGAGTGTTAACTCAAAATAGTTTTCTAAAATGTGTCCTAGTGGCCTATTTTGTTTACCCAATGTGATCCAGTTAATTTGATCGGAGATAAATGTCTTGATGAACACATTTGTATTGAGAAAATGGCAAAACAAACAAGAGGACCATGATGGTCCTATATCGCTCACCTGATTTAATCAAACTTAAAAAGTTTCATTGTTCTTTGTCTATACATATATACGGAAAACAAGCAACACTCCCTGGTGGCCATCTTTATCATCCTATCAAAATAATTTGAAGTCTTAGTAGAGGGGCACCATTCATGGCAAATGGACAAGAATATTTTTAAAGTGTTTACCTTAACAAGTATATGTAAAGCAATTGATCCCCAGGGTGGAGCCATGTTTGACACCAGCGCTATAATAATTTGACCAATCTTGGTAGAAGTCCACTCGATGAAGTTAGATTTCAAATATTAAACTTTTAGACAAGATCTTGGCAGATGTCTACTAGATGATGCTACATACTCAATATCAAAGGCTTGGGCCCTACTTTTAGACAAGAAGATTTTTTAAGTGTTTCGGCTTTAATTTGAACAATTTAGGTAGAGGTCCACTAGATGATGCTACATACCAAATATCAAAGGCCTGGGCCCTCTACTTTTAGACAAGAAGATTTTTTAAGTTTTTCCACTATATGGGTATATGTAAAACAAGTGACCACCAGGATGGGGTCATTTTTTACCCCAGGGCTATAATTTGAACAATCTTGGTAGAGGTCCACTAGACGATGCTACATACTTCCAGATTTATTTTTTTTAAATTTTCTCTATATGAGTCTATGTAAAACAAAGACTCCCAGGGGAGGGGTCATTTTTTGACCCAGGGCTATCATTTGAACAATCTTGGTAGATGTCCACTAGATGATGCTACATACTAAATATTAAAAGCCTGGGCCCTCTACTCTTAGACAAGAAGATTTTTAAAGGTTTTTCCCTATATGAGTCTATGAACAAGGTCCGCCACCCGGCGGCCATGTTTTTCAACGGATCGGAAATATTTGAACAATTTGAAGTTTTAACAATGCACATATAAGAAAAAAAAAAAGCTCCGCCCTCTGACGGCCATGTTTTTAAACGGATCTGAAATAGTTGAACAATCTTGGCAAAGGGTGCCCCAAGGAACATTTGTGCGAAATAATTTTCTAATCGGGTCGATAATTTTGGACAAGAAGATTTTTAAAGTTTTAACAATGCACATATAAGGAAAACAAGCTCCGCCCCCTGGCCTGGCGGCTATGTTTTTCAACGGATTGGAAATATTTGAACAATCTTGGTAAAGGGTGCCCCAAGGAACATTTGTTCAAAATATTTTTTAAATCGGGCCAGTACTTTTGGACAAGAAGATTTTTAAAGTTTTAACAATGCACATATAAGGGAAATAAGCTCCGCCCCCTGGCGGCCATGTTTTTCAACGGATCAGAAATAGTTGAACAATCTTGGTAGAAGGTACCCCAAGGAACATTTGTGCAAAATAATTTTCAAATCGGGCCAGTACTTTTGGACAAGAAGATGTTTTGGTTAATTTCCCCTTTTTTGTTTCCTTGGCAGCCAAAGTTCTGCATGGAATATAATTCTTTGAACAAGTTTGAAAGAGATCCACCCAAGAAACATTCCTGTAAAATTATTTTGAATTTGGTTAATTGGTTTAGGAGGAGAAGTCGTTTCTAGGAAAATGTGAACGGACGGACGACGACGACGACGACGGACGGTAAGCGATACAAAAGCTCACCTTGCACTTTGTGCATCGTTGAGCTAAAAAGGGGAATGGGGAAATAATCAGACCAGGTATATCTTCCTTGTTTTGTTTATTTCTCCTAATAACAAGGTTAAAGTGCTGCAACTTTGAAACAAATCTGCTAAGCGGAAACCAAGATATGTCAAATTAACGCAAACTGTGATGAACAGACAGACATACAGCTGACAGAGAAATGATCCCAAAATGTCTCCCTGAATTACAAAAGGGCACTAAAGCTGACAACATGCATAATCACATGTATGTGAATTCCATGTGTGACCCTGACTTAGGACCAAGCCGGTTGAATCGTGTGCGCTGTGTCTCAATTTGGTCAATATCTAAAAAATAGTTTCAAAAGCCTTCCATCTTTTCAAACATTACAGGAATGAGGCTGGATAAATATATAATCACATGACCTCTGAACCACTGCTATTAAATTGACTTTGAGCCAAGCAAACTAAACCATGGGCTCGGCACATCTTTACAGTATAGTCAACATAACTGTCGAGATATCTTAACATTCTTCTTCAATTCAAAACAGAGTAGACAAAATGTATAACAAGACATGGAAATTCCATGAAACCAGGTTTTCTATAATGGAAGGTGTTTGATTAAGAATTAACAGATCTGTCAAATCTTTCTGTTAATAGTTAATCAAAGCTAGTAATTCAAGTAACAGGGAATATTTCTATTGATGAATAATCATAATTACTTTGTCAATTAAATATATCACAATTTTATCTAACAAATATCAGTTCAATACAGTCAATCGTGTGTTGATGGCCTCATTTATTAAGAACATATAATAAATAACAGATATTAAGCAACCTTTTGTTGTAAGCAGCCACATTTTAGGATCCCTTATGCCAGGTTGATAATCAGTAATCTGCCTTAACCCTTTACTTGATAGTAACGCGTTTATGTCTTTGCAAACAGACTAGATCCAGGGCCCGAGGTTATGAAACTTACTCATATCTATGCTATATTCTTTTAAATTGCCAAGTTATTTAATATGGAGCATATTTGCGCGAAGTTATTTGCATTTGGCACATCGTCTTGATATGGTGCATGTTTGTGCCAAGTTATTTGAAAATATCTCTATGCATGACAAAGTTATGGTCCGTACAAGAAAAGTTCAATTAATTCAAGAAAATTTCTTATCACTGTGACCTTGACCTTGAATCTACAGAATTTGTTTGTGCATTTGGCACATCGTCTTGATATGGTGCATGTTTGTGCCAAGTTATTTGAAAATACCTCTATGCATGGCAAAGTTATGGTCCGGACAAGGAAAGTTGACGCCTGCCCGCCCACCCAACTGCCCAACATCCCGCCCGCCCGCCCGCCGACTTCGCCAAACTAATAACCAGATTTTTCCTTCGGAAGACCTGGTTAATAAAATGATATTTAAGCCCCTTTAGTCAGAAACCGACCTCGAACTTATCTAAATCATGTTTTCTGCTCATCATCGCAATATAGTAAAAGCACATTGCAAGCCATTTGAAAAACCTTCCATTTGTTCAATTAGTTACATAAGGGACAATATGTAAACTCACATGCATTCTGAACCTCTAACTTGAAAATTGTTAAAACCTTTAACCAAGAGGGTTCAGTCATGTGTGCTGTAAAATCATCTCATATTGGTTAACATGAGACATTAAGCTGAATGAGTCAAAAGTATCTGAAATTCCATTTGCATTGAGATCAATAAGAAAAACGTAAATGTTAAAATCATAGCTTACTTGTTTTAGCGATGAAATATTTGCTTTCTTTTTTTACTCGTTTAGCTCCAGACTTTTTGGAAACCGGTTTCCCAGCCCGCCTTTTATTTGGTCTGGTGTAAATCATTTCAGGCAAAGAAGACTGGGAACAAAATATAACACAAATATAAATAATGAGAATCATAATACAGATAAACAAATTATTTCAATAAAAGAGGACTGGTAAAGTAAAACATACAACAAATATAACAAGAGCTGTCGGAGGACAGTGCGCTCGACTTTACAACGCTTATTCACTTAAGCACTAATTTAGTATATTGCCTTTAAGTACTATTAAATCATATATACTCTATATGTAAAAGTAACTGAAAAGATACATACATTTAAACATATGTAATTTAAACAAGAGCACCAACTGTCACAAAATACGCTCATCCTGTTTTTTGAGACAAAATATAGTGATAATTGGTTGTACATCAGGCACATTTTGAGAGCGGACACTGTTAATACAGTTCATATGGCACAATGCTTGTCATGCAATAAACAGGAGAGACAATGTACCACTGATTAAGCCATACTAATTATTGACTAATTTGACTGTTATCTGCTCTTGTTATCATTTTGCTAATTAATGGAAATTACCGGATATTTACGGAATATTCGGTATGTACACATCGATAGTGTGACGAACTTAGGCCGATCCGTTCCGGAATTTCTGTTGATTATTTAGTCTAGGTCCAACTTTCGTTTTGCAAATCGCAAACTTCCGCAAGCAGTAATCCATATATAATAATTATTCTGCAAGTTGCATAATAATGTAAGTACGTTCGTTCGTCGCCTACCATCGTTTATTTTGTATACAATTGTTTGATATTGTTTAGAAGCGTTTAAATAATCGTACAACAAAGATATTGTTAGGTTACGGATCATTAGCAAATGGTATACTGCGCATGTCCGACAGTTGGATACTGTTATGGAGTTATTGTTTAGGACATACAACTTGCAATCCGGATTCATTTATTTGCAAACCGGGATCATGTGTATTGTCCATAAATAAAACTATAGCACCGAGTCGCATTATTATTTAGGCGATATATACAGGACTTAGTCCGTGACCGAGTCAAGCCGACTGGAGCAGTGAAGGAATCAGTCTGGACTGGAACCGATCAGTAGACGTGCTACAGACATACTGTATCGGTGCGTTATAGACTGGATATAATCACCGAAATCATTGATTGGGTCCAGATAGGTTGAACCGTTTACCAAGTAGAATATAACGGCATTCATACACTTCCTTTAGCCATACCTAATTATTTGTTTGATTTCTATGTAATTTACATAATTCCATGTTCATGATTGATTAACGCAATGTCAGGTAGACAATACTCCTTTATCCAACAATTGTCAATCATTGTTTTAAGCAGAAAGCTGTACATTGTATAGGATATTGTCCGACCGCTTCTTTAGTTATTCTCTAATCATTTAAAAGCCGATAGCTAAAGTAAATTCATTATAATCATCCGCTCGACACGTTACATAATTGGTGGCAGCGGTGGGATATCAAATAAGCAAACAGCTATTTCCGACCCATTCCTACCTGCATCATTCAATCAATCATGGATACACCAGTCAGTTTAAACGAACAACAAGAGGTTGATAAGAGGTTGGAGAGACGGTCTACACAGAATGAGATCAGTAGACTAGAGGATGAGATCACTCATCTAGAACGTGAAATGTCGATGTTGGGACAACAGAGAGAATACGATGATCAAACGCACCATCGTACGAGTAGCCCTAGACAAGTCAAACCTTTACAGAAAAAGGATATCAACCTACCAACGTGGGTCACTCCTATACGACATAAAGGAATCAGTCCAGCACAACCGCAAACTGAAGACGTCCAGTATGAACCAGATTGCTTCGTAACGAGACGCAAGAAGGTTAATTTCAGAACAAGAAACCCGAGTTGTGAAAAGCAGACGTCTTCATTTGGTACTGGGTCTGGATTTGGGCACAATCAAGGAGCAAATGTCAAACCTTCAACATATGACGGTTCTGGTTCCTGGAATGATTATATTGCCGATTTTGATGCATGTGCCATGATAAATAATTGGACTGATTCCGTCAAAGGTCTTTATCTGGCTGTTTCCCTTAGAGGACAAGCACAGGGCGTGCTAGGGAACTTGTCAAACAGAAAACACGATTTCGATGCACCTAGTACTGCATTACAGGAACGATTCGCACCACCTAACCAGACTGAGTTATACCGATGTCAGCTACGAGACAGACGACAGAAAGCAGGAGAGAGTCTGGCTGAATTGGCTCAAGACATTAGAAGATTAACCAACTTAGCATATGCTAGTGCACCATTTGATGTAAAAGAAACCCTTGCTAAGGAGCAATTCATTGACTCGCTACATAGCTCTGACATCAGACTGAAGGTCAAACAAGCTCGACCAACAAGCTTGAATGACGCCGCTCATCATGCCATTGAACTTGAGGCATATTACAGGGCAGAACAGAAGAAAACGACAGACAAAGGAATACTGTACGTTGCTTCATGCCCTGAGACCGAATCCAAGACTAACGTAATTAAAGAGATGAAAGATGCTCTACTTACGTTGCAAAAGGAATTCCGAACCTGGACTGAGAAATCACAGATGTCATCTCAGCACCAAAACACTGATTCAGACAGCGGAGGTGCACAGTCGGCTGACATATTCCAACAAAAAGGGTACAGAAAATCGAATCGTTATGGTAAACGAAAACAGAGAAGGTGCTATGAGTGTGGGTCCGAAGACCATATCAAACCAGATTGCCCAAAATTGAAGAATCAAAGGAACAGTCACAGTGACAAAAGGAATGATGGGAAAGTTAATACGTCTGGTTGTGAGGGATCAGGTCTGTACATAACTGGCTTGGTATTAGGGAGAGAAGTTGACTGTCTCATTGATACCGGTGCGACGTTGTCATTAATTTCGTCAAGGGTATGGGACAGTATCGGTAATAACACAAAGCAGTTGAGTAGTTTTGAAAGGAATCTGGCCTCAGCATCAGGAGAATCCATATCTATCCAAGGAAAGGCCCGGGAAGATATAAAGATCGATGGGACATGGTACCAATGTGCTTTTGTAATTGCCGACATTGAAGCAGATGTAATCCTTGGATTAGACTTCTTAAAGAAGGAAGGTGGAAAATAGGATCTCGTAAACAATGTTTTAAATATACATGGGCATTGTTTGAAGCTGAGTTGTACTGGTTCACTCGGATGTTACAGGGTAGTTGTGTCCGAGCATACAACAATCCATGCACGTTCTGAAAAGATAGTCAATGGCAGAATCATTGCAAGCAGTTTCGGAAACGGTGACTTATGCATAATAGAGCCGACTGAGAAAGTGTTTCACACCAGTGGACATATAGTTGCCAAAGCCTTAGTTAAAGGACAAGGGAAACACGACATACCAATGCGTATGATAAATCTGACAGATGAAATACAGGTACTTTATCCTGGTGGTCATGTTGCAACCGCTAGCCAGGTATATGAAGTACAGAAGACTAAGTTTTAGTTGAAAACGTCAGACAATAGTGATTATGTGCCATCCCATTTAAAAGATTTGTACAACCGAACAGTGGATGGGTTAGATCATAAACAGCAGAAAGATGTGGCCGTACTTTTGAACAAATACAGTGACGTATTCTCTGAAAATGATAATGACATTGGACGGACCGGGATTATAAAACATAAGATAGACACTGGAAAATCCCATCCCGTCAAGCAGCCATTGCGTCGTGTTCCAATGCACATGAATATGGAGGTTGATACCCAGATAGACACTATGCTTGAAAAATATGCCATTCAGCCGTCCAAGAGCCCCTGGGCCAGTGGAATCGTACTAGTAAGGAAGAAAGATGGCAGTATTCGTTTCTGTATTGACTACAGACGCCTGAATGATTTGACAGTCAAAGATGCTTATCCCATTTCTAGGATCGACGATTGCCTCGATCAGCTAGCAGGAAACCATTGGTTTTCCTGTGTCGATCTCAACTCAGGATATTGGCAAGTAGAAGTTGATGAAGCAGACAGAAAGAAACTGCATTCACCAGTCGTAAAGGATTATTCGAGTTCAAAGTAATGCCTTTCAAGCTGTGTAATGCCCCGGCGACCTTTGAACGACTCATGGAAACAGTTATGACAGGCTTACAATGGGAAATATGCCTGATTTACCTAGACGATATCATCATCGCAGAAAAGACATTTGATGATATGATTTCAAACCTAAACCGTGTGTTGGAAAGATTTCGAGAAGCGGGTCTGAAACTTAAACCAAAGAAGTGCCACCTCTTTGCCAAAGAGGTTGAGTTCTTAGGCCACATTATTTCAGCTGATGGCATTAGAACGGATCCCAAGAAGACAGACGCTATCCGAACTTGGCCAGAGCCAAAATGTGTTAAGGATGTTCGATCATTTCTTGGTCTATGCAGCTACTACAGACGGTTTATATTCGAATTCGCTGAGGTTGCTAAGCCTCTTCATAAACTTACTGAAAAGGGACCAAAGTTCGAATGGACGGAGTCGTGCTCAAAAGCCTTTGAAGTTTTAAAGCAGAAATTGACCGAGGCACCAATCTTGACTCATCCAAACTTTGATCAACCATTCATACTGGATACAGATGCCAGTAACCAGGCCATTGGAGCAGTACTATCTCAAAGATTACAAGGACAGGAACATGTAATAGCATATGCCAGTCGAACATTGAGCAAGTCAGAGAGACAATATTGTGTCACCAGGAAGGAACTCTTGGCTTTAGTTCACTTTGTAAAATATTTTAAACATTTTCTGTATGGGAAACAATTCCTTGCTCGAACTAATCATGGATCATTAAGATGGTTGATGAATTTCAAAAACCCAGAAGGGCAAGTTGCGCGATGGCTAGAAGTGCTGTCCGCTTTTGATATAAAGATTGAACACAGAGTTGGAAAGTTACATGGAAATGCTGATGCTCTTAGTAGACGTACCTGTAAACAGTGTGGACAAGACTGTTTAATTCAGGATGGAGATGTTCCAAGAGCTAGACAGCTGCACTCGCTAAAATCAGAAACGGAGACCGAGTCACAAGAAGAACATTTACAAACGGTACAGGCCAACCACCGTACATACAAGCATGGTGATAGAGTCAAACGAGGGTTAAGATCCGATCGGAAGGAAATTATGCAAGGAAACTATTTCCTCAAATCCCTGTGGTCTCAGTTTGGAAGGCTTACAATTTAAGATATGTTACTTGTGAGAATATGGGATGTACTTGGAACAGATGTGGTAAGGTGGCAGGCAATAGTTCCTCTTTCGTATCGACGATTAGTACTTAGATATTCCCATGACATAAAAGCGTCCGGTCATTTAGGTATCAAAAAGACCTTAAACAAAATAAGACAGAGGTATTATTGGCCGGGTCTGCAGAACGACGTTAAAAGCTATGTAAATGGATGCGAAATTTGTGCAAAGAGGAAATGCCCTACTCAGTCTAAGAAAGCACCAATGCAAGTGACTAGAAGTGGATATCCGATGGAGAGGGTTGCTGTCGACATCCTCGGGGAGTTGCCTTTAACAGAACGTGGGAATAAATACATTCTGGTAGTGTCCGACTATTTTACCAAATGGACGGAAAGTTATCCAATGCCGAACATGGAAGCATCCACTGTGGCAAGGCTGATAGTGGAACAGCTTGTATGTCGATTTGGGGTACCTCGAAAAATACACTCTGATCAGGGTAGGCAGTTCGAGAGCAAATTGTTTACCGAAATGTGTAGACTTCTTCAAATTGAAAAGACAAGGACGACCCTGTACCACCCTGAATCTGATGGAATGGTTGAACTATTCAACCGAACGTTGTGTGCCATGTTAAGTGCATATGTAGATGAAAATCACCGTGATTGGGACATGCATTTGCCGTATGTCCTGATGGCCTATCGTTCATCTGAACATGAAACCACAGGAACGAGTCCCAACATGCTCATGCTCGGCTGAGAATCAACAACTCCACTTGATATTGTATATGCCATACCTTCTAGCATCAAACCTGTCCCGACAAAGCAGTGGGTTTGGGAGTTACAGGAAACACTAGAAGTCACACATCAGTTTGTAAGAGAATATACTGGCAGGTCAATTAGACGACATAAGATGTACCATGATTCTAAACTTAGTTATGAAACCTTAGATAGGGGTGATAATGTTTATGTTTTCTTTCCAGTAAGGAAAGTAGGTACATCATCGAAGCTGACCTAATTCTGGAAGGGGCCATTTGAAGTTAAAGAAAAACTTTCTGATGTTTTGTACAAAGTTGATTGTGCTAGATTTGGTTCCTTTCAGGTTGTTCATGTTGACAGACTTCGAAAGGCCAGGAAGCAAACGTTGACTGGAGAAGAAGCTGAGGCAAAAATTAATTCATTGCCAAGTGAACCAGAAGCAGAACAATTAGCAGAAGATGTTCAGAGTGGTAAACGAAACAGAATTAAACCACTGTGGCATGACGATTATTGTTTTTCTATTTCCAGGTCAGATATGGCAAAAACTAAGATTACGCCACGGAAGCCACAGGTCATTTGTGCCGTATGCAAGACAGAGGTCCCACCAGGTGTTACGTACGAGAACCATATTTTGAGTTGTGTAAAGACAAGAGTTGATGTTGACCCAGATGTTACTGTTGGAAGGGTGGTAAGGAAGAGGACATGACCCCAACCAGTAAATACCCCAGCCAAAAAAAAGAAATATTGGCGTGTGTGTACAGACATCGTCAATAGAACTGAAGGAGAACAGTACCAAGGCTTGTTCTGAATTAAAGGACTCTGGCGTCCAAGTTAATATTAATGTTGACCAGAGTGGTAATTCATGTAATCAGTGTGGCATTACTTTCCAGGACATTACAATGTACTACATACACATGGGCTGCCATTCTGTGCATGGCCCGTATGAATGCAATGTGTGTGGTAAAGGATGCAGTGACAGAGTATCTTTTCAGATCCATATCACAAGGGATCATATCAAGTGAATACCAGACAGTATATTTGAGATTATTTTAAAAAATGTTTTACGTTTAAATGAATCATTCATAATCTGTTTTCCATGTAAACAGATGTTTTCAGATAATTGATATTTGTGTAAGTTAGAACAGGTAGATCTGCTTAATTTCATTATACTTTTGTTTTTCAACACATTGGTTCATGTGTATTAAAGTTTTCATTAAGTCACATATATGATACTATTAGTCAATACTTTAGTTTGTTAAGCGAGACGCTTAAAACTGAGGCTGGGGTAGTGTGACGAACTTAGGCCGATCCGTTCCGGAATTTCTGTTGATTATTTAGTCTAGACCCAACTTTCGTTTTGCAAATCGCAAACTTCCGCAAGCAGTAATCCATGTATAATAATTATTCTGCAAGTTGCATAATAATGTAAGTACGTTCGTTCGTCGCCTACCTTCGTTTATTTTGTATACAATTGTTTGATATTGTTTAGAAGCGTTTAAATAATCGTACAACAAAGAAATTGTTAGGTTACGGATCATTAGAAAATGGTATACTGCGCATGTCCGACAGTTGGATATTGTGTATATAAAAAGGGGAACTCGCGATTATTTAGTCAGTTCTCCGCAGCTCTGCATGCTGTTCACATCGGTGAAATAAAAGAGAGAATACTACTTTGGCTAATATTAATTAAATAATTATTGGGACTTTGGTCAGAGAGAGTTATTGTTTAGGACATACAACTTGCAATCCGGATTCATTTATTTGCAAACCGGGATCATGTGTATTGTCCATAAATAAAACTATAGCACCGGGTCGCATTATTATTTAGGCGATATATACAGGACTTAGTCCGTGACCGAGTCAAGCCGACTGGAGCAGTGAAGGAATCAGTCTGGACTGGAACCGATCAGTAGACGTGCTACAGGCATACTGTATCGGTGCGTTATAGACTGGATACAATCACCGAAATCATTGATTGGGTCCAGATAGGTTGAACCGTTTACCAAGTAGAATATAACGGCATTCATACACTTCCTTTAGCCATACCTAATTATTTGTTTGATTTCTATGTAATTTACATAATTCCATGTTCATGATTGATTAACGCAATGTCAGGTAGACAATACTCCTTTATCCAACAATTGTCAATCATTGCTTTAAGCAGAAAGCTGTACATTGTATAGGATATTGTCCGACCGCTTCTTTAGTTATTCTCTAATCATTTTAAAGCCGATAGCTAAAGTAAGTTCATTATAATCATCCGCTCGACATGTTACAATAGTGATGCCGGAGAGCAGTACATAGATACACAGGATACTTCATTGTCATGCTGGTACTTATACTATATAGGGTAATAAAACTCGGGGTTTATGAATTCGATATTTTTTAATCAATTTATCGAACCTAGATGCTAACCATTTAGAATATTCTTAAAAACAATGAGGCAAAAGTAGAAATTTCCAGCTATTGTTCTGTTTAACACAATGTTTTCAACTTTATTCAATTGTTTTAAAGATTTCATATGCTTATGGTTGATTTATTTAGATCAACTAAACCTGGGACTTCAAATACTAGTAGTCCCTGACTAAACTGAAGACTCAAGCTGAGTCTGTCTTTCTGAATCTTGGGTGTATTATTAATGGTATAATGACTTCAATTGCACAACTGTCTATAATGAATAACAATGAAAGGCTGGAGATGTGGTAAACATAGCTTGGTTTTGGAGACTTTTTATAATTGAAGAACATTCACAACTTCGTAGTGAACAAAAATGTAATTTATGATTATTTAAACTTGGCACCTGATTTTTTTTTATATGCCTCGTAATTGTTTACTATAGCATCAACTTCAATAATTTAAGTGCTGTTTATTATTTAACCTTTTCCAATATACAACAACTTTGCAACACATAGGCAAATGAAATTATTAAATTTCTTTAAATTATAGTATAATTAGTCGCCGGGCAGAAGCCCGCGACTTCTATTTTTAATAGGTTTTCGGAAATAACATGGGAAGGGGGGGGGGGGGGTATTATTAGATTTATTTTTTTAAATGTCTTGAACATATTACAATTGCGTTTGTTTAAAAACACTAAGTTATGACACATCTTAAATGAAATAAATATTCCGATTTTTTAAGTATGTGCAGTTTCTTTATTTTGACTGGCATTTACGTTTTTGTGTTTTATTAGTCGCCGGGCAGAAGCCCGCGACTTCTATTTTTAATAGGTTTTCGGAAATCACATGGAAGGGGGGATTATTATTAGAAAGAAACACATTTAGATGTCTTGAACATATTACAATTGTGTTTGTTTAAAAACACTAAGTAATGACACATCTAAAATGAAATAAATATTCCGATGTTTTAGGTATTTTCAGTTTCTTTATTTTGACTCGTATTTATGTTTTGTTGTTTTATTTACGAAGACAAAACAGTCCCTATTAGCTAGACTGGTATACTTTATTTTTACACTATATACTACATGTACTCAAAAGGCGATAACTACAAACATTTACGTCGCAGTCTAATTTGTTTACATACGCGCACCTGCTTGAAGCGTGACGCGCGAATACCAACTACGTAGATCAATCTCCTTTGCAGAGAGCCGTCTCTTTACACTCACTTACAAATAGTAAATCATAGGTGATTTAAAATGTTTATTTGGTTCGAAACAAATGATAAAAAGAACAAACCGAGATCAAAACTAGTTTTAATAGAAAAATTACTTTGAACGAACACTTTCTACATATAAAGAGAGTTTCAAGAACGACACCTCTGCGAATAAGAAAGAATCGGGTCTTTCTTACAAAATTATTTCGTCCTTGACAATTTTAAATGTGTCATTTAATTCCCTAAAGGCATATTGCTTCCGATCTGCATATTGTTATGGATCATTGACACAAGAGCGCTCATCATAATATAATTTTAAAACATGAGTAGTTTTGTTATTTTCATTATAAAAAAGGAAGGAAAGAATTAAAATAAATTAACATGTTGAAGGGCTCAGTTTATGTTCGAAATTAAGTTTAAATTATACAACAATTTCAATGAGATTTAACTGTTTAGTTGATATTATATTTCGAATGTGGTCTAATTTATAAATATTGGACTACATTTCAACATTTGTTAAAGTATGATATAATTAGGATGCCAAGCTAATATCATTTTGAGAAAAAGAGAAAACTCAGCGATTTAACCCTTAACTCATTGTTATAAAAGTATATTGCTGCAAAAGTGTCCACTGTTGACTTTAATAGAGGAAAGGTAAAATGATGTGCTATTGCATTCAAATCCTAAATTGTCTGTGTTGTGGTTTTATTGAAAAATAATAAAATTCAAATATTCTGACAAACATCTTGAAAAGTGTATGTGGAATTCACAAATCTTATAATTATTCCTTAATGAAAGCACTGTATACATACTAAGACTAATGATTGGCAAGATTTCTCATTTCCATTACTGTTTATGATCAATAATTAGTTGGTTGTGTGACTAGTCAACCTACTTTGGAATGGAGATTGATCATAAACAATGAAAGGCTTCAATTATCATTCACTTCGTTGACAAAACAATGCAAGTTATGATACATTTTCACTTGACCCCACCCCTGGTGTTCCAATATGCCCCTCAGTTGATAACTGTTTATTCAACTACTATAATGTTAGTGTTATGCATAACTGCACTATGGATATCCGGTGACATTGATGCATTGCATCAACTTTCTCTTGTTTACGAAGACAAAACAGTCCCTATTAGCTAGACTGGGATACTTTATTTTCATAAACTATGTAATCAAAAGGCGATGGGATACTTTAATTTCATAAACTATGTAATCAAAAGGCGATAACTACAAACCTTTACGTCGCACAGTCTAATTTGTTAACATACGCGCACCTGCGCAGCAGACTATCGATATGAAAATCACGTCAAATTCTCCTTTTAATAGATAAGTATCAACATAAACTGGTAACAGAAACAAAAATAAGAATTATTTGTGAAAATATGTCTCAAATATAAGCCTGTTTATCGGTCGTGAATGTCGAAACGCCTTTTCCTCAGTTTGTGACCTAACAAAGCGAAGTAACCGGAAGTAAAATGTAAACTTAGAAAAGTGACTTGTTTATGCAGACAAAAAATGTCGCACGACAATTTGATTTCTTAAACGTCACGAAACGAGTGCATGTGTCGAATATAGGAGAAAGACAGATACTATAGAAATGCTTTTTTCTCCCGAATGCAGTGGAATAAAACATGCACTAAAGCTTTGCCTGATTTTGTATTCACTTTCTTCGATGTCTGACACTACGACTCGATCTTGAGGGTCAACATTTCGAAAGAATGCTCAAACACCTTATTACAGATAGATAGCTAATATAACACACTTAAATGATTAAATATATGTGATATTAAATGATTATTTGGCTTGAAACAAATTAAGCTCTTTCGCACCCAATTAATTTCATACTTGCCACCTATTTTAAAAATAGTAATGGGACTCGCAACTGGCATTTCTCTTGCGCCAAACATATATTGTATGCATCAACGATTTAGATAAACAATTTAGCTGATATATTGTTTCAAGTGTGGTCTACTTTTTAAACATATGAGGATAAATTTTAACATCTGTGAAATATTTATTATAATCTTTATTAAAAAGGAGGAAGTTCATGTCTTCAGCAATTTAACCGTTTTCTCAATGTTTTAAGCGTTTAAAGGTTTTCATTGTTGCTTCGGACATGGAAAGGATTTAATAGCTTTTTATTGCATGTAGATTTAAATCCCAAAATGTATTAATTTGTTGTGGTTTTATTGACAAATACAAAACATCCAATCCTGACCAAAAGAAATCCTGAAATATGTAGATCTATGTGGAATTTTAAAAATCCTGGAATTAGTCCTTATAAAAACATTATGTGTATGTTTAGACTAATGAAAGTCAAGAATACATACATGTGTGTTAAAAAATAAATCAATGCAGTCTTTTCCGGCGACATTGATGCCTTGCATCAACTTTCTCTTGTAATCAAATAGATTTGAAAACAGCGGCAACAGAATACATGACGCAAAATAAGACTAATTTCTCCTTTGCCCACAATGTTTTCAAAAGTCGTCTCCTGCACATGCATCAGGTTTGCACATGCCGTATCTGCAGGATGCGGGTAAATATATGTAAATACGTAAATATATGTAAATACGTAAATATATGTAAATACGTAAATATATGTAATAATGTGTGAACGTCCCGTTATCTTAAAATCTGAAAATAATTTGGAAAAATGAGACTTAAATAAATAAAAATTAAATAAGGTAAAAAAATAGGCACATATATACTTATATATGTTTTATTATGAAGTATATTTAGTTAAGATTCCTACTTCTTTATTGGGTGCGGGGAATGACTATTTTGATTTACTTATTGCAAGTAATTTTTTACGTGCACTGGATCAGTTATGATAGATACTCCTAGTTCTTTTAATTTGAGTTTAAGGTCAGGGAATATTTATTCATATGGGCATTCCCGAGAACTGTCCGGATCATCTTGCACTCCGCAGTCTTAACATTCCATTAAGTGAAATCTCGTTTCTGGTACCTTCTTTTGTTTCTTGTTAAATTAGGTAAATATCCGAGTTCCATTTAACAAATTGTTAAAAATTGAAAATAATTGAAATTGCCATTTTTATTATTAACAAATGACATAATTAATCAAAGACATATTTGTTTCTGAATTAATCTATCAGGAAATGTAAATCGTCGGAATCGAGAAAGCTGACCTGTGGCGCAGATGTAATATCTACATTATCGGTAATTTTTCTTAATCATGTTGAAAAATATAGACTGTGTACAATTAGACACAATACACACTGTGACAGACGACAAACCAATTAACATATGTCCAATTATATATATTCCGATTATGCTCGGTAATCATAGGGAGCTTTCGCTAGCAATCACAGAAACCTATATTTACGCTGAAAAGTTAGTAGTACTTGTAGAAAATGTTAAAAAGGACCAAGATGTTATTACTTTATTTTAATAAATAAGTAAATTTTCTACATTATGCCGTAAGTGCCCTTTTAAATTTTTATTTAAAAAAAAAGTAATTTACTGAAGATCATGTAAACATTAACGGAAAAATACCGTTTTCTTAACGGTTTATATGTAATAAAGAGGGAAATTGGGTGACTGTATTCAACGTTAAAAAGGACCAAAATATTATTAAGATAAAACACATAAAAAAATATACTTATATTCAGGAGATATCTTACTTGAAAACTTGATAAGTGCCTTTTTAATTTTTTTTTTGTTATAGAGCAAAAACTAAAAAGTTCCTCTATAATTCCATGTAATTTTAGTTATCGATTTTTGACAGTCTCTGAATTCATAGTTGGATATGTTTGGCCATTTCGTGGGACATAAGTGTGGAGTGACTAAGATAACGTAGTTAGTTACCGAACCTGACCAAGATATTCTGCCCATCAACATATTGTCTTAATTTGGTGATGATCAAATAAAATGTATTCGAGTTACAGCACTGAAAACATAAACATAATGTAATTTAAGTAATACAAGGGCCATAACTCTGAATAGTCGGGTTATAATGAGAAACTAGTGATACTGATACGTTTTAAACCTGCGTGACCCATTTTTTGCAAAATTAACCGAGATATTATGCCAATACACATTTTGACCGAATTTGGTGGTGATTGGACAAAGCTTCTAAAGTTATTGAACAGACAAGACCAATTTTAGGTAATTTCTTTTATTAACAAGAGCGCCAAATGTCATAAAATAACCCATTCCTGTTTTTTTGAGACCAAGTATAGTGATTATTTGGCAAAGATACTATGCCCATACACATTCAGACTAAATTTAATGATGATTGGATAAAGGCTTCAAAAGTATTGATCGGACAATACCTATCTGTGGTTATTTCTATAATTAAAGGGCAATAATTCTCGATTGACCTACAGCAATATGACTACATGGTTATCAAAGTTGTCCGAGATATTATGCCAATACACATTTTGACCAAATTTAGTGGTGATTGGACAAAGGCTTATAAAGTTATTGAGCAGAAAAGACCAATTTTAGGTAATTTCTATAATTAAAGGCCGATAACTATCGAGTGAATAAAGAGAAAGTGACTAGTTATCGATCTTATTTATGATATTATGCCAATACACATTCTGATCAAATTTGGTGATACAAAGGCTTCTAAAGTTATTTAGCTGACAAGACCAATTTTAGGTAATTTCTATAATTAAAGGGCGATAACTCTTGGGTGAATAGAGCGATATGGTTAGGTATCAAACATGTCTAAGATATTACGCCAATGCACGTTCTGATCAAATTAGGTGATACAAAGGCTTCTAAAGTTATTCAGCTGATAAAATTAAGACCAATTTTAGGTAATTTCTATAATTAAAGGGCGATAACTCTCGATTGTCTGAAGCGATATGTCTAATTAACAAACTTGTCCAAGATATTATGCCAATACACATTCTGATAAAATTTAGTGATGATTGGACAAAAGCTTCTAAATTTATTTAGCCGACAATACCAATTTAAGGTAATTTCTATAATTAAAGGGCGATAACTCTTGATTGACTTGAGCGATATAGCTAGTTATCGAACTTGTCCAGATATTATGCCAATACACATTCTGACCAAATTTGGTGATAATTGAACAAGGCTTCTAAATTTATTTAGCTGTCAACATACTGGACGCCGCCCGTACGCTGCAGGTAAAACTAATCAAATTTCCTAGTCAATCAAGAGCCATAACTCCATATTTAGGATACAATGGAGTTGTGTAACCTAATTGTGTGATGGTCTTTATCAAATGCGTGAAGTATGAAGTGATTTAAATGAAGGGTATAACCGTATTGGAGTTATAAATGAAAATGCCAGATTGCCCTAAAACATTAACCGGACACCGACACTGGGGCAAATAGTAAAGTCCTCATTTTTCTTCGAATAGTCGAGCTAAAAACGAAACATTAATTTTGAGCTAAACGCAAATTATGTTAAAACTGACAGAGACCAAAAATAGCAAATCCTTAAAAAAAGGTTTTTCAAATCTTTGACACAAAAACCAGTTTGATATGTTGAAGAATTATATTTGATAAATGAATGATCACAATAAGAAAGGAATGTAACCAAAAATTATGAATTTATCTCAAATTTTCAAAATCAAACAAAAATCATGTTTTTTACCACAAAATATAACACTGAGCATCTTCAACAAACAATGAGGAAAAGGGTATTATATGTAATTATATTCCAAATATGAAAGCCTTAACACAAGTACTTATTGAGAAAAAATAAAAGAAACAAGAGGGCCATGATGGCCCTTTCCACTGGCGGCCATGTTTTCTGACCAATCAACATGGCTTGAAGGAATCTGAAAGTGGGTCATCCAAGGAACATTTCTACAAAATTATTTGAAAATCGGCCGGACACTTTCGGAGAAGAAGATTTTTTTAAGTTTTCACTATAGCCATATAAGGCAAAATAGCCCCGCCCCCCCCCCCCCCCCCCTGGCGGCCATGTTTTTTGACCAATCAACATGGCTTGAAGGAATCTGATAGTGGGTCATCCAAGGATCATTTCTACCAAAATTATTTGAAAATAGGTCTGACACTTTCGGAGGAGAAGATTTTTTAAATTTTCACTATAGCCATATAAGGCAAATTAGCCCCGCCCCCCTGGTGGCCATGTTTTTCGACCAATCAACATGGCTTGAAGGAATTTGATAGAGGGTCATCCAAGAAACATTTCTACACAATTATTTGAAAATAGGCCTGACACTTTCGGAGGAGAAGATTTCTTAAGTTTTCACTATAGCCATATAAGGCAAAATAGCCCCGCCCCCCTGGCGGCCATGTTTTTCGACCAATCAACATGGCTTGAAAGAATCTCATAGAGGGTCATCCAAGGAACATTTCTAAAATTCTGCATGGATCCCAAAAATTTGAAGGAAATCTGGTGAGGTCATGGAGAGGATGCTTTCTGTGAAGTTTCATCCCAATTGACACACTGGTTACTGAGGAGAAGAAGTTGACGCACGAAGCACGCTGGACAAAAGGCGATCACAATAACTCACCTTGAGCAAAGCTCAAGTGAGCTAAAAATGAAAATGCCAACTTGCCCTAAAACTTTAACCACCCAAGATCATGTTTTTTACCCCAAAAAGAAGGCCACACTCATCATCTTCAGCATTCAATGTGAAGAAAGGTATAAGATGTAACTATATTCCAAATATGAAAGCTCTAGCACAAGTACTTATTGTGAAAAGGTAAAACAAAAATGAAAATTCCAACTTGCCCTTAAACTTTAACCACCTAAAATCATGTGTTTTTACCCCAAAAGGAAGGTCACACTCAGCATCTTCAGCATTCAATGTGAAGAAAGGTATAACATGTAACTATATTCCAAATATGAAAGCCCTAGCACAAGATCTTATTGAGAAAAATAAAAAAAAAATAATGAAAATTCCAACTTGCCTTAAAACTTTAACCACCCAAAATCATGACTGTGTTTTACCCCAAAAAGAAGATCACACTCAGCATCTTCTGCATTCAATGTAAAGAAAGGTATAAGTGTAGCTATATACCAAATATAATAGCCCTAGCACTAATACTTGCCAACTTACCCTAAAACTTTAACCGGACGCCGACACCGATGCCGGGGCGAGTAGTAAAACAAGAAAACAAGAGGGCCATCATGATGGCCATAGAAATCGCTCACCTGATTTTTTTTTTCACTTTAGCCATTTAAGCCACGCCACCTGGCGGCCATGATTTCCGACCAATCAACTTGGCTTGAAGGAATCTGATAGAGGGTCACCCTAGGAACATTTCTACAAAATTAATTGAAAATCGGCCTGACAATTTCGGAGGAGAAGATTTTTTAAGTTTTCTCTATAGCCATATAAGGCAAAATAGCCCCGCCCCCTGGTGGCCATGTTTTTTCACCAATCAACATGGCTTGAAGGAATCTGATAGTGGGTCATCCAAGGAACATTTCTACAAAATTATTTGAAAATCGGTCTGACACTTTTGGAGAAGAAGATTTTTTAAGTTTTCACTATAGCCATATAAGGCAAAATAGCTCTGCCGACTGACGGCCATGTTTTTCGACCAATCAACATGGCTTGAAGGAATCTGATAGTGGGTCACTTAAGGAATATTTCTATAAAATTATTTGAAAATCGGCCTGACACTTTCGGTGGAGAAGATTTTTTAAGTTTTCACTATAACCATATACGGCAAAATAGCCCCGCCCCCCTGGCGGCCATGTTTTTCAATCAATTAACGTGGCTTGAAGGAATCTGATAGAGGGTCATCCAAGGAACATTTCTACAAAATTATTTGAAAATCTGCCAACAAGTTTTTGAGAAGAGGATTTTTAAAGTTTTTTACATTTCGTTGCCATGGAAACCATAATTCTGCATGGATCCCAAAAATTTGAAGGATTCTGGTGAGGTCAATGTGAAGATGCTTCCTGTGAAGTTTCATCCCAATTGACCCACTGGTTACTAAGGAGAAAAAATTGACGGACGACGCACGATGGAAGCCGGACGACGGACAAAAGGCCATCACAATAACTCACCTTGAGCACTTCGTGCACAGGTGAGCTAAAAACAAGATGTGTTTGTAAAACACTGATGCCCCCGAATGGCAACATCTAGGTCAAAGGTCAAGGTCGCAAAGTCAAAAATGTTGGTACTGACAGAAAGGTCATGTCACAAGGAATACACATGTGAAATATGGTAGCCATACCTGTTATGGTTCAAAAATAGTGGTCAAGGTTAAAGTATTTTTTCGAGAATGGCAACATCTAGGTCAAATGTCAAGGTCGCAAGGTCAAAAATTTGTACCTGTTATGGTTCAAAAGTAGTGGTCAAGGTTAAAGTTTTTTTCGAGAATGGCAACATCTAGGTCAAAGGTCAAGGTTGCAAGGTCAAAAATGTTAGTACTGACAGAAAGGTGATGTCACAAGGAATACACATGTGAAATATGGTAGCCATACCTGTTATGGTTCAAAAGTAGTGGTCAAGGTTAAAGTTTTTTTCGAGAATGGCAACATATAGGTCAAAGGTCAAAGGTCAATGTCGCAATGTCAAAAATGTTGGTACTGACAGAAAGGTCATGTCACAAGGAATACACATGTGAAATATGGTAGCCTTACCTGTTATGGTTCAAAAAAAGTGGTAAAGATTAAAGTTTTTTTCGAAAATGGCAACATCTAGGTCAAAGGTTGCAAGGTCAAAGATTTTGGTACTGACAGAAAGGTCATGTCACAAGGAATACACATGTGAAATATGGTAGCCATACCTGTTATGGTACAAAAGTAGTGGTCAAGGTTAAAGTTTTTTTCGAGAATGGCAACATCTAGGTCAAAGGTCAAGGTCAAAAATGCTGGTACTGACAGAAAGGTAATGTCACAAGAAATACACATGTGAAATATGGTAGCCGTACCTGTTATGGTTCAAAAGTAGTGGTCAAGGTTAAAGTTTTTTTCGAGAATGGCAACATCTCTGTCAAAGGTCAAAGGTCAAGGTCGTAATGTCAAAAATGTTGGTACTGACAGAAAGGTCATGTCACAAGGAATACACATGTGAAATATGGTAGCCTTACCTGTTATGGTTCAAAAGAAGTGGTTAAGATTAAAGTTTGTTTCGAGAATGGCAAAATCTAGGTCAAAGGTCAAGGTCAAAGATTTTGGTACTGACAGAAAGGTCATGTCACAAGGAATACACATATGAACTATGGTAGCCATACCTGTTATGGTTCAAAAGTAGTGGTCAATGTTAAAGGGTTTTTTCGAGAATGGCAACATCTAGGTCAAAGGTTAAGGTCAAAAATTTTGGTACTGACAGAAAGGTAATGTCACAAGAAATACACATGTGAAATATGGTAGCCGTACCTGTTATGGTTCAAAAGTAGTGGTCAAGGTTAAAGTTTGTTCGAAGACGTGCAGACAGACAGACAGACGTGCAGACAGACGTGCAGACAGACAGGCCAAAAACTAGATGCCCATCGAATCGGTGATTCCGGGTGCATAAAAAGATAAACAAATCATATCAATAATAGAGAACTGGTAAAATAAAGCATATTCATATAAATAATGATATTCATAACAAGAAAACTATAGATTGTAGTGGGTACAATATTGATTGTTTGTCGTTTTACGCCACTTTCAACAATTTTTCAGTTAAATCCAGGTTTGATAACATAGAAGATATGGCCAAATATGATTTGTCTTTAAATGGGCTCAGAGGTCAAGGTCACAGTCATCTAACTTTGGTACATGACAAATCCTCTTTCCAAGATGCATCAGTTACCAAATTGTGTATGTGACGCCATCTCCACAAGATGCATATGCAAACCAAATTTGGAAACTCTTAGTAAAGTGGTTTAGGAATTAAGGCACAGACAAAGTTGGGTAAGATTTATCTTTTAATGGGGTTAAAGGTCAAGGTCCCAGTGTCCCAATTTTGGAATGCATTATTGCACAAAATACGCCCTTCAAGGAGGCCTAACTCTAAAACAACTAAAGTAAACTGATCAGTCTTTTATCACAACAGAGATTTTATGCCCATATACATTCACAGCAAGTTTGATTTTGAGATAAGAACTGTTGAAGGTAAAGAGCCAACATGGCCTGTTTGGCCAAATTTTTGATAATTCAAGGGCCATAATCCAAAAGTGCCTTGGCGATTTGGCTTGTTATCGTCCTTGGCCCAAACTTTATGTCCACAACCATGTTTACACAGTTTGGTGAAGATTTGGACGAAAATTGTTTGCCTGAGAGAGCGGACAAGGCTAACTTGGCCAAATTTGGACAATTCAAGGCCCATTTTACAAAAGTTCCTTGTACAATTTGGCTGATAAGCGAACTTGGCACAGATATTGTGCCCAAAGCCATATTCAACAAGTTTGGTGCAGATTGGATGAATATTGTTTGACGAAGATATGCTAATTTGGTCAATTTTTTGATAATTCAAGGGTCATAATCCAATAGTGCCTTGGGCAATTTTGCTGGTTATCAATCTTGTCATAGACATGATAAGCAATAAAACATGGAAATAATTAGGTCTTGCTATAATCTGTTTATCATACAGAGGTTATAAATCTGTTTCAGTGTCATGTCATACTTTATCATTGCTGGAAATAATAATTTATTCATATTTTATGAGTTCAAAACAGCGAGTAAAAATTGGCAAGTTCTCCGATTTCTCATAATGTAATCAAGTCTTCTCCAAAGTTACACTTTCATTTTTCGAAAAAAAAAAAGTATTTTGTCTTGATACTTTTTTTCAGCAAGTGACTTGTGTAATTCAATCAACAATTGAAAATTCAAATGTATAAACATGTACCTCGGTTCCCAAAGATGTCCCAGAATTTTGTCTGATTTGATCTGTAAGTGTCTTCACCTGGTCTGTATTTATCTTCACCTGGTCTGTATTTGTCTGAACGCTACTTTTTATATCTTCTAGAACTTTGCTTTGTTGATCATTCTGTTGAAACATATTACACAAGTAAAACAATTAATAAACTTCATTTTATAGATAACCAGACCATTCTTAAACCAACCTTGTGAACTTTGCGACCAGAGAAGATCAAAATAAGATTGTATTGAGGTCTGATTGGGTCTACCTTTTTTGTCACCTAGCTGTGAAAGTATGCATGATTAGTAATAACACATTGAAATAATTAGTTCTGCTAAAATCTATCTATGCTCATGTGAGCTAAGAAGGAGACATGGTAGTCTTCTATCGCTCACATAGCTATAAATGATACTTGGTGTTTATAGTTTATATGTAAAGAAGTAATGTGATAAAAAAAATAAAAAATACTGCCTCTCGAGTTACCCCGAAAGTATTTACCATTTTGTTGTTAAACTTTGCCTAGCAATCTAGTTTTTGACTAGACATGACCCATATTTATACTATGACTAGTTTCATAATGGAAACATTCTAGCATAATTCCAACCTGCTCAAGTAAAAATGCCCCTTGTTGAGTGTCTAAACATTATACTTAGATTTTGCATATCGACCAAGGTTTTTACCAGACATGACCTATATTTATACTTAGCCTAGATATTATCAAGACCAATATTCTTCAAGATTAAACATGCTTAAGTCCAAAATGCAACATCTGGGATCTCCACAAGATTTTTCTGACAAAAACTTATCATTCTGGAAAACAAGAGTGCCAGTGCCGCCACAATATACGCCGCCACAAAATATAAAGATCAAGATTGGTCCTATTAATTATTATTATTTTCACAAAACTACCATTATGGTAAAACAATCATTTAATGGAAAAGAAACAGCAAACAAAGTATTGGATTGGATTGTTGGAGCTTAATGTCCCATTCAACAAATTATTTCAGTCAGGAAGAAAATAGGATACATATAAACAGAGATAGAACGCTATAGAGGCTTCCGATATGAAAGTAGGTCAAATGGCAGTGTCGATATGTATCCTTTTTTCCTTCTGAGCATAACTCTTGCAACAATCACTCTACCGAATAATCCCTGCTTTATGCACTTCTACCTGTTTGGAAACTTTGGAAATGCTATAGAGACCAAGTTTCGAAAGGCTTAACTATTGCAAAAATCGCTGAACCGGAAAATCGACACTTCATGCACATCTACCTATTATAGGTATGATATTGACCAAGTTTTGAAAAGATTCAGTCAGAAACGTAGGAGGAATTGCGTTCACAAGCCGCAATATCAATCAGCTACAGAGACTAAGTTACAAGGGACATAAATCTTGCAAAAATCAATGAACCGGAAAATCACCGCTTCATGCACATCTACCCATTATAGTTATGACATTGACCAAGTTTTGAAAAGATTCGGTCAGAAACATAGGAAGAGTTGCGTTCACAAGGCTGCAATATCAATCAGCTACATGTAGAGACTAAGTTACAAGGGACATGAATCTTGCAAAAATCAATGAACCGAAAAATCGCCGCTTCATGCACATCTACCCATTATAGTCATGACATTGACTAAGTTTTGAAAAGATTCGATCCGAAACATAGGAGGAGTTGCGTTCACAAGGCTGCAATATCAATCAGCTACAGAGACCAAGTTACAAGGGACATAAATCTTGCAAATATCAATGAACCGGAAAATCGCCGCTTTATGTACATCTACCCATTATAGTCTCATGACATTGACCGAGTTTTGAAAAGATTCAGTCAGAAACATAGGAGGAGTTGCGTTCACAAGACTCACTGCAATATCAATCAGCTACAGAGACTAAGTTACAAGGGACGTAAATCTTGCAAAAAACAATGAACCGGAAAATCGCCGCTTCATGCATATCTACACATTATAGTTATGACATTGACCAAGTTTTGAAAAGATATGGTCAGAAACGTAGGAGGAGTTGCGTTGGAAATAAACGTACGGACAGACGGAGAAGATGACGCCAATATAACACCGCCTCCGGCGGCGTATAAAAATGAAGTCTCTAGAGTGTCCATGCTGTTTCCCTACAATTTAGCCTAGTGACCAAGATTTTGATCAGACATGACCCATATTTGATCTGTGTCCAATCTTGGATCTGGAAATCAGGGGGATATTCCCCCTTTCCTCTGAAAAAAGGGGGGAATTTGAACAAGAGGGCCATGATGGCCCTGGATCACTCACCTATGCAATATGATTTGTAATGTGGTCAGGTAAGTTAATACAAGAGGTTCAATGTCAAGTATAGCTCAATTTGACACCAGGCAAAATAACCTAACCATGCAATGTTGTGCGTCTTTTGACAAATTAATAGGACATAAGGAAACTGAAAAGTTTGTTTAAGATAAGAAGAGTTTGAAGTTTTTCCTATATCTCAAGATGTAAAACAGGTGAACCCCGGGTCGTAGCTAATTTTGACCAGGTCATAATTTGAACAATCTTGGAAGAGGAACACAAGACAATGCTACATTCCAAATATCTAAGCTATAGGCCTTTCTGGTTCAGAAAAGAAGATTTTAAAAGTTTTCCTATAAATCTATATGTAAAACAGGTGACCCCCCCTGGGTGGGGATGAGGCAAATTTTGAACAAAATTGGTAGAGAACCACAATAGAGGAGACAATACTACACACCAAATAACTAAACTCTAGACCTTTCGTCTTCAGACAAGAAGATTTTCGAATTCCCTCCTCCCTCACCATGGAGTCCATGTTTTTAAACAGATCAAAATTATTTGAACAATCTTGCTAGAGGGTTACCCAAGAAACATTTGTACAAAATTATCTATATAAGGAAAACAAGCTCTGCTCCCTGGTGGCTATGTTTTTAAACGGATCAGAAATATTTGAACAATCTTGGTTGAGGGTGCTCCAAGAAACATTTGTGCAAAATAGTTTTCGAAACGAGCCATTACTTTTGGACAAAAAGATTTGTAAAGTTTTTTAATTTTCCCCTTTTCTGATGCCACAGCAACCAAAGTTCTACTTGGAATAAAATTCTTTGAACGAATTTAAAAGAGGACCACCTAAGGAACACTCCTGTGAAGTTGTTTTTATATCAGTCCATTGGTTTAGTAGGAGAAGTAATTTGTAGGAAATTGTTAACAGACGTATGTTCAGACGACGATGACGGACGATAGATGGCAAATGCTGAGTGATCACAAAAGCTCACCTCGCACTTCGTGCTTAGGTGAGCTTAAAGGTATAGCAGCCTCATTTTATATTTTCATGTTTTATTTTGTATCTTAATCAAATTAAAACTTAAATTGAACAAAGTTGGCCTAGAAAAAAAAAAACGGTTCACATTTGTGGCAGTTATTGCACGGAAACAGCAACAAACGACTTTTTTTGGTAATTTAAAGGGCCATAACTTCACCGAATAAAGTCCACCGAAAGTGACGATCGGACTTGGCCTAACCCTTAAGGAATTTAACCTTGTTACCAAGTTTGAAAAAAAAAACGGTTCACATTTGTGGCAGTTATTGCATGGAAACAGCAAGAAACGACATTTTGTGTTAAATAAGGGGCCATAACTCCATTGAATAAAGTCCGTTGAAAGTGACGATCGAACTTGGCCTAGCCCTTAAGGCATTTACCCTTGTTACAAAGTTTGAACAAAAATGGTTCACATTTGTGGCAGTTATTGCACGGAAACAGCAAGAAACGACATTCTTTGTTAAATAAGGGGCCATAACTCCACCAAATAAAGTCCGCCGAAAGTGACGATCGAACTTGGCTTAGCCCTTAAGGCATTTAACCTTGTTACCAAGTTTAAAAGAAAACAGTTCAGTTATTGCACGGAAACAAAGTGTGACAGACAAACGGACGGACGGACGGAGACAGACAGACAGACAGACAGACAGATGGACAAACCGAAACCCCCCAAATTATTTTCAAATCAGGTCAGTTCTTTTGGACAAGAAGATTATTAAAGTTTTTTCAATGCACATATAAGAAAACAAGCTTCGCCCCCTGGCAACCATGTTTTTCAAGGGATAGGAATGATTCGAACAATATTGGTAGAGGGTCCGGTCCCCCAAGGCACATTTGTGCCATTCATTTTTCAAATCGGACCCATACTTTTGGACAAGAAGATTTTTAAAATTTTGGCAATTTTTCCCTTTACTGATGCCGCAGAATTCAAAGTTTTACATGGAATATAATTCTATTAACAACTTTGGAAGAGATACATCAGAGGAACATTCCTGTGAAATTATTTTGAAAGCAGTCTATTGGTTTAGGAGGAAAAGTGGTTTGTAGGAAAAAGTGAACAGACAGACAGGAGGACGGACGAAAACAATCACTGTAGCTCGCCTTGAGAACTTTGTACATAGGTGAGCTAAAAACAACATGGTACAAAGTTGAAGTGTATCTGAATCGCTTGATTGGCGTTAACACAGCTTTCAATAGTATTTCAGTTATATCAGGGTGTTTCCAGGGTAATTTACCAATACTACCAGTATTATTTATACTGACACGGATGCATCAAACTTTAAATATCCATTGCAACCCGGAGTGCGTAGGACAGAAGCCATTACTTCCATTTCAAAATCCTTTGATATGACTCGACAAGGGATCAAACCTTGATCTCAGGCTCCTGCTCTAACCACTACACCGCAGATACATTTTAAAGCAAAGTGTGGCAGACAGTCAGACAACAGAGAAGTGACCCTAAAGTGTATTCCTGTCTTACAGACAAAGTATGAATTATGATGAATACTCCCTAACCTTTTTGCTAACATCTTCAACAATAGATATTATTTTTTTAAAATTCCGATCTGACTCTGCCAATAAAGTCTCTAGTTTGTTACCCATGTCACCAACAAGTTTTTTCTCTTTAGTTTTGTTGATTTTCTCTTTGACAGATTCTTTGTCTGCTTGACTGACCTCACCAGCAAGTTCTATTAGGATGTCTTTTGCCTCATTCCAGTACTTTTCAAAGTCAAATTTCTTCATCTTGCCTTCCGGCCAATGTGCAATGGCTTCATTTCTTATTCTTCTCAGATTCATAAGCTGAGCTCCTGCTGATTGATCAGAAGGTATTGGAACTGTTATATACCATCCTCCATTTGGTGACTGTATATTAGTAAGGTTAGAAATGAGAATATACAACAAAGATATGTCAAAGCGGGACACATCTGGTGATGCTGCATTTATCATTCCTAAATGGAGGTCATTGAAGACCTTTTTGTTATTTAAATCATTCAATACATCTGCCTTACTGCTTATAAACTCTTTAACTGTCTGACTTTGTGGTTTGTCTTTTAAAAACAGTTTTCGAAGGACCTCCGTTCCTAATTCAAATACCAGACATATCAGTCTGTAGAAATAGTCTGGCTTTTCCTTTTCTTCTTCGTCCTCCTGTTCCTCCATATTATAAGTTATATGTTATAATACCAGTTATACAGTCAGTCTGAAATGAATGGGAAACAATTTATAACCCTTAAAATGGACATGAAAGCGTTTCAACATGTCGTAAATGTTACAAGGAATCTGCCGTGGTCGAGTGGTTAGCGTCGGGGATTTAAAAATGTGCGCCCCGGGTTCGATCCTCAGTTGCGACATGGTGGAGTGCCCTTGGGCGAGAGTGCCCTGGGGCAATGTACATTTCCTAGCCTATAGTACTGGTATCTTTACCCAGGGATCATGAATAAGTGAACTGTCACACGATATAACTGAAATGTTGAAAACGGCGTTAACCCCTATATACCAAATCGTAAATAGTGCACAAATCAGAAATTAACCCTTTTCCTCGATAATTCTGCAGCAGACGACTTTGAAAATATTGTCAAAAAATGGAAATTCTCTATAATTGAATGGATAACCTATAACTAAAAGTGGAAAACATTGTGGCAAAAGTAGAAATTGCTCGTTTTGAGAAATTCTGCATTTTGTCACTATGTTTTTCGAAAAGCTGTCTGCTGCAGAGGCGTCAGAAAACGTCTATTCGAGGGAAAGGGTTAAACATAAAAGAAATCCATTCATCATTGGAAAACATATATACTCTTTGTTTTTATGATTTTATAAGGCTTTAAACTTACTACAGCCGCGAGACGAAATCAATTATTTTTGACATGTGACAAATTAGGGTGTGACGTCATGTCAGACAATCCTTTCTAGATTGTCTTTATAGAAATTGAAGAGATTTTAAGCGTGTAATACATACTAAATGACAAAACCAGAGTTTTGTTAAACCTTCATTGTATGCTACTTTTCATTGCGTTTGTGCGAAAATTTATCTTAGTAGGATTTATTTATGAGGGTCTACGATATACCCTGTTTGTATCAGAATTTTGATACAGACCTGGTCGCTTATACTGCATAATCAATATAGTTTTTAAGTTCCATTACTTACTAAGAATAAAAACGATAACATGAAATGTCACATATATTTATAACCTGACCTAGTGAGAAAATAATACCGAAGAAGGTTACCATATATTTATGTTTCAACAAAATTGTAAATCCAGCATTTTAATATGTTTCATGCTACTTAATTAAAATCCAAGAATGTCTTCCCTCTGTAAACTTCGTGCACACATGTTATGAAACAACAATGTAAATGAATCAAATTGAAGTATTTTTTCCTATAAATTAAAATATTACAAAATATGAAAAATCTCGTTAGCACTCACACGAGCCCATTTCTTAATCAGAGGAACATTTCAATTTGATGGTTCATTGTTGGAAATTAAACACCAGGTAAAGTAAATGACAGAAAGTATACGCACATACACACAATTGTGTCATAGATCAAAAACTGGAGCTATTTGAATGAAATAGGCTTGTATAATGATTAATTTAAATTGTTAGAATATTTTTTTTTTTTTTTTAAAGGGAGTTAAATAAGAGAATGTGATAGCGTCTTTGTAAGAAACGCTATCTTTTTTTCCCATTGAAACAAAAACAAGAGGGCCATGATGGCCCTATAGCGCTCAACTGATTTAATAGAACTTCAATAGTTTTCAAAGTTTTTACTCTATACATATAAGGACAAGAGGACCATAATGGTCCTATATCACTCACCTGATTTAATCAACCCAACCTTAAAATGTTTTCATTGTTCTTAATTGTCTATACATATATACAGAAAACAAGCAACACCCCCTGGTGGTCAGGTTTATCATCCTATCAAAATAATTTGAAGTCTTAGTAGAGGGGCACCCAAAGAACATTCATGGCAAATGGACAAGAATATTTTTTAAAGCGTTTACCTTAACAAGTCTATGTAAAACAAGTGATCCCCAGGGTGGAGCCATGTTTGACACCAGGGCTATAATGATTTGATCAATCTTGGTAGAAGTCCACTAGATGATGCTACATACCAAATATCAAAGGCCTGGGCCTACTTTTAGACAAGATGATTTTTTAATTTTTTTTCCCTTTATGAGTCTATGTAAAACAAGTGACCACCAGGGACGGGTAATTTTGACCCAAGGGCTATAATTTGACAATATTGGTAGAGGTCCACTAGATGATGCTACATACCCAATATCAAAGGCCTGGGCCCTCTACTTTTAGACAAGAATATTTTTAAGTTTTTCTCCTATACAAGTCTATGTGAAACAAGTGACCCCAGGGTAGGGGTAATTTTTTGACCCCAGGGCTATAATTTGAACAATCTTGGTAGAGGTCCACTAGATGATGCTACATACCAAATATTAAAGGCCTGGGCCCTCTACTCTTAGACAAGATGATTTTTAAAGGTTTTTCCCTATATGAGTCTATGAACAAGCTCCACCCCCGGGCGGCCATGTTTTTCAACGGATCGGAAATATTTGAACAATCTTGTCAAAGTGTGACCCAAGGAACATTTTTGCAAAATAATTTTCAAATCGGGCCATTACTTTTGGTCAAGAAGATTTTTAAAGTTTTAACAATGCACATATAAGGAAAAAAAGCTCCGCCCTCTGGCGGCCATGTTTTTCAACGGATCGGAAATATATGAACACTCTTGGTAAAGGGTGCCCCAAGGAACTTTTGTGCAAAATAATTTTCAAATCGGGCCAATACTTTTGGACAAGAAGATTTTTAAAGTTTTAACAATGCACATAGAAGGAAAACAAGCTCCGCCCCCTGGCAGCCATGTTTTTCAACGGATTAGAAATATTTGAACAATCTTTGGAAAGGTTGCCCCAAGGAACATTTGTGCAAAATAATTTTCAAATCAAGCCAGTACTTTTGGACAAGAAGATTTTTAAAGTTTTAACAATGCACATATAAGGAAAATAAGCTCCGCCCCCTTGCGGCAATGTTTTTCAACGGATTAGAAATATTTGAGCAATCTTGGTAGAAGGTATCCCAAGGAACATTTGTGCAAAATAATTTTCAAATCGGGACAGTACTTTTGGAAAAGAAGATTTTTTAAGTTTTGGTTAATTTCCCTTTTTTTTTGCCGTGGCAGCCAAAGTTCTGCATGAAGTAGAATTCTTTGAACAAGTTTGAAAGAGATCAACCCAAGGAACATTCCTGTAAAATTATTTTGAATTTGGTTAATTGGTTTAGGAGAAGTCGTTTGTAGGAAAATGTGAACGGAAGGACGACGACGGACGACGGACGGTGAGCGATCACAAAAGCTCACCTTGCACTTTGTGCATAGCTGAGCTAAAAACAAGCAAACCCTCTGTTGGCCATGTTTTTCAACGGATCAGAATAAATTGTACATACAAGATTTGTTTAAGTTTTCACTATATTACAAGCCCCGCCCCCTGGCAACCATGTTTTTCATTAGATCGGAATAATTTCAACAATCTTGGTAAAGGGTAACCCAAGGAACATTTGTGCCAAATTATTTTTTAATCAAGCAGGTACTTTTGGACAAGAAGATTTTTAAAGTTTTTATCAATTTCTCAGTCATATCACGGTGGCCAGTTCACCTACTCATGTGTTGTCTGGTTTTCCATCACCAGTAGTCCACACAACAATCTTTCCAAGCAATGTTTTTCAACAGATCGGATTAATTTGAACAATCTTGGTAGAAAGTTACCCAAGGAACAGTTGTGCCAAATTATCTTTAAATCTGGCTGGTACTTTAGAACAAGAAGATTTTTAAAGTTTTAACAATGCACGTATAAGGAAAACAAGCTCCATCCCCTAGCGGCCATGTTTTTCAACGGATCTGAAATATTAAGTTGTTTAAAGGTTTCATATACAGTCAAACTTGCGATCAGTAGCCACCCAAAGAAAATGATAAAACTGGCGTCCGAATCTACGTCTTCATCTTGCACAAAATTGTACTCGATAATCTTTAGATTTAAAATGGAAATGGGAATATAAATTGACTTACAGGCTTCAAAGTGGAAATTAACTTACATTTTAGTATATAAATTGATGTACTGTCTTTCGGTCTAAAACGCTCATAAATATATTTTTCAATTTATCAATTTTGCCCGCCATCGTAAACAGAAAAGAAACTAAAATCGCAGCTTCTTGTTGATGAATCATGCAACTATCATTCGGCACACGTCGATTAGTGTGGCCGTTGGTCGCGTTTCAAAGGGGACCGCTGATCAAGGCAGTTTATAGTGTATAATTGGTTGGGAGGGATTTAAAGTGACCGTTTAACCCTTTCCCTCATATAGACGCTTTCTGACGCCTCTGCAGCAGACAGCTTTTTGAAAACATAGTGACAAAAGAAGAAATTGCACACAACGTGCAATTTCTCCTTTTGCCACAATGTTTTCCACTTTTTGTCATAGGTTATATCCATTTAATTATGGAGATTTTCTATGTTTTGACAAAATATGCTCAAAGTCGTCTGCTGCAGAATTGTCGTATGAGGGAAAGGGTTAACGCCGGTGACCGCTGATCGCATGTGACCGCTCACACAAGTTTGACTGTATTTGACCCTTGTGACCTTGAGAGCAGGTCAATGTAATTTATTTTAGGAAACTTTATAGCACTCTATTCCAGGTACCTCCTGGCCAAATATCATGACATCCAATTCTTAAGAAGAAGTCATTCAAAGCAACAAGAGGGCCAGGATGGCTCTAAATCGATCACCTGAATATTTATAAAGCGTTTACATAAACGAGTATTATGTAAGACAAGTAATCCCCAGGGTGGAGCTATTTTTGACACCAGGGCTATAATTTGACCAATCTTGGTAGAGGCCCACTAGATGAAGTTAGATTTCAAATATCAACTTTTAGAAAATATTTTTTAAAGTTTTTCCCTATACAAGTATAATATACAAGTGACCTGGAATAGGGCCATTTTTTCCCCTAGGACTATAAAACAATCATACGTATACATACCAAATATCAAATGCCTGGACATTCTACCTTGAAGTACCTTCAGACAAGAAGACTTTTAAAGTTTCTCCCTATACGAGTCTTCGTAAAACAAGTGACCCCCGGGATGGGGCTATTTTTTACCCCAGGGCTATATTTTGAACAAGATTATTAGAGGTCCACTAGATGAAGCTATATACCCAATATCAAAGGCCTTGGCCTTCTACTTTTAGACAAGAAGATTTTTAAAGTTTTTTCCCTATACGAATCTATGTGAAACAAGTGATCAACCCTCATTTTTTATCCCAGTGCTACAATTTGAACAATCTTGGTAGGTCCACTAGATGATGCTACATACCAAAATATCAAAGGAATGGGCCTTCTACTTTCAGACAAGAAGATTTCTAAAGTTTTGATTAATTTCCCACTTTTGTGTTGCCGTGGCAACCACAGTTCTCAATGGAATTTAAATCTTTGAATAACTTTGAAAGAAGGCCACCAAATGTACATTCCTGTTAAGTTTGGTTGATATTGGTTATGTGGTTAAGTAGGAGATGATGTTTAAAGCTAAAAGTTAACGGAGACGACAGATGATGGACAGAGAGTGACCAGAATAGTTCACCTAGAGCCTTTGGTGATCTAAACAAGAGGCCCAAGAGGGCCAGTATCGCTTCACGGCCATTAGGCAAAAATTAAATCGCCAAACCGCCCCTCCCCCAGATGGCCATGTTTTTGACCAATCAACATGGCTTGAAAGAATCTGATAGAGGGTCACCCTAGGAACATTTCTGCAAAATTATTTAAAAATCAGCCCAATACTTTTGGAGGAGAAGATTGTTTAAGTTTTCACTATAAGGCAAAATAGCCCCGCCCCTGTGACGGCCATGTTTTTCGACCAATCAACTTGGCTTGAAGGAATCTGATAGAAGGTCTTCCTAGAAACATTTCCACAAAATTATTTGAAAATTGGCCAAACACTTTTGAAGGAGAAGAATTTTTAAGTTTTCACTGTAGCCATATAAGACAAAATAGCCCCGCCCCCTGGCAGCCATGTTTTTCGACCAATCAACTTGGCTTTTAGGAATCTGATAGAGGGTCACTCAAGGAACATTTCTACAAAATTATTTGGTAATCGGCTAGTCATTTTCGGAGTAGAAGATATTTTAAGTTTTCACTATAGCCTTATAAGGCAAAAAAGTCCCGCCCTGTGGCGGCCATGTTTTTCGACCAATCAACATGGCTTGAAGGAATCTGATAGAAGGTCTACCAAGGAACATTTCTACAAATAAAAACGAAAATTGGCCAAACACTTTCGGAGGAGAAGATTTTTTAAGTTTTCACTATAGCCATATAAGGCAAATTAGCTCCGCCCCCCTGGCACCCATGTTTTTCGACCAATCAAAATTTATTGAAGGAATCTGATAGAGGGTCACCCAAGGATGATTTCTACAAAATTATTTGAAAATCGGCCCAACGCCTTTGGAGAAGAAGATTTTTTTCTTTCGGTTGCTATGGAAACCAGAATTCTTGATGGAACAAAAAACATTGAGGGAATTTAGGAGAGGACATTGAGAGGATGCTTCCTATGAAGTTTCAACCATATTGGCCAAGTGGTTAAGGAGGAGAAGTTGTTTAAATGAAAAAGTTAACGCACAGACGCACGACGGATAATTCGCCATGATATAAGCTTGACTGACTTTCAGCCAGTGGAGCTAAAAACTGACAGACTGAGACGGACGACAGACAGACATACCATAAGATAAGCTCACAGGCACCTCGTGCCAGGTGAGCTAACAATGCACATAATATTATAAGGTAAACAAGCTCCATCCCCTGGCGGCCATGTTTTTCAACGGATCGGAAATGTTTGCACAATCTTGTTCGAGATAGTGCCCCAAGGAACATTTGCGCAAAATAATTGTTAAAGTTTCGACAATTTTCCCCTTTACTGATGCAGCTGCAACCAAAGTTCTACTTGGAATTGAATTCTTTGAACAACTTTAAAGGAGGACCACCTAAGGAACATTCCTGTGAAGTATTTTGAAATCAGTCCATTGGATTAGTAGGAGAAGTCATTTGTAGGAAATTATTAACAGACGGACGGACAGACGACAAGGACGCCGAACGTTGAGCCTTAAAACTGAAGTGTATAATTGGGATGAAAAGGAATAATTGTTATAAGTGTGACGCTCTGATGCAATACTTAATTCATACAACTTATCATTCGGCTAGGCATAATTAACCATAGAGCAATAAACGTGACAGGAAATGATTACGTAATGTAACTGTACCCTCGTTTGATCTTATGTACGGCGCCCGCTAATCAACCCTTTCCCACATACAACACACTTTGCAAACATGTAGGCAAAACTATAAAAAAAAATCTCTATAACCGAAAGGCAAAACTAGAAAAAAAATCTCTATAACTGAAAGAATAATTATTGAATTGACTTGAAAATATTGTCATTTATGGCAAAATTTAGTAATGTCTCATTGTGAGGAATTTCCCTTCTTGCATCACTATTTATAAAAGTCATCTGCTGCTGATGCGTTTATAGAGTGAAGGTGTCAAAATTAAGAGAGATCACATAGTTCAAGTAACTTGCATAAATGTGTCAAAAGTGCATCATACTACATTAGAACTGAGCTATCAGGAATCAGCCGGAACAATAATACTGAATACATGTACTGAAGTACGCCTACTTATTTGAATAACTGTTTCACTCTTTGCCACAGCAGGCGACTTTTAAAACATCTTGGCAGGAATATGGAAACTCTTTATAATTGGAAGTACAATTACTGTATCATGTAGATGATACTGTGTCTTTAGAGAAACTGCCCATTATGAGCAACTTCTCCTTTTGTCACACATTTTTCAAAGTTCCTCTGCTGCAGATGTGTAAAAAGGTGTCTGTCGATGTGTGGGAGATGGTTATCCTTAATTGACATGAAGCTAATTATAATTCCGTTCAGTAAATGAGTGTTTTAGCAGGAAATGAAATGACAGACAATTTGCGCAGTTTGAAACCTAAATTAATAAAGACCTGTTATTTTAGGTCTGTGGCGTAGTATAGATTCAGATCACAGTTGGTATCCGCATTATCTGATCCGATTATGTACTCTGTTCACTAATAAGTATAAACAACTTTTGAAAGCAAGTCTAAGAACTCGGAATAGATCTCATGGATGCAGATCTGTTAATAATTGTCAGTTGACATACACATAGTCTAGAGTTAGTTTGACGAGAATAAAAAGCCTAAAATAACAACAAAAATATAAAGTTTCTTTTTTTTATTTTGTGAAGTGTCTATTAGTAGAACATGTATTGTCTGTCGTCCTAGGATTTAATATGTGCAACATGATACAATATTCTGGCAAAAACTCTACTTTACAATCTAGTAAATCTTCACAGTAATCTTAATCTATCTGTCTGCGTATCGGCTGTTATGACATCGCTGCTCGGTTCGCCTTATTGTGATTGTTTGGAAAGATAACATTGACATGATAAATCACACAGCTTTGACCATATATATCTTCCGTTTTAATTTGATTACTGGAATATGGACTGGACAGTCTGCTTTGTTGGAATCTATTATCTTTATATTGGATATTTTTTTTTTTTCTATTTTTATTTTCATTTCTCCTTTAATACATTCCCATTTTAGACGTTTTTCCAGCGGAAGACTTTTTAAAACATGGTGAGAAAAGAAAAAATTGCTCATGATGAACAATTTCTCCTTTTGCCAAAATGCTTTCAAGTTGATTCAATGAGTATACATTGATTTCATATAGAATAGTTTCCCCCTGTTTTATCCTAGATATTCTCAAAATTGTCAGTTGCACAACCATTGTATGGGGGAAAACCATCCTCAGCATATTTACAAACAAAATGCAGACAAAGTTTTGACCGATCATATATATAACAATATAATATGTGTAAGTTAATCCAGTTAATGAATGTCCCAACAACTGGTTTATGAATATATGAGTAATTGTCGGTATGAGCAAAAACTCGGTAAAGAGCATTTAGTCGGTTTGAGTAAAAACTCTGAAGCATAATCCTCGATATCATATGACCTCGTTAAACCGTGCCTTCCGAGACGGGTGGTGATCGAGTTTAAAAAAGCGGGATTGTTAAAGATGGGCACATTCGACAGACGCGGTTTCCGATAAAACAAGGGAGAAGACTGATGCGAGTAAACAGTTAAATGTGATACGTTTATTACGGCCCTTTAAAGACTAATAATGATATATTACTAATACAGTCCTTTAATACCCTTTAAACATTATTTGGACTCTTCCGAAACAGAATTTAATTAAATCAGACATGATATGTTTTAAGTAGTATTCATTTCAGAATTCGTGGTGTATGAAGAAAGATGAATGATGAAAAGAAACGAAACATATTAAACAAGTATTACTTTAAAGAAAGAAATCCAGCAGCTTATGCTGACACACGAAAAAATATTAAATGCGTTAAATCAGAAGTATTCAGGCGTGTTTACTATTAAGTATGTACGACAATGGTAGGGCAATTAAGATTCGTTTCAAGACGGCGAATGTTCGTGTAACTTCTTTTAATGAACAATGGGACATAGATTTGCTTTCAATGGCCAATTTGGCGGATGAAAATGATGACATACATTTTCTTTTATTTGCAATCGACATCTTGTCGAGAAACCGCTTAAAAACAAAACGGCCAAGGTTGTTTTGGATGCGATAACAAGTATATTACGTGAGCAAAAACCAAAAAATACAAGCTTAAACGATGCTTCAAATGTGCTAAATAATTGATTGCAAATTTACATTTCAGCTGCATGGCAGGTAGTAAGGCAAGTTTTTCCAGAATGAGAAATCAAGGGATGCCTTCCACTGGAGTCAGGCAGTGTAGCGACATGTGCAGGTATAGTACTATATATATATTTTTAAATTCACCAAACTTCCTTCATCGACTACACAGAAAATACTGAATAAACTAGCAAGTTATGTATTTTTGGCAAACGAATGTATAATTATTAACATATATTATATATAACCGAAAATGCTTTAGACGAAAAATGCCTCACTACTAGCGTGATATACCAGGCCACAGTTACCCGTCACGATAACATGCACCTGGATACGTATATAGGCCTTACATGTAATAGTTTTAAATCACGCTATTTTGGTCATAGCTCCAGCTTCATGAACAAAGAAAAAAGGAATGCCACAACATTAAGTGAGCATATTTGGAGCCTAAAAGAGAACAATGTGATGTACTCAATAACGTGGAAAATCTTAAGCAGAGGAACCTTTGTCTAGAAGAAAAATACTTCATTATCCACAGACCAGACATGTCTTCTTTGAACAAAAGAAACGAACCCACAAATGCATCTCGCCATAGGAAGAAAACACATATTGCGCAACTATAAACATACAATATAATGTTATTATCTCTGAGTGACATTTTGTGAGCAATTTCATTATATTAACTCCCAGGTAATCCTTTGTGTATAAAACAAATCATGCGCTAAAATGATCACATTGGTATAGTAATTGAAATATCACTATGTCCTTTATTCTGATGAGTGAGGACATACATTGTCCTTATGAAACAAATTTGTAAAACTATGTAAATATAACCAATTCCAAATTTCATATTGTATATATATATATGCATTATTCTATACATGTTCATCATGCATATAATTATGGTCATATAAATAATTATATTATATTCTTGTTCGGGCAGATGGGTTGTCAGAGGCTTATCGTCGACGAGTTGAGGTTTACAACTTTGTCAGAATGCTACTTGCCCTGCAGTTGCTTCCCACCGCCCACATTAGCAAAGCTGTATATTTCCTAGGGACTAAGGCTACATTCGACGCTACCAGGAACCTTGTCGACTACATCAAACGCCAGTGGGTGAACAACAGTGTGTTTGGGTTGCACCATTGGTTAGTCTTCCGCCAGACCATTCGAACTAACAATGAGGGTAAATATATATATTCTATTTAACATTCAATACATCCTAACTTCCAATAGATTCAATTGAACTATTAACTATATATGATTAATACAGGACAAAAATATATATAATAAAGATTACTAAAAAGGTATTGAAATATGTTTATAATTTTCTTTTAACACATTTTCAAGTTGAATTGGTGAGGCTGGCTGTTGAAAGTGGAGACCTGGACCGTGGTACAACGAAACGCTTCCCAGTTGGACCGATCCATTGAGACATGCTGGGACCGGTACATGGAGGGTACGAAGTGAACTTCCGATTTTCGAACCACTTTCGGCGGTATTTACGGAGTGAGAATGTAAAATATGCATAGTTATTAATGTCAATATGTTATGTTTTGTTATATAAATCTGAATAAATAATATTTTTCAATATGGTTTTTCATTTTTCTTCCTAGCTCAAATAAACAGTTCTTGAGAACTCTATGTGTCGGTTTGAGAATTTCAATTTATGCAATGAAGTGGGAGGTGTGGAAATAATAACTGACATGTGTCGTGTCTGTTCACAAACATTACAGGTCAGTTTAAATATTGCCATGGAGTTGGAGGAGTGGCAATTATAAATCGACAGGTGTAATATAAAATAAACAAGAGCTGTCGGAGGACAGCATGCTCGATATTTGTGTGCTTGCCAATAAAACAAAACTGTTTTGGGTGATAGAAGAAAAAGAGTCATAAATTTTACAAAAACCTTTAATGCATTATGCACTCCTGGCTGTTGGATGAAGTAATGATGGTTAAAAGATTGTTGTAAGTGTTTAACCTATATCTCTAACTGTTTTGAAAGAAATTGATTTGGTATGAATAACTTAACCAAAAATATAAATCGAAAAAGGACCATAATTCTTAAACAAAACTTGACAGAGTTATGTACCCTCGTCTGTTGATGAAGGTAATGATGATAAATAAGTATTGTAAGTTTATAAGCTAAACCAAAATTCTGAGGCGAAAAATGTTCATGATTCTTACAAAAACATTGACAGAGTTATGTACGCTTGTCTGTTGATGGAAGTAATGATGGTGGAAAAGTGTTGTAAGTTTATAAGCTAAATCACCAATGGTTTTTAAAAAAAGTGGGTTGGTATGAAAAACTTAACCAAAATTCTGAGGCGAAAAATGTTCATGATTCTTACAAAAACATTGACAGAGTTATGTACTCTTGTCTGTTGCTGGAGGTTATGATGGTGAAAAAGTGTTGTAAATTTCAAAGCAATATCTGTAATGGTTTGAAAACAAGTAAATTGGTACAAACAACTTAACCGATTTTTTAAGTTGAAAAAGGGCCATAATTCTTACAGAAATATTGATAGAGTTATGTACCCTTGTCTGTTGATGGAGTTAATGATGGTGAACAAGTAAGTTTCAAAGCCATATCTGTAATAGGGCCATAATTCTTACAAAGTTCTTAACACAATTATGCACTCTTGTCTGTTGGTAGAACTATTGATGGTGATAAGTGTTGTAAATTTCAAAGCAATATCTGTAATGGTTTTGAAACAAAGTAAATTGGTACAAAAAACTTAACCAAAATTCTAAGTAAGAAAAGGGCGATATTTCATACAAAAACCTTGACAGAGTTATGAACTCTTGTCTGTTGATGGAGTTGATGATAGTGAATAAGTGTTGTAAGTTTCGAAGCCATATCTGTTTTAAAAATAAGTAAATTGGTACAAAAAATATAACCAAAATTCTAAGTCGAAAAAGGGCAATAATTCTTACAAAAATCTTGACACAGTTATGTACTCTTGTCTGGTGATAGAAGTATTGATGGTGAATACGTGTTATAAATTGTTAAAGTAATGTCTGTAATGGTTTTGAAAACAAGTAAATTGGTACGAAAACCTTAACAAAGGTGTGACACCAACGCCGACGCCGACGCTGAGCGCCGGGCGAGTAGTATAAAACGTCGGGCTAAAAAACAGCTTTACTTCCTATGCCTTATAGTAGATTAAGATGTAGCCAGACATTTTCCATTAAAGCTCTAAGACAACGCGTTACTGTAGGGGGCGGAGACTACGTAATGAGGTAGTTGAGGGAAATGGGTTGAAAATGGTTATCCTGGGACTCAGTGGTCACATGGTACATAACGTCACTAATTATAGCAGAAAGCCGATTGCAAGTATGGTAAGCCTTCTTTCGTAGACACGGACCGTCGCCTCCGAATTCCAAATGAGTAGGCGGTGCTTGGGTGGAGCCTGGGCGGAGCTACCGTGACTGGTGTTATAGTAAACAATTGTTTGACATTTTACATCTGGTAAAATACTTGTAAGCGGCGAAAGTCTATACAGACTTGGTTGAAGTCTGTCTATACTAATTTGAATGTCGTACAAGCTGTTTATTGTTGTTAAAATTAATTTATTAAATACATTTGGGGGAAATTAAGCATAGACACTAAACATCTTTACGTTTCTGTATAACAATTTGAATCCGATGTTACCGTTCCGATTTTCTACAGAATCCACTGTGCTTAATTCTGCCCAATATAAGTTGAAACTGATTAATAGATATTACGGGACAGTATTTACTCGCTAGTTATTAATGCGTGTCTATACCGATTGAGATCTCACCTCGGGGAGTCTCTTGATCTATAATATATGTGTCTATACAGATTTGAATTTGATTTTATTTTTCTACCGTTTCGACAGTGTATCTGTTTGATATCATCTAGGCAAATCTCTATAAATAAAATTATAATTATTAAAATAGAGTTGAACTTGAAACCATTGTGACAAAAGAAGAAACTGCTCTTTCTATACAATATTACTTCCTATTTAAAGAAATTACAATTTTATTCTCCGATATTTTCTTATAAAGTATCAATCAGGTAATATAACCATAGAAGCAATTTTCTTAGATCTCTATCAAGCCAAGCCCTGACGTGATAAATAGGCAGAACAATACAACTGAGGTGCAAGTTTTATGAGCTATAGATAAGTTAGGAAATAAGAATATTTTCATGTTGCTAGGTGCGAAGTAAATAAAGTGTTCGTATACCTGGGCAAACTTCTAGCAATAAAGAATTATACCACATAGGGCCTAACTTTTCTAGGTCGGAAAACGCACCTCTGGTCTTTATAAATAATACTCATATGTTAGACACGATTGATATCCCAGAGTTTCATCTTTCTTAACAGGGGGCATAGCAGTTTAATCCTGGTCTACAATATTTGCTTCTCCATTATCAATATGTAGTATGTGTTCACAAACATGAAATAACATTGCTGGCTTCCGGTAGATATAAGGTAAATAAGAACAAGCTATCGGATTAATGATTTATTAACACATGTCGCGTATAGTACAGAACATGTACGCTATATCATTTGGATAAAACAAGAACAAAAATCAGATTAGTCGTGGGTCGTCGTAAAATGATTAATGTCTGCATGATTTATCAAGACTTTGCGTTTTATATTTTTTAAATGATTCCTGTTCGGCATCGATGCTTATGGATGTTTAACTATCAGGTTTTGCATGTCAGGGCGTAATTGGTCAGGTTAGTTGATGACCTCAAAGTTGAAAGTATTTCTTATGCTTAAACGTTCTTAAGTAATTTAAGAATTTCTCGAAGTTGTGTATGCAAATAATGTACTATTGTTTGAACCAAATATTTCCTTAAAAAATTAAAGGGTACCAATAATGACATTCAAATACGCGATTAATATGTAGAGAAAAGTCATAAAAACCTAATGTGACAAGAATTTTCTTTGAAAAATATCAAAAAAATAACTTTAATAAGCATTTAAAACCCGGGCTCAAAATAAGCCAGGTCGAGATTAACGGAAAAAAAAGATCCGCAATTTCCGTAAAATATACCGGAAGTGACGTGCTCATGGGGAATTCAATGCAGGCTCTCATTATGTTGACAGTGTAAATATCACGAACGCATCGATATATTTGGAATAATTAAAGAGAAATAAAACGTGAAACTGCCCAGAGAGTGTGTGGTAGGGAGTGTTTATACATGTCGAAGGACGGTGTTAGCTTCATAGCTTCCCCAAGGACGATACAGTAAGGAAAATGTGGATAAAGGCGGTAGACTCGAAGCGAAGACTTTGGAAATGTCCGACAAAACATACCGTGGTTTGTGCAGACAAGTACATTTTTCGTGTAAAAATGAAATTCCTTATTCCTATGAAAAATATCCGAATCCATTTGTAATTGTTTAATGTAATTATTTCACAAGATTACATCACTTTGCACCACATATAAAGATTAAGTCACGACACATAAAAATAGACTATCAGTTTTGTTTCCCAATTTTAAGGCAGTTTGTATTTATTTACATAATTGCAATGCCGGCTTTTGTTCATAACTGTTCTCCAAATACTTCGATAATTGTTGTGTGACGATATTACGAACAGTGATGATCCTGGTCAATCTTAACAGAAGAGCATATTTATCTGAATATTCCCAACTTTTTTCATTTGACACGGTATTATTATTATGAACCACGTGCAACTTAGTCACCCAGATCAGTGCGTTGTAGGTCATTTATCCTTTTCTTCATATAAAACACTCTGAAGCAGACGACATTTGAAAACGAGAGAAATTGCTCAAAGCGTAATGATCCCAAACACAATCAAGCAACCCCTGTATGAATATATTATTCTGTTGTAGAAATTGTCTGTACGTGGAAAAGAGTTAAAGAGCTTCTAACTTTTTGTCAAGATGTTTTTAATTTCGTCGGCAATTATGTTTAAAGAGGAAAGGGTTTACGCACACGTGCAAAGTCGGTTAATTGTTTGACCGTTCAGGATTCTCGTGATATATATCCGGTGTTTACCGGTTTTGACAATCAAGTAAGCTACCCCTTTCACAGATGTAGATTCATTTTGACGCAACTAAAGCTGACGAGTTTGGTAAATATTGCAGCAAAATGAGAAAGCCTAAATGCATTAAATTGAATAGATAACTTTTGCCACAATGATTTGAATTAATTCAATAATTATATTTTCTTTTTTAATGATTTTCTTTATTTTTGTCTCGAAATTTTCACAATTGTTTGCTGTGATTAGTTGTAAGGGGGAAATGGATGAACAGCTGACATAAGTGGTTATTGTTTTCATCTACAAAATACCGGCGGGTCTTTGATTGACTGTGGAAAGAAATCAGAAGGGCAATACAATTGGTCATTTATGGTGCGTGTTATGACACTTACACAATACTGGTCAGTTCTTATGAGAACATCTGTTTGATTAAGATGAGTAAGCCAATTTTCATCTATTTTTAATTGTTGTCTGTACATTGCATTGTTCAATATGGCCGATTTTTCGAGTCTGAATCTGGGGTTTTTCTGGCTTCACCCCGTCTGACATTCAATCAGATATTTTTGATCTGGAAGTCGTTTACGATGATTGTTATGCTACGATGTTGTCTCTGTATGCGCTTGGAATAATGAGTTTCAACAACCAAGGGTAAGTCAAAAAAGAACTTAATCGTCCTTGAAAATCGGGAAAATACGCGAACATGTGTTTAAATTTGACTTATGGCGTAGAAACAAAAATCCCTGTCAAAACGAACAGATATCAAACTAAAAGTAGTTCTTGATATAAATAATTAAAGTTTAAATACTTCTTAAAATAACCTTTTACAAAAATTAATTTATTCTCGCATGTTATCAATACTTTTAAGCTGAAAATAGCACGAATCATTCATCACGAACAATTTCACGTCCTGCTTCGTCTTCAGACTCGCTGCTCGTTTCAGATCGTTTTACTGACTCAAAGTGGTATGGTCTGATCCTTAAAGGTGCCAGACCGTTGCCTAGGTCATCTGTCTCACTGTAAATAGCTGACTCATCGCTGTTTTCTTCGAAAGAAGACGACGAACAGTATAATTCTTCATCTACAGCTCCGTAATTCAACTCATCCGCCATTATTGAAATCGAAACAACTCCCCATCAATACGTCATCACGGTAAACCAGAAGTCAGTTTATTTTCACTTTTCGCACTCGGCAATTTCCGTGAAAGCTCAATTTTATTACACAAAATTTATCTTTTTATACGTTATATTTCTTTTTTTTTTTTTTTTTTTTTTTTTTTCTTATGTTATTATTTAAGCATTAATATTTTGATAGTCAAATTTTATTTTTTGACTCTTGATACCCTTTAATATTTGTTATACATTCAGCAAACACAAATTAACAAGATTTCTAACCAACAAGCCATACATATCAGCATCTCATAGTAAATGTTTAATTATTCTGCTCTTTTGTTTTTACATTCATAAAACTATATACACAATTACATTTAGATCCTTCTTTCTGTACGTTGGGTTACACTTTATGAAAAATGAAACTTAAGACGAATTTAGATTTACGATTCGTTTCAACGATTAGGTAAGAGACATGTTTGAAGCCGGTGTGTGTAGCAGCTTGGAATCTTACTACTTAGGTGACACAAAACACTTGCTTTATGGATATTCGGATTTTGGCCAGGGTCAAAAATAGAAATAATGACAAATAATAAGTTTGGGGTACATTTTGGGGTAAATGGTTGATTTTGATGTTTATAAAGGTGAAAAGTAAGCTCTAAGCATGGGATTTAATTTTTCAGTTGAACCCACTTCTCCTTCCGGTTTGACAACACTGGTTGCAGCTAGGCGTGAATTTAGAGGTAAATTTGAATACCAATTTTCGCGTCCAAAATTGCTTGAAAAGGAGCTGGAAACGTGGTATTTCTGACTGCATCCACAGATTGCCTATTGATTTGAGAGAATTGGCAGCTCTTCAATTTTACACTAACCCCCTGCGTTTTTGTTGGGTGATTTTTGGAATAAAGGCTCAAATTGATCTTTCTGTCCTACTTTTTTCAACCTGTTTCAGACCACTTTTGTGGCCAATTCTTAATATGGACTGAGAGTGTGACTTCCAGTAATTATCTACAATTATGGCACTCCTGTATACAGGAAAACCCTTTGTATCGAACTAGTATGGATATTATGAGAAAAACGTGAGAGAATAAAAGTTGCGGACACCGAAAATCAGCTTTCAAATATGTTATGCCACCTTACCGCTCCACAAACCGGTTCCTATTGTGTTGTCTATAAATACCATAGCAACGCATGAATGTGTGTAGTCACGTTGTGCATATCCAAGCCTCTGTATGCCGTCGTGGGTAAGATATGTGTTACTGGTATAATGGAGTGACAGCCCGACCCATCCCGATCAGGTAAACGTGTGGTACTTACTGCACCAACAGTTCATACAATATGAAAATGCTAAACAAAAACTGTTAGGTGTAGCATTTACAAAGTGTGCAATAAATGTAGACTCTGGGCTATAGTCATAAACACCACTCGAGATAGGTAGACGGACAGATTGACAGGTAGACAGATATATATATATATATATATATAGATAGATAGATAGATATATTTGATTTGATTGATTTGGGTTTAACGCCGTTTTAACATTTCTCAGTTATATCACGGCGGCTAGTTCACCTACTCATGTACTTCCTGGTTTTCTCACACCAGTACTCCAAACAAAAATCTTCCAAAGCAACTGGCTGCTTTTCCACATAGACTAGATAGATAGATAGATAGATAGACATGTGCATTTCATATTTAACATTACAACAGTGATAACATAAAATAAATACATATATTTATCACATGGCAATGCTTGTATCCAATGTAATTTTCCCATTACGTATGTCTTTATATGTAACGTGTGTCATTTAACATGACAGCATCACTATTTTGTTTTCATCCGCGAATGTTTACAAAATTGCTGAGAACGTGTATCCGGTAAAACACAAACGTCACGATAGATGGACGATGTAAAGGGACCATTATCGGTCATAACAATGATTTTGTTGTGATTCATTAACAGTTTATTAAGTATTACATGTTGGGACTATTCCTGAGCACGAAAACTCGATTTTCTTATTGTGTTTCGTCATGCGATAAAAATAATCTGACATTTGTTGTCATTTCATAACATTTCATTAAACTCGTCGAAGAAATTTGTTATTAAGCTCGCCAAACGCTCGCTTAACAAATTTCTTCAACTCGTTTAATACAACTTCATATGAAATGACAACTCATGTCAGATCTTATATATATATAAATCTATATTATATGATCTAGCATATACTAGCACATCATCTGACTTTGTGTCTTCAGATGAATCTAGGTATCCTCATTACAGAGGATGATAATTATGTATATGATATATGTACACCAAGAAATAATCTTGATCATAAAAGGCCAAATAAGAGTGGTAAGTTATTAATTGAGCTCTGTAAAGAAGCTGGGCTAAGAATACTGAATGGTATAACTATTGGAGATCTACATGGTAAATATACCTGTATCAAATGTAATGGTTCTCGTGTTGTTGATTATGCAGTTATATCTGCAAAGTTATTACATATGCATGTCATAAGTAGTTTTATTGTGCACGACTTTACACCATTATCTGATCATTGTGCAACAAGCTGTACCTTACTGACATCTTTTTTCGATAATACAAATACTCAACAAGCATATTTAGAACCACTCCCAGGTAAATTGTTATGTGATTCAGAAGCGTTTAATCGTTACTCTACACTTATTCAGAATACTAAGTCTAAAACCAAACTGCAACAATTTCTTAGTAGAAAATAATCAAATTTTAATGTGGCTGTAAATGATCTAAATACAACAAATAAACCAAAAAGAAAATCCTGGTTTTCAGAGTCATGTGATGATTTATATAAAACTGTTAGGCACTATGCATTTCTTATAAATAAATTTCCATTTAATGGAGCTTACAGAAAAGAATACTACTCTTATCGCTCAAAATTAAGGCTAAATTGCAAACAAAATTAAAGAAATACAAAAATAAAATATGTTCTGATCTATCCAGTAATATCAACACTGACCCAAAGTCCTTCTGGGATTTACTTAATAAATTAAGCCGAGCAACAGACAATAATTCTACTGAAAAAAATGATGAGCAAGCATTCTGTAAATTCTTCAACAATTTAAATTCATGTGAAGCACAATCAAAGGACAGTAAATTTCATAAAATTATTCGTACGAAATTAGAAGAACTTAAAATTGCACTAAATAACGAAGAATATATATTTTATAATCAACCAATAATAGCAGATGAAATAATTAAAGCCTCTAAAACCCTGACAAATGGTAAATCCACTGCAAAGGACTTGATTTCAAATGAAATGATCGAATATGGTATACCAATACTAGTTGACCCTATTACTAAACTTTTTAACCTTATTTTCAAAGAAGGAACATTCCCTGATCGTTGATCTGAGGAAGGCTTTTGGTACAGTTTGGGGAAATGGATTATTTTACAACCTCTTGGAACTTAAATTCCCGTGCAAACTCTTTAAAATAATTCATTCTATGTATATGATACTGGGTATAGAATTAAATTCCCAAATGGTCTCAGTGAAGAATTTGTCTCCACCCGTGGTGTAAAACAGGGAGATGTTCTCAGTCCTATACCATTTAATCTTTACATAAATAATCTGGTAAACAGTCTTCAAGGTGCTAATACAGACCCCATAGTAATTGGAGACACAACAATAAATTCCCTTTTATTTGCCGATGATATAGTTTTATTATCTAATTCTGATAAGGGATTACAAACCTCTTTAAATGTTCTAAGTGACTTTTTTCAATCTTAGAAACTAGAAGTAAATATAAACAAATCAAAAGTCATTATATTTAACTCAAATGGCAAAACCCATAAGAACTTTTTTAAATATAATAATGAATATCTGGAAACAGTTAAATCATACTGCTATCTTGGCATGACACTGCAGTACAGAGGGAATCTAAACCTTTGCAGCTCATTGCTTGTGGAAAAGGGTAGAAAAGCCCTTTTCAAAATAAAAAAAAAAACAGTTGGACTTAATAACCCATGCAAGTTATTAGAAAATGATTTGACTCCCTTGTTGTTCCCATTGCCATATATGGTAGTGAAATATGGGGATAGGGAAACAATACAAGGATTCAGATCGATTTGAACACTTGCAGTTTTAATTTATTAAAGAAATTCTAGAAGTTCACTGCAAAGCATCAAATGCTGCATGTCTAGCTGAGCTAAACAGATTGCCCCTATATACCAGAATAGAATATTCAGCAATAAAATATTGGCTCCATATACTAGAGTCAAATAATTCACTCATTTTAAAAAATATACAGAGCAACTGAAAAAAAAAACTCATGGATAATAAATATGAAAAATCTCATTTCAAAACTTGGATTCCATTGTATTAGTCTAAATCCTTTTGATATTAAGATTTATCTAAAACGCATTCAAGAGAGAATTAAAGATACAGCCTTTCAAAGGCAAGAGACTGACATCAGTCAAAATAAGAACTTAAACTTCAAATTAATTGCAAATTCAAATGTGATAGATCAACATTATGTAAATAAGTGCTCATAGTCTGTCAGTTGAAAGAGGACGATATTTAAATATACAAAAACAGATTAGAATATGTCTTTGCTGCAACAACGGAGACGTTGAAGATGAACTTCATTTTCTTTTAAAATGTTCTACGCACAAATACTTGAGAGATAACCTCATTAAAAAGTTAAATAATGTTCTATTGAACAACAAATTATTTTTGTTATCATACAACTTGCTTATTTCACTTCTCAATAGTAATTCTCCAACTGTATTAAATAGTGTAGTGAATTACTTGAATGAATGCTTGTTGGTTTGAAATTCACTGTCAAATGATACTTGATTTATCTCATACGTATCCACTGTCACTCCTACATTGTACATATTTAATTGTAATTTGTCTGTATGTTGTTGCCATAACCATTTATTGTTAATGTGGTAGTGCTAATAAAGTTATTATTATTATTATTATTATAAACATATAAAAAATGTCTTTGAAAACAGAGAAGCAAAATAGTTATCGGAAAAAGGTTTGAATTTATTAAAGTTAATTAGTCCTGGTGTGAGAGCGGTATGGCAAAATATGCGAATGGGCACCTGTGTTTTTCTTGAATACAGTGATCTTAGCCAAACTGATGGTATGGTTGGATAGAAGAGAGTTTCTTCTATCATCAAATACCAAAACAACCTAGGATCGGGCTACTTTTAAACGTTTGTAAGGCAGAAAAACGTGGAATAAGGACATTTGCGACCTATTTGGGTATCACACTGGTGTACTTTCTCCTAAATGAATGTTTATATAAAATTTAGTCGAATCCCTTAACAGTCATGCACATGACACTGGCAGCTTATACATTTTTTCTCAACGATGTTTTATTCTACTTTTCAAACTACTACAGGTTGGCGTGTTTCTTTTCAAGGGTGTTTCGTGTCCCTTTCCACAATTTTTTCGTCATCACTGTGTTAAAACAGAACAGAACAGAATATAAGCTCTATTCATATATGGTTAATCTTGATACATGTGCATACGAAATTGAACAGAACATAATATAAGCTTTATTCATATATGGTTCATCTTGAAAATATTTACATTATACATGTGCATACGAAACATGTCAGACAATAGCAATTGGTTTCTGTGATATAAGAACAGAACATAACAGAATCGTTATTCATAATATCATATACAATATACATTTGTGATACGAAAACTATATATCAGACGATACTAATATTGATGTTAGGTGTTCTATAGCAGACAGTGTTTGTGTTAATTAGAATAGAACAGAACAGAAGATTTATTCATATATGATTGATCAAAATATTTTTAAAATACATACGAAATATCTATCAGACGATGATAATTGTTTTATGTGAAACATCAGGCTGTGTGGCATAGAACAGAGCAGGACAGCAGAGAACAGAACATAACAGAGGCTTTATTAATGTGTGGTTCATCTTTAAAAAAATTACATTATACATGTGCATATCAAACGATGACAGATGATTTAATGCCAAACCTCAGTCTGTGTTTCTGTGATAAAGAACGGAACAGAACAGAACCTTTATTCATAAAGAATTGACAATATACATGTGCACATAAAGACTAGATTTCAGACAGTGATAATTTGTTCTAGGTGACACATAAGTCTGTGTGATATAGAATAGAACAATACAGTAGCTTTATTTATATAGGATTGACAATATACATTTGCACACGAAAACTAAATATCAGAGAGTGATAATTGTTTAGAATAGAACAGAAAAGAAGCTGGCTGTCTGTGTCTCTCTCTATGTCTGTCTGTATGTCTGTCTGTCTGTCTGTCTGTCTCTGTCTGTCTGTCTGTCTCTATGTATTTCTCTCTGTCTCTCTCTGTCACTATGTCTGTCTGTCCCCCTATGTCTCTCTGTCTCTCTCTCTGTCCCACTGTCACTCACTCTTTATGTCTATGTCTGGGCCTCTGTCTCTCTCTCTCTCTCTCTGTATATCTTTGTGTCTCATTGTCTCTCTCTGTCTCTCTATGTTTCTATGTATGTCTGTCTCTGTCTGACTGTCTGTCTGTCGTTGTCTCTCTCTCTCTCTCTCTCTGTCTATATGTCTCTCTATCTATCTCTCTCTCTTTGTCTATGTATATGTGTATGTATGTCTAACGTCGTAACTGTCAATCTGCCTGTATGTGTGCATGCATGTATATACGTGTGTATGCCAATCTGTATGTTTATCTGTCTATGTGTTTGTATGTATATCTGTGTATGTTATCTCATTCATTCAGATTTTATTGCATAATCGGCCACCGGCCCATACACAAGTTGTATACATTTATACATTTTACAAATTATGATATTGTGTAAGGGATTTCATGAAATCAAATTAATAATTATACAAATAAACAATATTGTGCCCTAAAAACATCATTGCTATACAAATTCGTTTAACATTAATATTGCAATAATCAAACATGTCGCAATTGTTAAATCAGTGTAGTATCTATAACTATAGTATATAGTAAAACATATATTATATCACTAACATACGGTAATCATGCGATACAAATTTAATCTCACATTAAATGAACAAGCTTAATCAACTTTAGAAATTCATAAATCCTGTCCATTGAGATATTCTGATCTCCTTTTAAAGCATAGAAAAGAAACATTGCCAAATTACGCATAACAAGCTAATTTTTTGCAGACATTATATTATAGAAAGAAGTTTCATTTGGCTTTTTAACATATCTCTCAGCTATATACTTTGTCCGAATATCGGCATATAATGGACGGCACAATAGGAAATGTAGCTCGTCCTCGATACAGGATTCACAATAGACACAGAAACGATTTTCCCATGATATGCCATAATGTCTGCCTTTCTCGATCATAAGACAGTGACATGAATTTCTAAAGTTTGCCAGTTCTGAATTTACTCACATCAATTACAGATAGATACGATTCTTGAGAAAATAATTGTTTATACCCGCAGTAATAATTGAGTGTCCTTTTGTGTATGCAGTCAACTCTCCATTGTTGCATATATTGGTCTTTAAGACGCTGTATATAGTTATGGATAAAAAGGTTTTCATTTTCTACGCATTGAGCTTCCCAAATATGACCAAACCCGTTACTATATAAGTTAAGGCGAACAGAAGTTACCCAATTTGAAAATCCTATATTGTCGTAAAACATTAACATATTGTAGCATAATTTTACGTACCTATTATGTGGCAATTTAGTTATTCGAATCCAGTATTTAATTACTTTTGTAGATGACATAATGTGAACTGGGCATCTACCCGTATCGCCTAAAACTAAAAGATTGCAAGCTTCCATACCTATTTTTAATAAGCGTTTACATGCATAAATCTGCACTTGTTCAATAGAGTTCATAGATGTAAGGCCCCATAGCTCTGAGCCATAGAGCATAATTGGAAGTATTTTGGTATCAAATACTTTTAGGAAAGTCTTAACTGGTATGTATGACAATTTATTAAATGCGTAAAATAAATACATTACAACTTTCTTTGCCTTGAGAGAAGTGGATTCTGCCATTTTAAACAATGACATTCTATTTGTGAAGTTGATATGAGAAATTTTGAACAACTTCTAATGATTTTCCATTATATGACCAGTGTTCCTTTTTAGATAATTGTCCCTCGTTTTTAAATACTACGATTTTTGTTTTATTTATGTTGACCTTTACTTTATAATTTTTACAGTAGTCCTGCAGATGGTTCAAATCTCTTTGCAGACCAATGACAGTGTCAGAAATAAAAATGTTAGTGTATGTCTATGTATTTGTATGTCTATCTGTCTGTGTATGCCTTTCATCACGTATGTATATCATCATGTATGCTTATCATTATGTATGTATATATTTCTGTCATCATTTATTTCTCTCACTATGTGTGTATATATGTCTACATGTATGTATGTCTATCATCATGTATGTCTATCATTATGTATGTCTATCACTGTGTATCAGTATGTAATCATGTCTCTCTGAATGTATGCCTATCTGAATTTATGTCTATCTGAATGTATGTCTATCTGTATGCAATTATTTATGTTTATGTATATATGTATGTCAGTCTATCTATCTGCCTGTCTGTCTGTCTGTCTGTCTGTCTGTCTGATTGTCTGTCTATAGTCATGTCTCTCTGAAGTTATGCCTCTCTGAGTTTATGTCTATCTGAATGTATGTCTATCTGTATTTATGTATTTAGGTTTATGTATATATGTACGTCAGTCTATCTGTCTGTCTATCTGTCTGTCCGTCTATATCATGTCTCTCAGAATGTATGCCTATCGGAATTTGTGTCTATCTGAATGTGTGTCTACTGAGTGTACGTCTATCTGTATTTATGTATTAAGGTTTATGTACATATGTATGTCAATCTATCTCTCCATGTATCTGTCTGTCTGTCTGTCAGTCTATCTCTCTATGTATATGTCTGTCTGTCTGTCTGTATGTCTGTCTGTCTGTCTGTCTGTCTGTCTGTCTGTCTGTCTGTCTGTCTGTCTGTCTGTCTGTTAATCTGTTTTATAATTGTCTATCTGTCTGTTTGTTTGTATGTCTAAATATTTTTGTTGGTGTTTCTGTCCATGTGTCTGTATGCATGTATATATATATATATACATATTAGTCTGTATATCTATCAGTCCGAATTTATGTCTATCTGAATGTCTGTCTATATGCCGCGTTCCCATAATTTAAGTACTCTGAGATCAAAATCTAGCATTAATGATCGGCTCCCCACTAATAATACAATAATCTTTCTACATAATGTTAATAAGGTTAACTATACCTTCAGTATGAACGTGTAGGTGAAAATTGTGCTACACGTAAATACCAACAAAATACTTAAATATATCAGTATTTGTTTTCAAAAGTCGACAGCTCCAATGCATCAACATGTGTCTACATAAGGGGAAATGGTTAAAACGTTTCTTAGAACCATTTGTGACTATCGATCGACCAATGTAGATCAAAATACAGATATATCTGAGACTACACTGGTCGCACGTGCTATGTGTGCAGGTTTAATTTACCTTCACAAACTTTATACGGATAGAAAATTACAAATTGTAGGTTTTCATGAAGCGCACATCAAGTACACATTAAGTCTTTCCCACATACAAATAAATCTGCAACACACACTTTTGAACACATCTAGGCGGAAATGTGCAATGATTTTAAAGAAAACTAACATTTTTTTCTTTGCGGATAGAAAGTTCAAAGAACAAGGTAAATAGTTGATTACCAAAACACATATGATATTAGGAAATTTGTGATGAGAAATTTCAAATTCCTTCAAATGGTTCAAACGTTATTGAGCGAACACGAAATATAGTCAAATGACCTTCGGCCTCTAATTTCGACGTTGACATTGAACCAACATGGATGTAACATGCGCTCTGCACATCGTCTGAGTATGGTGAACATTTGTGCCGATTTATTTAAAATCCCTTTTAGGGGTTCAAAAGTTATGGAGCGGACACGAAATATAGCCAGTTGACGTTTGACCTCTAATTGCGACCTTGACATTGAACCAAAGTGGTTTTTACATGCGCTTTACACATCGTCTTAATATGGTGAACATTTGTGATGATTTATTTAAAAATCCTTTAAGTCGTTCAAAAGAAATGGAGCGGACACGATTTGTGACAGACAGACAACCAGATCAAAAACAATATGTCTCCCCATTATATGGGGCAGAGACATTATGATTTAAGAACAACTGATTTTAGGAATGTTTATATCGTTTAAACATATCCTTATTTAACAACCATTGAACGCTTTGACAGAATAATGAATGAAATGATACAATTTCTCCTTTCACCACAATGATTTCAAGAGTCGTCCATTGCAGAAGCGTCATTAACCGTTTTTATGTGGAACCTGATCCGACAAAGTTATTTACTAGTTCAAATGTTATTGTCAGCAAAAATGCAGATCTATAGATTGTAGTAGTTTAAAATATTTCATACATAATGGTATTTCTCCTATTATCATTTCTGTTCAACCTTGCAAGAAAACCCTGCACAGCAATTGTATTTTTGAAGTTTAAAAACACAGATTGACCTGCATAGCAATTGTATTTTTAAAGTCTAAAGATACATATAAACGTGCCTAACAATTGTTCTTGTGCAAAGTTAAGACGAAAATTGACCTGTATAGCAAATGTATTTTTTTTTTAATTCTAAATACACAGATTGACATGCATAGCAATTGTATTTTGAAAATGTAGAGACACAGATTGTGTTAAGACGAAGATTGACTTGCACAGCAACGGTATTTTTAAAGTGTTGAAACACAGAGATTGACCAGCATAGCAATGGTATTTTTAAAGTATAAAGAAGCAGATTTACCTGCATAACGATGAAAGTGTAAAACAAAGCAATGGTATTATCAAAGTGTAAAGTCAAAAGTTGACCTGCATAGCAATTGTATTTTTAAAGTGTAAAAACACAAATTGACCTGCAAAGCAATGGTATTTTTAAAGTGTAAAGACGCAGACTGACCTGCATAGCAATTCTTTTTAAAATTGTAAAGACGTCAATTCACCTGTATAGCAATGGTATTTTTAAACTGTAAAAAGATTACCTCCATATTAATTGTAGCTTAAAAGATTTAAGAAACAGATTGACATGCATTGCAAATTTATCTTTTAATTTCTGAAGACATAGACTTATTGACCTGCATAGCAATTGTATTTTCAGAGTGTAAAGATACATATTTACCTGTATACTAATTGTATTTTGAAAGATTAAAGACACAGATTGACGTGTATAGCACTTTTATCTTTTAAAAGTGTGAAGACATAGATTGACCTGCATAGCAATTGTATGTTCAGAGTGTAAAGATACATATTTACCTGTATACTAATTGTATTTTGATAGATTAAAGACACAGATTGACATGCATAGCAATTTTATCTTTTATAGTGTGAAGACATAGATTTACCTGCATAGCAATTGTATTTTCAGAGTGTAAAAGTACACATTTACCTGTAAACTAATTGTATTTTGAAAGATTAAATACACAGATTGACCTGCATAGCAAAGTTTACCATACCATCCCTCACAATCACTCGCTATAACACCATAGATAGATCATCCTATCATTTATGTACTTATCACAACGACAAACAACATAGTCTTTCCTCAAAACTTAACACACTCAATCACAAATATTTTTAGGGCTATATATTGAAGGTTACACTTGGGGTTCCTTTGAGTATCCATTGTCTTTTGTGATCGTTTTTGTTTGCTTTAAACTTGATATAAAAGTAGACTGCATTATATTGAAAACGGATAAGACAATAGTCATATTGTCTATACTAGAAAACGATACTACAACATGTATGGAACTTGCTCCAATACATACCGATATACTACTTTGATACTTTGTAGAGAACAAACGAAACTCATATATTACATATTAAAATGCCTAGGGTTAGCAATGAGAAGATTACATTTATGTTAGTTATCCTGGACGAGGTTATATAAATTGGATATATTAAGCTTTCAATAAAAGTAGATTCATGACTCCATATTTATTTTCCAAAACGTGCCAAGTCAAATCGCAATATCAAATGTACCATTTGTGTTTTAATCGATGGACAAACCCGCTCATAAAAGTCTTTACATTTAACCAGTGGCATTTGTAAGAAAGAAATGCTCCTTTTCCAATACCATTATTTTAATAATTGTATCTTTCATTTACGTGGAACAGCCTTATTTTTGCTTCCTTACACGTATCAACCAGACAATTGATAAAACAAGAGGGCCATGATGGCCCTATATCGCTCACCTTATTTAATAGAACTTCAATAGTTTTCAAAGATTTTTTCTATACATATTAGGAAAACAAGGAACCCCCCTGGTGGCCATGATTTTCAACAGATCAGATTTATTTGAATAACCTTGGAAGAAGGTTACCCAAGGAACATTTGTGCCAAATTATCTTCAAATCAGGCAGGTGCTTTCGGACAAGTAGATTTTTAAGGATTTTACAATGCACATATAAGGAAAACAAGCCCCGCCCCTGGCGGCCATGTTTTTCAATGGATCAGATTTATTTGAACAATCTTGGGGTGCCCCAAGGAACATTTGTGCAAAATAATTTTCAAATCGGCACAGTCCTTTTGGACAAGAAGATTTTTAAAGTTTTAACAATGCACATATAAGGAAAACAAGCTCCGCCCCTGGCGGCAATGTTTTTCAGCGGATTGGAAATATTTGAAAAATCTTGGTAAAGGGTGCCCCAAGGAACATTTGTGCAAAATAATTTTCAAGTCGGGCCAGTACTTTTGGACAAGAAGATTTTTAAAGTTTTTAACAATGCACATATGAGGAAAACAAGCTGCGCCCCCTGGCGGCCATGTTTTTCAACGGATTGGAAATATTTGAACAATTTTGGTAGAGGGTACCCCAAGGAACATTTGTGCAAACTGATTTTCAAATCAAGCCAGTACTTTTGGACAAGAAGATTTTTAAGATTTGGCAATTTTCCCCATTTCTGATGCCGCAGCAACCAAAGTTCTTCTTGGAATAAAATTCTTTGAACAACTTTGAAAGACGACCACCTAAGGACCATTCCTATTAAGTTATTTTGAAATATGTCTATTGGTTTAGTAGGAGAAGTCATTTGTAGGAAATTGTTAACAGACGGACAGACGACGACGACGACGACGACGACGACGACGACGACGGACGCCGGACGGTGAGAGATCACAAAAGCTCACCTTGCACTTCGTGCTTAGGTGAGCTAAAAACAAGACATCTCGAAATCGTTTGAAACATGTCAGTACGACAGCATTTTTCATATATTAACTTCTTTGTTCAACGAATTATTGCATGAAAATGTGCTAGTCCGAAGGAAGTGTCTTCAGTCTTGACTGACGGACTGACGACTTTCACGAAGATTGATCAACACTAACTATTCTTCACTTTCGCAAATCTTATTCGAATCATGGTAACTTTGTTAGTTTCTGTACACACTAGACATACAAACGTCAACACAGACATTATAAACCACTTTTAAAATGTAAATGACAATGTAGAGGTATAACTTACCTAACAGTCTTTTAGTTTGGGAATAAACTATTCAATCCTTGGAGATCGCGCCTGTTTTCACTATATTATTTGAAATACGTTTGAATGATATATGAGTCAAAATATTACTGACGGGCCCTAACAACGTTGTTACCTCAATAGACAAAAGGCAAAATAACTTGATCACTTCCTTATACGGTTAAGCGGCCCTGTACATTGAAACCGTGATATGAATAGAAATTACCCTTAACATGATATTGATATTGTATATAGTCGTCTACTCTGCTCTAAACCTGAATAAAAACCTCGATGTAATTATACCCCCAAAAAACAAAGTTTTGGGGGGGTATATAGGAGTCACTGTGTCGGTCGGTCGGTCGGTCGGTCGGTCGGTCGGTCGTTCATCGGAAGCCATATTTTGTCCGGACCATATCTTAACAATGCAACATAGGATTTAAACGAAACTTCATAGGATGATACAACACATTGAGAGGAAGTGCGGTGTTCAGGAACCATAATTCTATTTTATTTAAATACAGAGTTATTGCCCTTTGTTACTTTTTCTTATTTGTAGAGTCTTGTCCGGAGCATAACTTTAAAACTAATTGTTGGAATTTAATAAAACTTCATAGGATGATACAACACATTGAGAGGAAGTGCAGTTTACAGAAACCATAACTCTATTTAATCTAAATACAGAGTTATTGCGCTTTGTTACTTTTTCTTGTCCGGAGAATTACTTAATAACTAACAGATGGAATCTAATAAAACTGCATACAATGGTAGAGCATAATCAGTGAAAGTGCAGTGTACAAGAACCATAACTCTAATTTACATAATAACAGAGCTATTGCCCTTTGGTACTTTTTCTTATTCGTAGAGTCTTGTCCAGAACATAACTTTAAAACTGATTCTTGGAATTTATTAAAACTTCATAGGATGATACAACACATTGAGAGAAAGTGCAGTGTACAGAAACCATAACTCTTTTTAATCTAAATACATAGTTATTGCCCTTTGTTACTTTTTCTTGTCCGGAGAATTACTTAATAACTAACAGATGGAATCTAATAAAACTGCATACAATGGTAGAGCATAATCAGAGGAAGTGCAGTGTACAAGAACCATAACTCTAATTCACATAATTACAGAGTTATTGCCCTTTGTTACTTTTTCTTATTCGTAGAGTCTTGTCCAGAGCATAACTTTAAAACAAATTGTTGGAATTTAATAAAACTTCATAGGATGATACAACACATTGAGAGAAAGTGCGGTGTACAGGAACCATAACTCTATTTTATCTAAATACAGAGTTATTGCCCTTTGTTACTTTTTCTTGACCGTATAATTACTTAATAACTAATAAATGGAATCTAATAAAACTATAGTATATGGGGGCAATATAGGAGTCACGCTTGTCGGTCGGTCTGTTTGTTTGTTGGTTTGGCGGTCCGTTGGTCTGTGGACATTTCTTGTGAACACTATTTCTCAGCAACCCTTGGTCAGAATTCAATATAACTTCACAAGAATGATTGATACCAAGCCTAGTTGTGCATATTATCGGCGTGTTGCACTGGAATTATTTTTTAATGAGTTATGGCCCCTTTAATTTCTCATACATATGTATATTGTCAGGCACCAGCTGGTGGTATTGATATTTCTAGTTAAACTTAACGTAGAACAAGACATTAGTAAGTTTGTGTCGTCTATTCCGAAACATATACATGAAGAATAAACCTTGCGGAAGGTACTCAGTTTGATTTAAAGATAACATGTTGAAAACGTTGAGGGGAAAAGATAATCTTCCATCTCTGCACAAATTCTTTTTTATTTGTTATCATATGGCATCTACTGCAGGAACGCCAAAATACTTTTTTATACGAAAAGGGTTGAAGCGCAATCCTTATCATTTAGGGTTCGGTTACATGAAAATACACAAACACTAACAAAAAAAACTAGATGTCCACAGGCAACTTGTCCAGCCCGCTCCAAAGGGTTTGTCACAGACAAAGTGCTCGTCCATTCAGTTGCAACTAAGACTAAAAAAGAGTAGGCCTGTACGCAGTTAATTAAGGGCCCTTCTGCGATACCGAAATGGTTGGAAGGAAAGTGAGTTTTTGTTTAGATCTTATAGAGAAGTTTGACACAGCATCCATCTTAAGAATAGTAATGCAACAAAGTGTCTGCTGCAAATGCCTCAAAACGCGTCTACAAGTGAAAAAGGGAGGGTTAAAAAAGAACTGTCTGTTTTTCTCAAAAATTGTTTTCACTTCTGCCATGATCACATCATCATGGTAAACATGTGTGCCCAGTACTTGTGCATTTTCTCATTCTGAGCTGTTACCCCTAAGTGTGACCTTGACTTTTTAAGTTACAGGCCTGGGTCTTGTGCTTGACACTTCACCTGATCATGGTGAACATGTGTGCCCTGTAACTTGGGAATCCTATAATGCATTGTTGCGATGTGTACCGGACACAGTCCTATCAAACAGTACTCATGTTGATCTTTGACCTCTAAGTGTGACCTTGATATTTGAGGTACAGACCTAGGTCTTGTGCACGATACGCTGCCTTATAATGGTGAATATATTTGCCAAGTTTATTGAAGATCCTGATATGCATGGTTAAGATGCGGGCCGGACAAGGTTCGGACAGACGGCCGCATAGACTCACGTACGCACGTCCAAAAGTTTTATCCCTTATGTTGTACATCGATTGTTTTCAAACAAAAGAGTGACCACTCAAGAAACAAAGGATTTGAAGTGGTTACGTAATGGTTCAAAAAGTTATTTTGTCTTAGGCCACACCTCTAACCAAATATGACCCCAATCCTGTACACGCACGTTGTACACCGAACCGTCATTGTGACAGCTATGTCAAGCTCACCACAAGTGGGCTCGACACAAAGAACTAGTATAGTTTGTTCAGTTAAGCACATATATTAAGTAAGGAAACTAACTATTTAAACATTTTCCTTTGCACATAGTTTCATGGAACACCATATCTGCTGCGGAAGCGACAAACGTTGTTTGTATCCAAGAAAGTCTTAATAAATAAACACTCCTAATCAATTTGTATTTTTAAATGTCGATTCAGGACTAGATCATCCAATTAACAATGTCACAATGTTATCAACCCAAATAGCTTCAGTCTGAATTCATGCTCTCTCAAGTTTGCTCTTCAGTTTTGATAAAATAAAAACTATTTGCATTGTACTTGCCATTGAAATATCATGTGAAAAATAGTACTCAGCTGGCTTAAATTTATTGTATTGTATGTGATTGATTTTTCATATGATTTCCTGTATACATTTTTCTTGGAAACAGAGGATGAAGGATTCACCATAAGAAGAAAGTATACGCTTGTCAAAGGATGAAATGATACCAATTTACGTTCACGTCGATATCTCCCTTGTTATTAGGAGGAACACTCAAAATGGTATCGGATGACAAACAGTTCAATGCTGAAATTTTAACATGGACTTGTCCAAACTTTGCATTTAGAAGAGTCCACAGTAAATTCAAGAAAAATCAGGATTAAAATGGTAATGTGAGCTACGAACAGTATAGAGCCTGGTCACACGACGCGGATGCGAAGACTAACCTGGTTCTATACTGGTGACACAACATTGGTTAAAGTAGTCGAAGAGCAATCTGATTGGGAGAAAATGAGTTTATTTTCTTTCGTTTACCATGGAAACCAGAGTTCTGCATTACAGGGGAGAGGTTGTTGAGCATGACGGCCGATGCACGGCCAACAAAAAGCAATCACAATAACTCACAGTGAGCACTTTGTGCTTAGGTGAGCTTAAAATAGTTAATTTTGACAAATATTAATATAGTTTGGAAATAGAGAAGAACATGCTGACGACATATAAAAATATTCTTTCCCGAGAAATGTTTTTAATGTTTTCTTAATTACACTGAACACTACGGAGTTGCTAATAGTCTTCTTAATCTGATCACAATTAACATTAGAATACCAATACACTCAATACGTGGATACTGATTACGATGTTGATTATTACAATGCTGCTGCTAATTCTGGGGGCGATGGTGATTTGGATGACATTGCGGTTGATCAAGGTGGTGAGTATTGTGCTGATGCCGAGCTTTCAATCGCACCAGTGAACGAGGTCAAACGATGAGTTCGCAGTACGGGATAAGTAAATTTTCTATTTCATAGTTGTGTTTTATTAGTCGCCGGGCAGAAGCCCGCGACTTATATTTTTAATAGGTTTTCGGAAATAACATGGGAGGACGAGTTATTATTAGAAAAAAAAATTAAATGTCTTTAACATATTACAATTGCGTTTGTTTAAAAACACTAAGTTATGACACATCTAAAATAAAATAGATAATCCGATGTTTCAAGCATTTGCATTTTCTATATTTTGACTCGCATTTTTGTTTGTTTTGTCTTATTTACGAAGACAAAAGAGTCCCTGTTAGACTTGCTGCAGACTGTTATGTGTCAATATCGAGATAAAAGTCACGTCGAATTCTCCTTCTTTTAATAGCGATGCTAACTCACTGAATTTTATTTTCATGTTCAAAGAGATGTCTTGATTTGTAAATAATTCATTTAATAGTGTTTATCAATGTATATCTAAAATATTAACTGTTTCTAAGCTAAAACTGTTGATCACGCGAATACCGACTGCGTAGATCAATCTCCTTTAAAGAGCGCCGTTCTTTTCACTCACTTACAAATAGTTAATTATAGGTGATTTAAGATGTTTATTGGGTTCGAAACAAATGACGAAAATAACAAACTGAGATAAAACTGGTTTCAATAGAAATATAACTTACCTTGAATGAACACTTTGCCTATAAAGAGAGTGTAAACAACGAATCGGGTCTTTCGTACATAATTATTTCGTCCTTGACACTTTTAAATGTGTCATTGGAATCCCTACAGGCAGTTTGCTTGCATCATTGACACAAGGGCGCTCATGATACTATAATTTTAATGAGTTGTTTGTTATTTACATTATACAAAAGGAAGGAAAGAATTACAATAAAGTAACATGTTCTAGGGTTCAGTTTATGTTCGAAATTAAGTTTGAAATTATACAACAATTTCAATGAAATTTAACTGTTTACCTGATATTATTACGAGGGTGGTCTACTTTGTAAATATATTGGCCTACATTTTAACATTTGTCAAAGTATGATATGATTAGGATGCCAAGCTAATATCATTTTGAGAAAAAGAGAAAACTCATGTCTTCAGCGAATTAACACTTTTTTCATTGTTTTAAAAGTAGATTGCTGCAAAGGTGTCCAATGTTGACTTTATTAGGGGAAAGGTAAAATGACGTGCTATTGCATGCAAATCCTAAATTGTATATTTTGTGGTTTTATTGACAAAAAACATCTTGAAAAGTGTATGTGGAATTCACAAATCTTATACTTATTCCTTAATGAAAGCACTGTATACATACAAAGACTAATGATTGGCAAGTCTCATTTCCATTACCGTTTAGGATCAATAATTAGTTGGCTGTGTGTATGGTGAACCTACCTTAGAATGGAGATTGGTCATAAACAATGTAATGCTTTAATTATATTTCAATGAAGGACATTCACTTCGTTGATAACAAAAATGAAAGTTATCATACATTTTCACTTGACCCCACCCCTGATGTTCCAATATGCCCCTCAGTTGATAACTGTTTTTCAACTACTATAATCTAAGTGTTTTGCATAACTGCAGTATGGATTTCCGGCAACATTGATGCGTTGCATCAACTTTCTCTTGTAATGATATTTGTTACGTATTGTTCATGATCGATATCTGCTTTTTAAATAATTCAAATTTTCTATAGTATTTAGCGGATGTTTAATGACCATATGAATATAAATCTCATATAACTATCCACTTAAGCAACTAAACAAAAATGATTTTTTTTAACTCCTAAGGTTATAATTTTAGAAAAACATTTAATAGAAAAAGAAATGCAATTTTCAGGACATAACTTGATGATTGAAATGGTCGGCATTTACAAATTGACAGAATCCTACGGCATTGCCAATACTGGCTGGAAAAATAACTATGCTGTTGAAGAAGAAAAACACTATGAAGAATTGAGAACGGCTCTTTACTTACAAGAATGGTCAAATTACAATACATGTGATATTTTATTTGTGATTATTATGTCAGAAACTCGTTACCAGGGCATCATTGCACTTGCTAAGTACATGAATCTGGCATTTGACAAAAGGAAAGACATTTAAGCACGAAACTCTTTATTTAGTCCTATATGTATTTAATAAATGGATCTTTTAAAATTTTAAGAAACAAATCAGATGCATATCGAGTAGAAAAAGTGAATTCTAAAGCTTGATATAACAAAATAAAATGCTGTAATAATCAGTCAATTGCATGGAAGTCACCATTTCAGCTCACTACATGTGTAAATCAGCTAGATGAAGATACCATAAATAGATAATATATTTGATGAAGATTAGACTGTGTTAATATGGACGAATTGCACAATGCTGTTTTCACCAAAATGATAATAATAGTAGCGGTATAGATGATATTGTAGCAGAGTTAAACAAAAGTCGTTTAATATAACAGCCCCGTTCAAACTCAAATTATTCTATAATCTATTCGCAAACGGGGGAATATCCGACATGTTGTGGATATGGCATAATCATACCAATATTCAAGGGAGGGGAGGTATATAATGTACACTTCTATAGAATATAACACTTACATTTTCGCAAGTCCTATTAAACCGCTTTACTTAATGGTCTACTTAACCAAACATATCCTTATCACATAGTTAACAAAGGGTCCATTGCAGCTACCAAACACTAAATGGAAACATTGAATCATCTCCAGAAACTCTATCATATAAGCTGTACAAAAAGGTGCCTTAAATCCTGAAAATTATCTATCTATATCGTTACCTTATGAGTATAAGAAACTATTGTCAAATTTCAGATTTTCAGGACATAACTTGATGATTGAAATGGTCGGCATTTACAAGTTGACAGAACCCTACGGCATTGCCAATACTGGCTGGAAAAATAACTATGCTGTTGAAGAAAAACACTATGAAGAATTGAGAACGGCTCTTTACTTACAAGAATGGTCAAATTACAATTCATGTGATATTTTATTTGTGATTATTATGTCGGAAACTCGTTACCAGGGCATCAATAATCGAAAATCAAAAAATCTATTTCAAAACAATTGATTGTTTATTCATATTACATTTTAAAAATAACGAAACCATTCAAACAGAAAAAAATGCGTCTTTTAAGGTTGTATTTAGCATGGTCTATATGATATACCCTGTATGTATAAGAATATTGAGACATACCTGGTCGCTAATAGTATGATCAAGATAATTATATTTTTGAAGTTCTATAACTTACTCAGTAGTTTGCATTAAATTGTCAGAGACATAGTGTGAATACAACCACGCAAAAGGTCACCATATATGTATGTTTAAACTAAATTGCAAAGCCAGTATAATTTCTTCATGCAACTTAATTAAAATCTTAGAATTTCTATCCCTGCGTTTACTTTTTGCACACATGTAATGAAACAACATTGTAAATTAATCAAATTGAAGTATTTTTTTAGCAAGGGACTCGTCAGAGCAAATTGCTATTGAAGGCGAATTCTGAAGACACTCATCGAAATCTAGACTGGAATCATTCCCTGCTTTTAAATTCCTATTACAATATCGGCAATGAATTACTTCAAATATGTCTGTCTACGGTAGCTCTCCGTTGCTGAACACCATTTCAGGTTCAGAAGGTGTCTTGATAGTTGTAAATTGTATGTGATGTCAATGAAAGTACATGTATGTGTGGAATACAAAAAAAAACTGTTCCCAGACGTGTTCACAACAATCCTATATCATCGCGCCAAATAGTCTTTTTGTTAAACGTCGGAAGGATGTTGGCCGAGCAGGGGTTCGAACTCACAACCCCTGGATTGACAGCATGCGTCGATCCCGACTGAACTACCGCGGCTCTGCTTAAACTGTATCTATAAACTGAGCTTTGGTTAGAACGTGAATGTGGTCTAGAGTATCGACGTTCGTCTGTCACGAGAGTGGACCAGGTTTGAATTCTGCTCAACGTTATTTTTTTCATTTTTGTCAAATACCAGTTCACCTACTCAAGCATTTCCTCATTTTCTCACACCAGTACTCCACACAACAATCTTCCCAAGCAACTGGCTGCTTTTCCACATATATTTAGCCCATTGGTGGAAGACGAATGACGCATGTCGCATTGACTTTTGTCAATCGTCGGAAAGAAAGTTGGCCGAGCCGGGATTCGAACTCACAACCCCTGGATTGACATCCCGCGTCGCTACCGACTGAGCTTCCGGGGCTCGGCTTCTGTAAACCGAACATTCAAACATATTGGGAATTCACAAAAATTAAAAGCACTGCATTATTTCACCGGAATATATGCCTTGAAATGTTAATGTCAGTGAAGAAGAAAATGAAAGAGGAAGTTAAAGATACATTGACATATAACGGTATAATATTATATAAAACCAATACAAACAATATACATGTAGTTTGATATGAATATTATCACCATTCGTTCCGGAGTCAACAAACTACACAATTAATAAACGTTTTTTCGGAGTTATTACGTTCCAAATAACACAACACCTCTTTCACCAACACATGAAATATGTAATGTGGCGCAACTCTGCAAAAGAAACGTGTCATATAATGTCCGGAATTGGATTCTTTACAATTAATGATTAAGAAGGAACTTGATAGGTTTTCTGATCTTTACGCCTTTGTATGTTTTCTTTTTTACTAGACAGACGCATTTATACAAGATATATATACTAACATAACATATATGCGAAATTCACCCCATTATCTCATGTGATATTATTGTTTCTGAAAGTTCTTATATTTCTTAAGCTGCTTTTACCAAACACAGTGTCAGGTATTATGTTAGACTAACAGATCAATCGTATAACTTTAAGTACTGACACTTGCCCGGTCGTCTACTTGCGTATTGAAATCAGAATATACCATTAGTTTTAATAAATCATAACATTTTCTAACTAGAATTGATCAATTAAGAAATTTCTTCTTGGAAATTTACACTACAAATAACTTGTGTTTACCGCGAACTTGTGATAGTTCTATAAAACAGTAAAAATAACTCACAGCATATTATTGTTCTTTTATTTATGTGTAATATTGTTATGCTCTTGGTAATTTTTGCAACTATATAATGCGTTTACTGTAATAAAATGATGAAACGGATATAATATATTGGACTATGGTCTTTCAACCTTTTGAGATAAAAGAGACATTAGAAAACAATTAAAGATAATTTATAAAAATATTTTTTTCTTTTCAGTCAATATTTTATGTAATCCAGATCCCTCATGGACATCTTTAAGCATGATAATATTAAGTCCTGTAGCAGGTCTGCTGTAAACAAAATACAGTTTGTTTTAATGCATTTTACGTATGTTAAACAGCCGTGTTATAGAATGTATTATGCTTGGTAACTTTGTCATATTTGTATTATGTATTCAAGTACCGCAAATATTCATATATGTTTTGCCAGTATGTTGGTATAAATGAAAGTAAAAAATAAGGTGTTAACACTTACATTATATTAATTCCAATGCGACTTTTGTATCCTATAAGACTTTATAAAATCGTGTTGAAATAAAGTATATATTTTTCATGAATCGAATAACATGGTACTTTACACTTTTCAACAGACACGACCACATTTAAAGAAAACATATTAGCATCTGCCATGTAAAAGTCTGTAAATTTTAAAAAAAATGTTGAAAAAAGTAAATAAAAAATAAATGTTTTATCTTGGATCACGCAATGACTGCGTATAATCTCTGAAGAGTGTGTAAGTTAATCTTTCAATACTCTGAAATATTCATGAACGACTATTTTATCAAGTTCAAAGTTCAAGTTCAATATCGTTTATTGGCATATAAATATAATTGTTTATGCGTGTAGCCAGTAACACAATACATTTATACATATACATGTGGCGGAACTCAAGATAATAAGAAACAGAATTATGGAGAAAATATGTAAAAATACAAACATCACGGCAATACAATTTGTGTACATCTTATGATTATCATATACACAGGATCAATATGTCTACATAATAAAAATGTAAAAAATGTAAAAGTCTGTAAATTTTAAAAAAAATGTTGAAAAAAGTAAATAGGAAAATAAATGTTTTATCTTGGATCACGCAATGACTGCGTATAATCTCTGAAGAGTGTGTAAGTTAATCTTTCAATACTCTGAAATATTCATGAACGACTAAAGTAAATAGGAAAATAAATGTTTTATCTTGGATCACGCAATGACTGCGTATAATCTCTGAAGAGTGTGTAAGTTAATCTTTCAATACTCTGAAATATTCATGAACAACTATTTTATCAAGTTCAAAGTTCAAGTTCAATATCGTTTATTGGCATATAAATATAATTGTTTATGCGTGTAGCCAGTAACACAATACATTTATACATATACATGTGGCGGAACTCAAGATAATAAGAAACAGAATTATGGAGAAAATATGTAAAAATACAAACATCACGGCAATACAATTTGTGTACATCTTATGATTATCCTATACAAAGGATCAATATGTCTACATAATAAAAAAAATACTTAAGAAGTATTTTGGTTATTTCTTTTACAGTTGGCAATGTATAAGAAATTACCTAAGTAAAGTAACTTTTTCTTTGATTGAGACTCCATCAAACCTTTAAATTTAAGTATATTAGGCCAAGTGTAGTAGTATTTAAGTATTTATAAAATCCTAAGGTCTCTATATAATGGACAGACTAATATCAAGTGATATTCATTTCCAATAGTATTTCAATTACAAAAAGTACATTTCCTTTCATCTTTTTCTAAATTTTTATGTCTACCGTCTTCATTGAAAGATTTTGAACAGAACACCTGAATCTTGTCAGAGCTTTTTTATGCTTTTATTTTCAATAAATGTGAGATCATCTTCATATTTAAAACAATGTTTGAATAATATGCTATAAGCGTCGAGGTCCGCAAACGAGCTTTGTAGAAAACTATCATAAATTCGACTTAATATAGTTTTTAGGTTTGCACTAGATGTGTCGGGTATAAAATTCAAATATGATAATCCTAAATTATTGAATAGTTTTGTAAGTTTAATTTCGACGTGTGATTTCTATGAATGTCACTTATGTTTTATATTTTGAATAATAGGGAATCGTGTATAACGTGAAGTTTATTTCCATTGGATACTAATTCAACATCTCGAAGTGTATTACCTTTTTGACAGACCATATATAACGACTGTTTTATCTGTATTTACTGTAACACCCCATTGGTTCGTGTAATCATTTAATTTATTTAATGATAAGTGTAAACCTTCTTGAGAATACGAAAATAATACTGTATCATCAGCGAAAAGTTAACTTGTATATACGATAGCGTGTAGTTTTTAGTTCCCTCTGATGTAGTTACAGCAGAATGAACTCTCATTGACAAGTAACGTGCATGTTTTATAATTTTAAAAAACCCAGTTTAATCATGATTATCCAGTTAATGTATCTGTATTTAACATCTGTAGCGTATTCCTTAAGCAAAAGTGATTTACTTAATATTGAATGAGATCATAGTTGATCATGATACAACGCATGCTATACAATAAATAATATCATCATGTACTTTATTAACTCAATGTGTGTAGATGTTTACGTAATAGTGTTGTACACAAAAACCTTCAAGCTCGATTCATTCAAATTTAAATTTCGTGTTCTTGTTTTCTTAACAAGAACAAACACTAGGTAACACTTACATTGACACTGAACTATTGTGTACCAGACGAATGTCTCTTTTTGTTCCATTTACAAAATTCAGTTGTATTTGAAACAAAGTTGTGATGCTGTCTATGGCTGTTATCATCGCTGAACAAAGTGAAAGCGTTATTTTGGTACGTGAACAGACAGAAATTTAAATGAAAATCAGTTTGCATCTAAAAGTTTGGCCGATTCTAAGTTCTATCTTTAAGAATTATGTTTGGGATTTATTTTATTCTTAGAATTTCAATTTTCAAACTGTTTCACCGGTATCAAAAGTTTTTGAATAAAAGCATACATTGTACGTTTATAAAATCGAGTCTTTAAGTATTAATTAAAAAGTGTGATAAGTAAGTTTCTATTTTTATATTTGAACTTTTACTTAATAAAACAAGTAAAATGATACACAAAAACAAGTGCATAATGATCTAGTAATTCACTTACCAATTTGTTGAATCACACGATAAAATGTCTTTTGACATAATTAGTCACAGTATCAAACTGAAAAACACAATAGTATATACATATAGTTTGACTATAATAATGATAAAATAAAGAAAGGTACATAAGCAATTAACTGAGACAGAAAAGTGAGAGGGTATCCTTTCCTACAATGCAATGCCATTTAAACCATGTGTCGCTATAATTATTAACAAACATTATTGTGAAAATTAATTTACCACAAACAAGAGAAAATATTATTCAATCCTCTTCACTTAAAAAAAGGTAGACATTATATATTGATTCCTGGTAAATTATAGCTGAAATAAACAGATTTTTACATACCCAATATTTTTATTACAAAAAGAGGTATTACAAAACGGGTTCTTGATATTCATGTATGTATTATGCAATTTTTCATTACTAACGTTCTAAGATAAGACTTTTTAAAATTAGTACATAGGTTTCTTGTTATTTTCGGTTGAAAATTTAAGTTTTATCAACATTTGAAATTTTAATTACAAAACTATTTCAGTTTGAAAATGCGGTATTACCAAATGGTTTCTTGATATTCATGTATGTTTCACGTGTGATTTCATAACCATCCTTCTGAAATAAGTATGATTCAACATTTGTGTATTGATTCCTTGTAAATTATAGCTGAAATAAACAGATTGTTAGATTTCCGACATTTTTATTACAAAACGGGTTCTTGATATTCATGTTTGTATTATACAATGTTTCTTCCAAATAAGAACGTTTAACATTTGTAAATAGCTTTCTTGTAAATTTAAGTAGAACATTTCCGGTACTTGCTATAAGTGTATGTATTATGCAATATTTCTGTCTTAACCTTCTGAAATAAGACCTTATTAATGTTTGTAAATAAGTTTCTTTTAATTTTAAGTTGAAATATACATATTAAATCAATTTTAAGCATTTTATTACAAAACGGTTTGCTACAGTGCTCAGCAAGATCAAGGTGTTTTGATGTTCAAACTGTGTGTTTTTCATTGAGTAGTGTTTATTTACACATATTTCACATTAATTAACAAGTAAATAATGTCAACTTTCACTTAACCCTTATTCTTATATAATAATATCTTTAATTTCTTATCAACTTAACTCAACTCAAATAATTTTATTAGGCAAGTCGGCACTAAATGTGCCATTGGCCATACAAAATACATACACAATGATTGAACATGCAAACAACATGACAACAAAATATCATCACATGTATAACAACACTATTCATATATACATTATAACATAATTATTAATAGTATAAGATTTTTCTGTGGTTATGAATCAAATAGCAGGTATCGATATAAGATCACTTCCCTATTTGAAGCTTCATTAATAAATCTAGCAAGACTACTTTGTAAATTTCTATTCTTAGCTGACATTAATCGCGAAAATTCAAATAATGTGTTCTTATATCTCTTAATGCGGGACATATCAAGACAAAGTGGTATTCACTTTCCAATGCAAATGTGTTGCATAATTCACAGTATCTTTCATTTCTCGCAATATGTGTTTATCTACCAATTTCAACAGGTAGCTTATGATATACGTATTTTTGTCAAACAAATTCTTAATCTATCAATTATCCTGACACCAGTGAGTCAGTCGAAATGCTAACTCCGCAAACGTGAGCACCAAAGAAAGCAAGGAGGCAAAGCTATTACTACCATTTTTAAGTGTTAAGTATGACCCGGTGGGTGATCGAACCCGCGACCTCCAAAAACTGAGGCGGTATCCACGAAATGCTGTTTAGAATTGATCAGAGTAGTTCTTTAAATGATAATCGAGAATATTATGAACTCCTGTCTATCTTTTTTACATTGTAAACCTGCTTTTTGCAACATAATTTAACAAGGTCTAGCAAGAAAGTAAAATGTCGAACGAAAATAATCTTTTCAGTACAATTGTGTTCTCAGCCAGATTGAAAGTTGAATAAGCAGAAGCTCTTATCATAAAGCATAAACCATTTCCCACAAGTCTGCAGACTTTGAAAAAATTTGGGCAAAACTATGGAAAACATCTGTTAATGTTAATATAATTGTTGAATAGAGTTGAAAACATTGTGGTAAATGAGAAAATTGCTCATCATGAGCAATTTCTCCTTTTGCTACAATGGTTTCAAATTCGTTTTCTACAGAAGTGTCAGAAAGCCCCTGTTTGTGGGAAAGGGAAACGGGATGTGTTATTGACATACTTTTCATAGGAATATTGACGTACTCAATTTTTAAAACTATGGAATTATCAAGTGATACATTTCACTGTTTATCTTTGACTTTATACATACTCCTACAACCAGCTTGGAAATATCTTGGACAAAATTGAAAAAATCTCCATAAATGGCTGTTTAATTATTTTAAAAGTATATAACATTGTCATCTTCTGCAGATGTGTCAAAATTTACAGTTGGGAAAAGGGTTAACGCATTCCAAATTATAAACGTTTCAAAGTCCTCTGCTGCAGAATTGTTGTATATGGGAAAGGGTTAAAACATAACAAAATAGAACAATTGTTTGCAAGACAAAGATCTTACACCGAAACAAACAGCCTTCTTCGGTATCGACATATCTTAAGGAACAATTGATTTTCAAATCATATCTTCAAGTCATCGGGTACAGATTTGTCAAGATGTTTAGAATGTCTCGTGCATGAAAACCCGGATTACAAAGGACACCATCTGAAAAGGATTTTTGTTTGTCCCATAATTTAACAATATCTTTCTTCACCGGTCTTCTTCATTGTGAAGAAATGGCGAAAATGGACACACTGGAAAATGTCACGATCAGCCTACTTACGGCATTCAAATAATTAGAGAATAACTGCTTTAATTAATGATAATATTGTTAAACAATATTCTTATAAACAACAATTGAAAACGTATGTAAAAGAACTGTGAATAAAGTTGAAAATATTGTGGTAAAAGGAGAAATTGCTAATAATGAACACTTGTTTGTTTTACCACAATAATGCAGAAGAAATCAGGAAGTGTCCATATGTGGGAAAGGGTTAAGCAACATGATCT
>JASEVX010000006.1:7393348-7425848 GCA_031761405.1 Serripes groenlandicus | reverse complement strand
GCGTGGTTATGTAAATTTTGAAGCATGCGCATTTTGGTTCCGATCAGATGCATGCGCAGTCTTAACATCCGGTCGAGTGGTTAAGGCGGGTAAACACGAATTTGAACATTGACGCTACATTTGCGAATATCGTAAGTAAATATTTCTCGATAACTTTTAATGCACATTTTGACTTTGCTGAACTGTACATGCGTATTTCGGCATTTCTTACGTACACTAGTCTCAATAATGAGCCGTGCACGATGCTTTTCTTCTCATTTGGACATTTATTGTGCATCGTAACCGGAGGCGAACAGTTAAAGATTCAACATCGCCTTCGAGCCAGTTATCTGGGGCCGGTTGTTCAACTTGTGGTTAAATTAAACCAATGGTTAAATTTAATCATTGGTTAAATATTTAATCTGTGGTTACTAAACCAATGGTTAAATTTCTGTTGCTCAACTTTGTTTAACCCAGTGGTTACGTAACCCATGGTTAAACATATAAATTTATCCCGATTTCCCACAATGCACAGCATACATTCTCTGAACATGGTTGAAAATGGCATCCATTTTTCTTCGCTAGAAATTAAAAATATCTGAAAAGACAGACCATTTTAACATTTCAATAAAATGTACCAATTATTGGTGAAAAATACGAAAGACTACATCATGGGTTCAACATTGATCAACACTTTTCTACAAGCAAGTTGTTGTTGTTTCTTTTTGACATAAAATTTGCGAGCTGACTTCATTTCCAAATATGATGACCAAAAACCTGTTTAGGAAGCATAGAGTGGACCATACTCGTAGAAAGATTTATCTAGATACTACATGAACACATGGGGATGATGACAATTGTCTGTACTGGACCTTTCTACAAAGGGGAACGATTTGCCGATGCGAATGATTAGATTGACAGACGAATGATTAGATTGACAGACGATGTAACACAGTCAAATCGGTCGAAACAAGTGACGAGCGATGAGGAATGATTATATTTAGATACAATAGCAGTAAAGATGGACTATTACGTGCACTTGACTGTATTTCAGAGAATTTCGGTATTTCCATTCAGGCATTCACCGGTGTGTGTAGTCCTTCAAAAAAAGCCATTGGTATGCTCATTTTTTATTTTGTTATTTATCATGCATGTATACGCGACGGTCGACCAATAATGACATGATGAAAAACGAGACCGAAATCTAAATTTTTTGGACTACGGTGTGTGAAAATCTCTTGTGGTCCGTCAGTGTTTGATTTTTTATGACTTATGGCATACTTTTCGAAAACCATAAAGTGGCAACTGTTTAAGTTTATGCCACTATTTAAACATTAGCAGGACTCGAATTTAAGCTCGCAGGAAATTTCAATTTGCGAGGTGAGATTTCAGGCACCAGCTTTTTTTTGACCGAATAATATGCATTTCTAACTCGATCTTTACAGAGTTTTTTCTTTGACAATTCACGGTAATTGCAGTGAATTTTTGAGATCTACCGAGAATACTTTCAGTTTTGCAATATTAGCGGAAGTTTACAATCGCATGTCTTGTGCGCATGCCTATTCAACGGCCCCAATATTGATGACGTTTACCACATACGTTTGGGCTTTTGGAAGTCTAAAATTAGTTTTAGTTTACATATCACAAATACGATTGGGCTGGAATGGTCACATGTATATTTGGGTTTCCCAACTTGTATTCTCTATGGCGATCGAAGAAATGGATGTTTCTGCACTTAAAGCACACCCTCTACATGATAAAAGGGGCCATGACATATTAAAAAACTATTTCTGTGTTTATATATTTACACTTTAGACCACAAATAACATTGATATCATAGAACTCTTCGACATTGATGAGCATAATTTTTTTTATGCAAAATAACAAGCTCACGGATTTAGGTCAATCACTGAAATATTGCAGCGTACATGTCATAAATTTTCAAAACATATGATCCTCAGCAGGAAAATAATTTAGAATGATACTAAGCAGGAATTGAGAATGATACTCTTGATTCCTGTTTTGAACTAAGTACAAAAATAGCTCATCAAGTTTCATGAATTACTTTTCTTCACAAACAAAGCCCACAAATACAAGGCTAGATTTTTTTTTAATTTAACTTTTGAACATTATTTTAATTCTCATTTTTGTTGGATTCGATCTTCACCAGAACACATTATGATCGATCCGCAAACCTGTATTAATTGGGGTTTGTTCTGTGAACTTTTTGGCATCACATGAGAGAGCTTTTTCCACAATAAGCATACTGGAGGTGATTTAAGGTTTGGTGCTGAAATACTTGATGTTATGATAAGAATTTAAGTTGCCCTTATAGAGAATATAACCCGAAAACCCGCTGTGACAAGATGGTGGTAGTCTGGCCTAAGACAGAAATTACCCGATATTCTGCCATTTGGAGACTGAAACAGAGCAACAGTGTCTAGACCATGCTGTATATCTGACAGTCTCAGCAGCTTCTTTACACAGCATAATTTGGGTCATGTTTACAAATACATTTACCAAAGCAGTATACGTACTGCACTTTTGTAGTTAGCATTGTGTTGCTTAATATTAATATTAAAGTTCTAATAAGTTCTCAAAAATGCAAGTTGTTTACTCATTTAGCAAGTAACAAAAAATAGCACTTGCGAAAAAATGCAAGTAGAAAATCTGGCTAAATTCAAGCCCTGATTAGATGTAAAAGCAGACACCCTGTGGTTATTTGATCCTTTATCTAGAACGCCACCTTACTGTTATAGCCTCTTTTCCTGTATTCATTTACTACTCTAGAATCGAAATTGCAATCATCAGAATTTGCTTGCAACTTCCATAAATATTTTTTTCAAGTGACAAATGATAATGACAGAAAATTTAAATCAAACAAATGTTTCCTATCACTCCGTTCAAGTCATTAAATTTCGTTATAAATGCACTTGGCTTGAGACCTCAGAAAAGGGCTCTTTACTTTAATACAGTGAAAACTAGGTCACTTGATCCTGGGAAACAGAGAAACTAAAACTGCCCAATGGTAGATCTAATGTAAAAATGGAGATTTAATATGAAACATGTCCAAATTTTAATGCGAAAAGGTCCGATTTTTTCAACTGAATGTTTCAAACAGCATTTTTTATTTATTAAAATGAATTGTGTAAGATTTTAGTGCACTGTTTGGTCAGATACATCAAGAGAAATGAATTGCTATGAAGTTCACACATTATCTAAATATGTGCAACTGTTTGCACCGATAAACATAGCCCCATTTTTCGATATTTTGACTTGGGGTGGACACACAGAAACAAAAAATAAACAAACAAAAATATGAGGGATACATTATCACAGTTACTGTTTTTGCATAACGTCAAACAGAACGAGAAGAACATTCAAGCATTGATAGGAAAGACGGATACTGCATGTAAACAGTTTAATTGCAGCTGACCCATTTGTAATGTGTTGACTCACTTTACACAATACTACTGTATACTAATTATTCTAGACTACAACAGCAAACATTTTTTTAAAAAAATAACGTATTTGACTGCAATTAAATTGTTGAATTTTAGCAGACTGTTAAAAATCAACAATTTAATTGCAGTCAAATACGTAGCTGCGATAACGTAGTCCTCACATTTCATTTTTGATTATTGTGTGAGGCCCGCAAAACACAATTTCAAAAGGGGGCTACGTTATCGCAGCTAGGATTCGTAGCCCCCGCAAGACACAATATCAAAAGGGGGCTACGTTATCGCAGCTATCAAATACGTTATTGTGTGTTTTCAATGCATTTAATGAAGTTATTTCCTTTGACAAAAGATCTGATTACCTAAAGTGCCTTGATGCATTATATTATGTTGCGAAACTGTGTAAATAAAGCTATTTTCTCTGTTGTTTATTTACATGGCCTGTATGGGGTTTCACTTTCAGAATGTTTACAAGTTTTACAGAAGTCTCTGTCTCAATCCTGTCATTTAGAAATAACTGGGCTCATACTCTGCTTCCATTTTATGCTGTGTTGTTATTTTAGATGTAAACATGAGAGAGAGATTAAAAGCCAAGGCAGATCTATCTTCATCAGCAGAGGGAAAATGCGAGGTGAAATTTATCAACACATTCATTGGTAAGTAGGTTTTTAGCTCACCTGAGCATCGTGCTCAAGGTGAGTTATTTTGATCCTAAGTTGTCCGTCAACATCTTCTCCTCAGTAACCAGTGGGTCAATCGGGCTGAAACTTCACAGAAAGCATCCTCCCAATGGTCTCACAAGAATTCCTTCAAATTTTTGGGATCCATTCAGAATTTTGGTTTCCATGGCAACGAAATGAAAAAAACTTAACAATTCATCTTCTCACAAACTCGTTGACCGATTTTCAAATTATTTTGTAGAAATGTTCCTTGGGTGACCCTCTATCAGATTCATTGAAGCCATGTTGATTGGTCGAAAAACATAGCTGCCAGGGGGGCGGGGCTATTTTGCCGTATATGGCTAATATATGGTGAAAACTAAAGAAATCTTCTTCTCCAAAAGTGTTTGGCCGATTTTCAAATAATTTTGGAGAAATGTTCCTTGGGTGACCCTCTATCTGATTCCTTGAAGCCATGTTGATTGGTCAAAATACATGGCTGCAGGGGGGTGGGGCTATTTTGCCTTATATGGATATGGTGAAAACTTAAAAAATCTTCTTCTTCAAAAGCGTCCAGACGATTTTCAAATAATTTTGAAGAAATGTTCCTTGGGTGACACTCTATCTGATTCCTTAAAGCCATGTTGATTGGTTGAAAAACATTGCCGCCAGGGGGAGGGGGGGGGCTATTTTGCCTTATATAGCTATAGTGAAAACTTAAAAAATCATCTTCTCCAAAAGTGTCAGGCCGATTTTCAATGATTTAATAGAAATATTCCTTGTGTGACCCTCTATCGATTCCTTCAAGCCATGTTGCTTCGTCTAAAAACATGGCTGCCAGGGGGTGGGGCTATTTGCCTTATATGGCTATAGTGGACCTTATCAGATTTCTTCAAGCCAAGCCAGGGTAGGAAACTACCAGGGTATGGGGCTTATATTGCTAAAGTAAAAAAAAACAGGTGAGCGATCCAGGGCCATCATGGCCCTCTTGTTTGTACTCTTTTGTGAGAATTGCAGTAAACTTCTGTAAGTTATATGAACAACCGAACTGGGGTCATTCTAATTTATTAATAATTTCAAGACATCAGTGTGGTCCACAATTACATTTTCAGCCAGGTAGTTCAAATGGTAGCATATCTTACTTGTGATCAAAAGGTCGCTTGTTTGAAACCCAATCAGGCCAAAATGTCTTTCCATTGAATATTTACCTTTCACCTGTGGTGCATGTGCGACAGTAGTCAGTGACTTAGAATAATGATTGTGATAGTACTGGTGTGATAACGCCAGGAAGCATGGGTAGGTGCACTGACCACTGGGATATGACCAAAGATGTTGAAACTGGTGTAAAACACTAAACAGACAAAGTTATCCTTGATAAGAGATTCAGGGCTCTCTGTTAATAGACAGAACCTACCTAACTTTAGCAGATCTGGTTATCAGGAATGATGGCATATGCATGTACTTCTAATTAGCGATGATCGATTATAATCGATAATTGATCGGAACAGCCCCAGATTTTTGATAATCGATTATGATTCTCCATAAGCGATTATCGGGAAAAGAATTTAAAATTTGGACAAATTTTATACTTGAATTTGTTAGAAACCTGTTAAATAGTGGCAAATTTGGCAATCTGTTATGATTTTAATACATTAACATTTTAATAATTGATAGATAACTGAGCTCATAATTTATACTGAACATGATAGCATATACCAGGCTTATTACCATCATATGAATAGAGACGTTCAACTGATTATTCAACCGATGTCTCATCGGTTGGGGCATTCTGATAGTAACCGATTATAATCGTTAGTAAAAATGGAACCGATTGCCCATCACTACTTCTAATGATCTTTTGTTCACCACTGCATTCACAAAACTTATCTCTCTTATATTTGCAATGCAATCAAACTATTTGTTTGGTCACTAAAATTCTGAATAAGTATTGTCACTTGGGAATACTCACAAATGCATGTTGTTGTAAGTTTACAATAGCAGTATTTATTCTAGGCAGGTTGATGGGGGATTCCCCCATTGAATTGATAAATCTCCCAATATTTTTGTTGGAGTGGGAAACATTTTATAGACAAAGAAGGACAAATACCAAAATTTCAGAACAACCTTCATTTCTGGTTAAAAATCCCCCACCATTTTGGAATCCTAGAGTAAACACTGCAATAGTAAGGGACATTTGACTTGGAATTTTCCATGTCAGGTCAGGCTTGATTATGTAAAATGTTTTTCTTTTTTTTTCTTTAAAACTAGGTCAGTGTTCTGCCCAAGGATTATTCAAATCTGTGGGACACTGGAATTTTTTAACTCAAAATTTAAGCCATTACTAAATAACCACCACTTTTTACATCTCTATATTTGCAGTCTCATGGTGGAAAACATTGTGGTAAAAGGAGAAATAGCTCATTAGGAGCAATTTCTCCTTTTCCCAAAATGTTTTCTACCCTTTATAAAGTGGGACCATAGGGTTGCAAAAATATGAAACATTTTCAAACTTAAATCTCGCCCTTGGCAGAACCCTGCTAGGTGTAAATATTGCTTGTCCCTATCTCAATCCGCAATAGTGGAATCTCTGAGGTAAGTTTACCTTTAAACAAAAGCATCCTGTCTTTTACTTAAGGTCGGGGTGTGTTTGTCAAGGAAGACATACAGAAAAACCAGTTTCTAATGGAGTACAAGGGGCAATTATTACAGACAGACAAAGATGGTGGTGATGATGAAACCTTCAAATTTTATTTTAGACATAATAACAGGGAATGGTGGTAAGTTTAACTTTGCACTGCATTTTTTTCTGTCGACAAAAGGCTTACAATTAATGAATTTTGAGGTATTTTGCAAACATAGACACTAAATACTTTAAAGTGGACATAAACTTAAATAGTACTTAAAAAATGAAATGCAAAACATGTGGCCAAAGGAGATATTGCTCAATATAAGCAATATCTCCTTAGGACACACTGATGTGTTGAAGTCATCTGCTACACAGTATGCTGTCACTAGGCAGTGAAGAGCTTAGTTGGTATTAAATTGATGAGTTTAAGAGGTGTGCACACCTCTGGCCTCATGCAACTTCTAAACCTACCAGTTAATGCTGTTTTTAAGTCAAATTGCCCATGAAGTCAGTGTTCCCCATCCAAAGGACCACAGGTTTTACATTATGAATACAAAATGAACGCTTTCATAAATTTATGCCCCCTTTTGGACTTCTGGTTAAAATTTTGCGTGCAAGCTTGTATCTCTGTAATTACTATTAGGTATTGACTTAAAACTTCACACATGTATTTGGGGTCATATTGTAAGCACATATGCCAAGCTCTATAACTATGACTTACATTTTAGCAGATTTATGCCCCTTTTTGGACATAGAAAATTCTGGTTAAAGTTTAAAGTTTTGCGTGCAAGCTTGGATCTTTCTAACATGCTGTACTTAAAGTGATTCTTCTTTAAAAGTGAATTGCGCATGCTGTCCAGTGACAGCTGTTGTTCATCCAGTCAGTCTTCTTTAAGACTGTTCAAAAAAGGCCCCAACAAGGGGTAATTTTTTATACAAGGCTTTTATAAGACTTCTGAATGGAACAGGTTGCCTTGGATGAGTAATCTAGGGCTAAGATTATCCCTTGTTTTTCAAGCCATGGCTAGAACCTTGGATGTTCATATTGTGGTTTCAGACACCTGATAGTGATTTTTATGCCCCGAAAGGGTTCTGGGGCATAATAGTGATCAAACAGTCTGTCTTTATGTCTTGCCGTCCGTCCCGCCTTTTGTTTTTCAAGCATAACCATTATTAACCGCTCCATGGATTTTAATCAAACTTTGCAGAAATGATCCTTGCGTGAAGCTCTTCCAATGTTTGTTTAAATCTTGCCCCTGGGGTCAGTATCTGCCCCACCCCAGGGGTCACAATATTTATGTAGTGAAAAATCTGAGAGGCCTAGAGCTTTGATATTTTGTATGAAGCATCATCTAGTGGACCTCTATTCATGACTCTGGGGTCAGTATCGGCCCCACCCAAGTGGTCAGAAGATTACATAGACTTATATAGTGAAAACTTTTAAAACCTTCTTGACCCGAACTAAAAGTCCAAGGGTTTTGCTATTTGGTGGACCTCTATCAAATATGTGGAGGTTAAATCAATATTAAGTATGCTAATTTATATTTAGCTATCTATTTATAGAGTGGATGCTGGATTCAAACCAGATTCAAGATGGTTGCTTGTTATTGGACAAGGCACATTTTCCTTAGACTAGTATTGGTTTGCAACCCAGAGTCCGTGAATAAATGTTCTGTCACCATGATATAACTGAAATAATGTTGAAAAACGGCTTAAAACCCAACCAAACAATGAAATAAACTAAGCTAGATTCAGGAAGTGCAGCGAGATGCATTGTCCCCGTAATGTTTCGTGACAATGACACAAACTAAACACTTGAAAAACATATTTTATTAATGCAAGTTAACGTATCAAAATTGCAGTGTTTAGTGGGCAAGTTTGTTCAAATTATTGGCATTTACTATCTATATTTTATATCGGATATGCTATTTCATATAAAGTTGCATGCCAGATTCAAGTGACTATATCGCTAAATGCAGTGGAACACATAGGTAAAAATGAAAATCGGGAACCAGACGATGAGTAAACACATTTACAGAATTGATTACAGAACTATTTTTAGCTCTACTGGCCGAAGTCCAGAAAAGCTTATGGGATGGTGTGTTGTCCGTCGTCCGTCACACATTTGTACCAGTTGAAGTGAAACTAACACAGCTTATAAATGATAATAAGAACTAGGTCCCATATGAAATTGAGCAAAATACGATGTTAGGGTCAGGTATTATGTGCCCCTGAATTTCAGATGAATAGCATATTTGACTTTATTTACGTGATAAAAGCCACAAATATGCACCTATTGAACTGAAATTCATACAGCCTATAAGATAAAATGAGAGCTTGGTTCCTTTTAAAAATGAGCAATATCGGATTACTCCATCAGATGTGTGCCCTTGAATTTCATAAATATTACATATATTTGATCTTGTTTATACAATAAAAGCCACTATTTTTTACCGATCAAAGTTAAATTCACACAGCTTATAAATGTTAATTAGAGCTTGATTCCTTGTCTATGTCTATGTTTATGCAATGCAGAGAACACGATGACAGTAGAGCGTCTCTGGCCCTCATGGGCCTCTTGTTTCCGTAATGTTATAATGCAGTGGTAATTCGGATGATAAGTAAAATAATATTCGTCTTAACTTGTTTCTAATACCCCAAAGTTTAATATCTCTGTTTTTAACTCTTCATCACCTGAAGACGCATATAGTCGTCATTGCAGCAGACATCTTTTGAAAATATTGTGGCCAAAGGAAATATTGCTCAAATTGAGCAATATTTCCTTTGGCCACAATGTTTATAACTTTATTTCATAGAATTATTAAAATGTTTTGAGACCTTTAAGATTTGTGTTCATATGTTTGAAAAGTCGTCTGCTGCCAATTTGGTTCAGCGAATGGTTTACATGGACCTACTTTGTAGAGCGCGATATCCTCTGGCAAAGAAAATGTTTAAATTTTGAACATATCACTACACCACATATATTCGAGGCCTGATTCGACCTGGCGATATTGGGCGAGGTGTTCCAAATGGTCGTAATGTTACGTTGTGTCCAAGAAGTTGCAATTGCTTATTGCAGACGGTATCTCGGTCTTTGTTAAAAAAATGGCCGTAGAGATTGGACAGCTTTAGTATGGAATTATCAGTAAAATAGAGTATGGAATAGAAAGATTGCGGTAGAGATTTGGTTACGATGTTGTTATAATTGTTGTACTCAATCTCATGGGTGGCTCATAAACCTTAGCCTATCGTTTCACATCTTATAATGATCATATCGGATGGAAAATTAGCTGATTTTACGGGGTCTCATGTCGTTGTCAATGTCCCTTTCTGTAAAAGATACGTCGCGGAGAGCCCTAAACATAATAGAATAGTAATTTTTAGCTGGCCAAAGGCCAGAAGGGCTTATGTCGTGGCGATTCGTCCGTCGTCCGTCCGTAAACAATTTCTTGTTAACACGATACAGTCTTCAGAGAGCTCGGTTCCTTTTGAAAACCAGCCAGATCCGCCCCATGCATGACAGGATTATGGCCCTTGAAATGGTCAAAATTGCTATAAAAGAGCTTGTTAACACGATACAGTCTTTATTTTGTATTGTATCTCAACCAAACTTATACAGTAGTTAGATATCCATGAGAGCTTGATTCCTTTCGAAAACATGCCAGATCCGCCCAATGCATGACTGAATAATGGCCCTTGAAATTGTCAAAATTGCTATAATAGGGCTTGTTAACATGATACAGTCCTTATTTTTTATTGTATGTCAATCAAACTTATACAGTAGTTAGATATTCATGAGAGTTTGGTTCATTTCTAAAAAACGGCCAGATCTACCCATGCATGGCTGGATTATGGCCCTTGAAATTGTCAAAATTGCTATAATACAGCTTGTGAACACAATAAATAGAGCTTCCATTTAATATCTAATCTTCACCAAACTTAGATGGTATTTGAATAGTGATGACATATTGGTTCCTTTTGAAACAAGCCAGATCAATGCCAGTAGAGCATAGGCCCTCATGGGCCTCTTGTTTAGCTCTACTGGCCAAAGGATATCCATGAGAGCTCGGTTCCTTTCGAAAACTAGCCAGATTCGCCCATGCATGACTGGATTATGGCCCTTGAAATGGTCAAAATTGCTACAAAAGAGCTTGTTAACACGATACAGTCTTCACTTTTGATTGTATCTCAACCAAACTTATACAGTAGTTAGATATTCATGAGAGCTCGGTTCCTTTCGAAAACCATGCATGACTGGATTATGGCCCTTGAAATTGTCAAAATTGCTATAATAGGGCTTGTTAACATGATACAGTCCTTATTTTTGATTGTATCTCAATCAAACTTATACAGTAGTTAGATATCCATGAGAGTTCGGTTCATTTCTAAAAAACGGCCAGATCTACCCATGCATGGCTGGATTATGGCCCTTGAAATTGTCAAAATTGCTATAATACAGCTTGTGAACACAATAGAGCTTCCATTTACTATCTGATCTTCACCAAACTTAGATGTTATTTGAATATTGATGACATATTGGTTCCTTTTGAAACAAGCCAGATCAATGCCAGTAGAGCATAGGCCCTCATGGGCCTCTTGTTTTGTCAATGATTTGCCACTAGTACTATTTTTAGGTCACCTGAGCTTGAATGCTATGGCAAGTAAATTCAAGGGATTTATAGTTCAAAGACATTGAGCAATTTCTCCTTTTCGCCCCAAAACTTTTCCTTAGACATGGTCACATCTATGATCTACCACAGACATGCAAAAAGACAAAGATGTGTGGTAATGGGTTCAAGGCAACCATAGCCTTTTTGAACTATTCTAGGCAGTGAAGATTTGTACAGAGATAAGGGGTGCATTGCTTGATGACAAAATCTCTTTTGTTGATGTTTTCAGCATAGACGCTTCAAAGACACAATGCACAGCAGCTATGGTAAACGACATAGACAAAGAAACAAATGCAAATTGTAAGATGGTCAAAAGGACAGACAACGATGGCCAACCCAAGCTGTGTCTCTTTGCCACAAAATATAACAAAAGTGGGTCAGAGCTTCGATATGATTATGGTGTTACCAATGCTCCATGGAGAAAACAAAAGGTTCAGTACATAATTTGTTCATAAATTTATAATATTCAACCTTTGTGATAGATACTGCATGATGTAGGTTACATAAACTTGACATAAGCATTCAAAGTAAAAAGGTGGGCGACAGTGGTCTAGTGGTAGAGCATTGGCCTCTAGTACCAAAGGTCCCAGGTTCGAATCCCGGCAGCATCAGGTGAGAATTTTCAGAGTCAGACTAACCCACATTTTCGGCACGAGTACTGGTTCAGTATCCAGGAAGCAGACATCGAGAGTGATTAATATGAGCTTATAGCTGGTTTCGCAATCGGTGTAAATAAATAAGTTTAAACTAAAGTAAAAAGGGGAACAAAAATCAAAGATTTAAAAAAATGAATTGCAGTACCCATGAACCTTCAACAGGAATATACTAAACAAAATTAGTATGTATAGTGAATGTGGGCTTTCTCTATCTTTGAGAAAGGTTCATTTATATTTTGAAGGGGTCCCATGACCTCCTCCAGATGAACAATGGATAGGATTTACTGTAATGAAATATGTAGCTGGCTAAATTGTGGCAAAAGACAGCACAATCCCTTTACTTTGTTCTTTGAACATTATCCAGGGCTACGCTTTTTAAAAAGCATTTGGGATATTGCTATTGCTTCCATCCTTCCATTACGATATCTCATAAACCAAAGGACAGAATTAAAACAAATTTGGACTGTACCTTGCTAACTGTTACATCATGATGTGCAAAAGCAGGTTTATTTTTTGACCCTACCCCTAGGGGCCCTGGGTAGGGGTCAAAAGGTCAAATATCAATAAAATTCTTTTACATAGCCAATTGGAAAAGATTTTGATGCCACATTTTGCACATATACCTCTGTAATAATGACTGTGTAACATATGGAACAGGATTTAGGTTCTGATTCCTGGGTCATGCCCTGAGGGTAAGACTGGGGGTGGGGGTTGTCAAGAATTAATTTTTACAGAACATGGTCATATAACATATCAAGTTCAAGGGGATAAAGAGTAGATTCATACAAAAAGGTTAAGCCCTTGGGTCAGATGTCGGCGGGGCTAGGGAGGTGTCATATGCTGTCTCGGTGTGGGGATTTGCTATGGCATGCTCAACTCTATTTTTGTTATTAGATCTCCTGAGCCGAAGACTGAAGGTGGATCTATTCTGATCACTTTGTGTCCGGCGTTAACTTTAAGCTTAAAATATCAACTCCTTCTAAACCACAAGGCTGATTGCAATCAAACTTCACAGAAATGTTCCTTGGGTGAAACTCTTTCAAAGTTGTTCAAATGGTTCTATTCTGTTCAAAATTCTGTTTGCTATGGCTATTTCAATATTATTTTTTTTTAAAAATGAAAAATCTTCTCACAAACCGCTTGGCCTAGAGCTAAGATATTTGGTATGGAGCATCATCTAGTGGACCTCTACCAAGAATGTTCAAATCATGCCCCTGGGGGGGTAAAAATTGGCCCCACTCCGGGGGGTCAAAAGTTTTACATAGACTTATATAGTGAAGACTGTAAATATCTTCTTGACTCAAACAGTAAAGCCGAGGGTTACCAAATTTGGCGTGTAGCATCATCTAGTGGACCTCTACCAAGATTATCCAAATTATGCCCCTGGGATTAAAACTGGCCCCACCCCAGGGGTCAGAAGTTTTACATAGACTTATATAGTGAACAAATTTAAAAATCTTCTTGACCCAAACTGTAATGCCCAGGGTTACCTCATTTGGTGTGTAGCATTGTCTAGTGAACGTCTACCAAGATTGTTCAAATCATGGCCCTGGGGTCAAAATTGGCCCCGACCCGGGGGTCAGAAGTTTTACATAGGCTTATATAGTGAAAACTTTAAAAATCTTCTTGACCCAAACCGTAAGGCTGAGGGTTACCAAATTTGGTGTATAGCAGTGTTTAGTGGACCTGTACAAAGATTCCTCAAATCATGCCCCTGGGGTTAAAACTTGCCCCACCATGGGGGTCAGAAGTTTTACATAGACTTGTATAGTGAAAACTTAAAAAAAAAATTGACCCAAACTGTAAGGCCCAGGATTACCAAATTTGGTGCGTAGCATCGTCTAGTGGACCTCTACCAATGTTGTTCAAATCTTGCCCCTGGGGTCAGAAGTTTTACATGGATTCATATAGTGAAAACTTTAAAAATCTTCTTGACCCAAATTTGTTTAGCATTGTCTAGTGGACCTCTACCAAGATTGTTCAAATCATTTTGCTATTACACAATCACTCAGGTGATCGATTTAGGGCCATCTTGGCCCTCTTGTTAATCAAAAGTTTTCAAGTTCATGACTGACATGGCAAAATTGTGAATCGAACTGAAGTAGATTTATATGGCTAGAGTAAAATAAATGTTTGGTTCCATCCCTTTTTTTTCAGAAAAATAATTCAAGACCAGTGTTTTATCCAGAACCATGTAATTACCTTCCCATTGTTTATGTTCATCATTTTTGAATAAGGAGAGCTGTTCTACTCACCAAGCGTTGGCGTTTGCATAATGCTATATATATATGTGTGTGTGTGTGTGATCAAGTTTTGAGTGCAATATCTCTGTATGTCAATAATTACAGAAGATATCCACTTGAAACTTCACACATGGTTTCTGTGTCGTAATTTAAGCACATAGGCCAATCCTCATGACTCTGACATGAATTTACACAGAATTACTAGATCAAATAACTTCTTGTTTTGTATGCAACATTACAGCTATCAGTGCTCTGCCAAGAATTATTCAAAGCTTGGACAATTGTCCCACCAGGCTGAAAAAATAGGGGATATTGGATTTTTTTTACTTGAAATTTGAAATTCAAGCCACTGTAACTATGTTATAGCGCTATCCTTTATAAAGCTATATCCATTATAGCACTATAGGATTATGTCTCCCAAATTATGTTACAATTATGCTAATTATGCTATGTTTTCAAATGATTATACTGTGGTCTTTTATAACGCATTTCATTTCATGTATCCCAGAAATAGCACTAATTTAGTGATGGGCTGATGATTGATTATAATAGATAATTGATTGGAACAGCCCCAGATCGTCACTAATCGATTATTGGAAAAAGAAATTAAAATTTGGATAGATAACTGAGCTCTTAAAAAGTTAAAAACTGAACATGATGGCACAAACCAGGCTAATTACCCTCATATGAACAAAGGTATTCAACTGATTATACAACCAGTGTCTAATCGGTGAGGGAATTCCGATTTTAACCGATAATCAGTAGTAAAAATGGAACCAATTGCCCATCACTAAGTGCTATAAAGGAGTTGCTCATGAGTAATTTCTCCTTTTTCCAAAATATTTTCTGCCCTTTATAATGTTGGGACATATGTCTTATAGGGTTGCAAAAATAGGAGAAATTTTATATGTAATGTTGAAAAATGTCTTAGAATCTCACTCTTGGCAGAACCCTGAGTTATGTAACATTTTTGCTGTAACACCAAATAGTTTTAACAGTAGAATCCAACAGTCAGAATAGTCAAGCACATTGTCCACAGACAGCTCTTGTTTTTGTTTGTTTGACTGTTTCATTGTTTATGTTCTTTTGTGAGCTCACAGGAGTATGAATTGGTCAAGGTGAGCTATTCTGATCGGTCTGTGTCGTCGGTCGTCCGTTTTGCGTTGTGTGTCAACAGATGGTTATGAACACATTTTCAGCCTAATCAATTTCAAACTTGGTCAGAATGATGGTCTTGACAAAATCTTAGTCAAGTTCGAAACTGGGTTATGTGGGGTGAAATAGAAATAGCTTGTGAACGCTCTAGAGGCCACAGCTTCTGCCTAATCAACTTCAAACTTGGTCAGAATGATGACCTTGACAAATCTGGGTTCTGTGTGTCAAAAAGTAGGTCACAAGGTCAGAATGAAGTTCTTGACAAATTTTCGGTCAAGTTTGAAAGTGAGTCATGTGGTGTCAAAATGTAGGTCACAAGGTCAAATCATAGAAATGGCTTGTGAACACTCTAGAGGCCACATCTTCAGACTTATCAACTTCAAACTTGGTCAGAATGATGACCTTGACTAAGTCTTGGTCAATTTGAAACTGGGTCATGATGGGTCAAAAACTAGGTCGCTATGTCAAATCATAGAAAAAGCTTTTGAACACATATTTTCAGCCTAATCAACTCAACCTTGTTTAGAATGATGTCCTTGACAAAATCTTAGTGTAGTTCGAAACTGGGTCATGTGGGGTCAAAAAGTAGTTTTTGTCTCCCCTGCGACTTTAGTAGCAGGGGGGACTAAGGCATAGCTTTTCCAAGTTTTGTGTTTTGTCTTTTTCTCTAAAACCACTAGGGGTGTTGAATTGAAACATCACACATGCTTTTGGGGTGTATAGATGCAGTTCCTGGCCAAGTTCCATAATTCTGACATGCATTTTGCAGTTCTCATCTGATTCTTTTACGCTTGCACAGCGATGAGAGCTAGGAACCCATGAAAAATGAGCAACATCGGATCATACGGTTTATAATTATCTCCCCTTTAATTTGTGAAAATTGTTAAATTCAGCTTGTTTATCTGATAAGAGTCCACATTTTTATTCAAACTTGCACAGTATGTTTATATTGATCAGACCTTGAATGCTATTGAAAATGAGCAACACTAGATCATTAAAGGAATTATTGCAGGAATTATTGCCCCTTGAATTTGTGGAAATTGTTAAATTCATCTTGTTTATGCAATAAAGTTCACAGTTTTCAATTGATTTTTTTCAAACTTGCGCAGTATGTTTATATTAATGTGAGCTCGGACCCTTTTGAAAATGAGCAACATCGGGTCATTAAGTCAGGAATAATCTCCCCTTGAATTCATGAAAATTGTTAAATTCAGCTTGTTTATTATGCAATAAAGTTCAGTTTTCATCAGATTGTCTTCAAACTTGCACAGTAGGTCTACTGGCTGAAGGCTGGAAGAGTGTATGTCATGGCTTTGTAAAGAAATAGGGTGACTATTCATTATATAGGTGCACATTTGTACAACTACCAAACCGTAAGACTGCATTACTAAGATATGCCAGCCAGTAGAGCGACTCAGGCCCTCATGGGCCTCTTGTTTAGTATCTAATATTTAAAACTGAGACTTAAAAATGGCTGTACCTCTTTATAAATGCTCAGTTTCCACTTTGTGTGTGCAGCTGTATTATACCTCAGAAGGTATGAATGTCATACTGTTGTGTGCAGTTGAAAGATACCTCAAAATGGAGGTGTGATCATGTTTTTGTACATCTATCTTTTTCATGATATTTTTCTAACAGCTAACAGTAATGTGTGCAGTGCAGAAAACCCTTGTGAATTCAAAGTGTTTTTAGCTCTACTGGCCAAAGGCCAGAAGGGCTTATGTCGTGGCGATTTGTCCGTCATGCGTGCGTGCGTCTGTCCGTCCGTCCGTAAACAATTTCTTGTTAACACGATACAGTCATTGTATCTCAACCAAACTTATACAGTAGTTAGATATCCATGAGAGCTCGGTTCCTTTCGAAAACCAGCCAGATCCGCCCATGCATGACTGGATTATGGCCCTTGAAATGGTCAAAATTGCTATAATAGAGCTTGTTAACACGATACAGTCTTCACTTTTGATTGTATCTCAACCAAACTTAAACAGTAGTTAGATATCCATGAGAGCTCGGTTCCTTTCGAAAACCAGCCACAGATCCGCCCATGCATGACTGGATTATGGCCCTTGAAATGGTCAAAATTGCTATAATAGAGCTTGTTAATACGATACAGTCTTCACTTTTGATTGTATCTCAACCAAACTTATACAGTAGTTAGATATCTATGAGAGCTCGGTTCCTTTCGAAAACAAGCCAGATCCGCCCCATGCATGACTGAATTATGGCCCTTGAAATTGTCAAAATTGCTATAATAGGGCTTGTTAACATGATACAGTCCTTATTTTTGATTGTATCTCAATCAAACTTATACAGTAGTTAGATATCCATGAGAGTTTGGTTCATTTCTAAAAAACGGCCAGATCTACCCATGCATGGCTGGATTATGGCCCTTGAAATTGTCAACATTGCTATAATACAGCTTGTGAACACAATAGAGCTTCCATTTACTATCTGATCTTCACCAAACTTAGATGGTATTTGAATATTGATGACATATTGGTTCCTTTTGAAACAAGCCAGATCAATGCCAGTAGAGCATAGGCCCTCATGGGCCTCTTGTTTTTGATTGTATCTCAATCAAACTTATACAGTAGTTAGATATCCATGAGAGTTTGGTTCATTTCTAAAAAACGGCCAGATCTACCCATGCAAGGCTGGATTATGGCCCTTGAAATTGCTAACAGTAATGTAGCTGAACATTTGTACGAAAACCCTTGTGAATTCAAAGTGTTTTTTAGTATCTAATATCTAAAACTTGAGATATAAAAATGGCTGTACCTCTTTATAAATGCTCAGTTTCCACTTTGTGTGTGCAGCTGTATTATACATCAGAAGGGATGAATGTCATACTGTCGTGTGCAGCTGATATATACCTCAAAATGGAGGTGTGATCACTTTTTTGTACATCTACCTTTTTCATGGTATTTTTTCTTTACAGCTAACAGTAATGTAGCTGAAAATCTGTTTGAAAAACCCTGCCAAGATGAGGAAGCATTAGGTGATTTTTGCCCTAGCCAGTCTAGCCTTCCAGGACAAGGTAATGCTTACATTATATTACAATTATTAGGCTGAATGTGCACTGTACTAAAATAAGGATTTACAGAGAAAAACATTGGTATTGTTGCAAATTTAATTTACATTGGAAAGCTGTGATCTTGTAGGGCATGCAGCTTAGGGCTTTGCAGTGTAAGTCTTCAAATGCTAAATTAATCATTTGAATCAAGAAAACTGAATTTGTTCCATGTGTTTTCTCATTATAATGACTTTAAATTGTGCAGCTAAGGCACACGTTACATGAAGTTTTGAGCACAGAATAAATCTTGCCAGTGCGAGCCCTGCACATATCTGGCAACAACTTGTATCTTCCGGCTTAAGTTTAGTTTGAAAAGCTGTACCTGCTGAATAAATGTTCAGAAGTTTCTGCTGTGTGCTGGCTGTTGTATTATACAGTACAGCTCAAGGGTTTTTTTCCAAAAACCCTCACCCCGAGGTTGAGGGGGATATCGATAAAATGATAAACCGCCGGCGTTAAGTCGCTCCCCCGGCTTAACCCTGCGTTTTCCAGGTATTTCAGATATGTGCCCGCTGGAGAGGGATTGCAGAGTTCCCTCCTCAGAAAGTGTTAAATGGGAGTGGCCTATATTTCTTCCGCGGAGCCACCGCGAATCCCCCGCAGAAAAATGCGAATGGGTGTGTTTTAATTGTATCCGATTATATATTATGTTAACTATTCTGTATTGTTTACTCTGCTTCCCAAAATAGTTAATTTTGCAGGCATATGCATCACGAGCGATTGTTTACTTTTCAAAAAAATTGCTCGCCAGATTGATTATTCTGCATGGCGAGTGTTAATAATAAAAAAATCAATATATTGCAATTTAATTTCAATAATAATTACGTTCTTTCTCAAGTTCCTCGAGATAAAATGTTTTAGATGACGTTCCCTCTTTTCATTGTCTTTTAACTTGTGTTACTATATTTCATATTGTAACCCATTTCCATTAATCCGAACCAGAAGTCTGTAAACGCATCTACAGGAGTCGATTTATGATGTAATTACGGACGGAAGAGAGAACACTAAAAAGGGAGCGACTTCTACGTCTCTTAAAATATGACCCCCTACTCAAATATACATGTATACTGCTAATTTTCAGGTCATTACATGTTTCCTCGGATATTAGCAAACCAATGGCTAAATCAAATAATGACAATTGAGTCAGATCAGATAAATCACTGTTACTAAATGTACCATGTACACTGTAGACCTGGATTTGTATGCGCATATATGTGCAAACTTGACTCATCATGTATATATACGAGTATGTTTTATATGCTGAAACAAAGACCAAAACAAAGAAACACTGGAACAGTCGCTAAAATACCTTACTTGAATACTTTAAACATTGAGTTGTCTGAGCTCTATTGCGATGAAATCTGCATGTGCATATTGCAAACATTTATAATCAAATTCATTGTTCTACAGCATAATTGAGAAATAAAGCCTTACCTTTGAGAATGATAATCCTATTTTTACATTCACATACTATTAAGATCAACACGATTATGATAAATCCATTAACAAATTTATATTCATTTACCAAATCAAACAAAAATCACTTTTATACGACACTACATTGAAGACAAATGAATCGCGAAACAAATTTGTTTCAATATAAACATTATTGTTTGCGAGTAAAGGGTGTAGCACTTTATAAAGCATGTGACAGATGAAAAACGTGTGATATATTTTGTGTTGGTTGTCAGGCTGATTGAAAGACGGTGACTTGCATATAGATCACAGGACATTGTTTTTATTGACCCGACTAACCAGCAGATAATCTGACAGTTTGTTTCGTCGTTTAAATAACATCGTTTTTTGGCAAGCAAATTTCATACATATATACATACATTTTATAAGATTCGGCTTAAAACTTGCATTTTGCTATTTTCAATAGAAATATGTAAAAGAAATTTATCTATCTCCCCTAAAAAACACAAAAGATATTAGAACAATGTAAAACGACAACATAAAGTATATATGATCAAAGTTCTATATAATTTGTTTTTAGCGTAGGCAGTGAAGTGTAGATCGAAACCACTATGCGTATTCACGCAGGCAATCTAGAAATTACTTCGAACTATGTACAACAACATTGGGTAGCATGAATGTGCGTGCTGATCTCTATATATACATTTAGCAAATGCCATAACTTTGGGTGCTCTTAATCATGATTGTTTGCAGTGTTGAGATATGTGAATTGGCCGCCGTAATTTGACTGAACAATTGTTGAAAACGACGTTTTATCCCAATTAATCAACATTGAGCATTGCTAAAAGCATATGATGAAATGCTCATTTTAAAAATAAACGGAAACTTTTATGAAATCATTTAATTCGGAGTAGAGATTTCAAATATATTCCAATAGTCTGCATGTTTAAACTAATTGTATCCAAAATATAGGTCCTGTTTCTGGTTTATATTTATTTACGTTTACCAATATATGCCTGTATCATAAGCCTCGAACAAAGGACCTGTCCCGAAGAAAGCTAGGAAACACATGAGTATCTGAACTGGCCGCCGTGATATGACTGAATATTGTACAAACGGCGTTAAGCTTTTCTTACTGTAATGCGATTAATTAAATCCTGCACAGGCAAGAACAAATAAAACATGCACAAAACAACCGCTGTACACTAGTTCAGAGCGAGTGTATGAGAAAAGGAACAAGCTGTGTTAAGTGTATGTTCAGATTGTCTTGTGAACCTGGTCAGTGTAATCAGAATCTACAAAAGTTGACAGTTTCGTCTAACAATCTTGTAAGTTATATATGAGCTGTGTGCATCCCTGCTCTGGATCTAAACTTTTCACAAAAGCCAACTTTTAACTTGTGACATGCACAAGCTCATAATATCCTCATCTTTTAGAAGTGTCTAGTGACTTTGGGTATTGTTGATTTGACATCAAAGTTATTTTTGCATTAAATAAGGAATCAACGTTTCTGTTAATGTTGTGTTTTTGCCATTTATGACTGTATAGCAGGTTGCAACAGGTTGCTGGTGTACATACACTATACTGTTCGAATTGGCACCAATATCCCCTAACACGCCTCATTTATAGGTTATATTTTGTACCTGTGCATAGTGGACTTCGTTTAGATATGCATACAGTAAAATAAAACATCATGGAACAAGCTGGTGTATCTTAAAATTGCCATCTGATACGTCGACTATCTTAAACAGATCCAAGTTACATCATAAACCGGTGCGTGATCGCTCAATGAATATGTATACTTGATATACATGTATGCAGCAGACGACATATAACATATCTACGTAAAACTTCGTGATATTACAATAAATAGAAGCTTAATTATTGAGCCCCGATAACTCAGTCGGTAGCGACGCAGGCTGTAAATCCATGGGTTGTGAGTTCGAATACCAGCTCCGCCAACATTTTCGAAGTTTGACGAAACGTCACTCGTGTTTCACCAATGGGCTAACAGTCAATTTGGAAAAGCAGCCAGCTACTTTTGATGTATGTTGTAAGTAGAACTGGTAGCTTAAGTACGTGAACTGGCACGCGTGATATACTGATCAATAGTTGAAAACCGCGTTAAGCGCTAATGAATGAATCAATATTGAATAAAGTTGAAAACATGTGAAATTTTACATTTTGTCACAATGTTTTTCATAAGTCATCTGCTGTAGAGGCGTCGACAGCATCTGTATGTGGTAAAAGGGCAAACTAGTTTCCCGGCATACCAAACACTTTAAAAAACGTATTAATGGGTTCCATCCTACGCGCTAATAGATGCGGTAAAATATATGTTATCGTGTCAGGGTAAAAAAAATCGTGAGTATTGGTAACTTAACAATACAATACCATGATCTAACTGAAATACAGTTGAAAGTCATCTACAGAAAGTCTGGGTAAAGGGTTGACATGTGTTGTAATAAACAGCCACTTTATGTTAATCTGTATTAAAGAGTGGTATATCTCAAAAGTAGGTTGGTTAATCAGCGTGACAATATTATATGTATAAAGATAATTCCGGAAAAACAAGCGCATTTTTATTAACTGTGCATCATTAAACATCGTGTAAAAGAGTGACTTAAAATAAATGATTTTTAAAATATCTGCCGTTCTGAACTATATTTACATTTCATCTTCAATTCATAGATGGTGTCATTCGTCTTCCACCAATGGGCTTAGTCTACGTGGAAAAGCAGCCAGTTGCTTGGGAAGATTTGTGTGGAGTACTGGTGTGAGAAACCCAGGAAATGCATGAGTAGGAGAACTGGCCGCCGTGATATAACTGAGAAATTGTTAAAAATGGCGTTAAACCCCAATCAATCAATCAATTCATAGATCATTGTCCTGTAATATGGTCACATCATGGTCCTAGCTACTTAACTGTTTACAACCTATTTAAAAAGGCTAATACAAAACAGAATGTGACTTCGGAAGCTAAGGGATGATTCCATCGGCATAGGGAATGTTGGACTATCCTTAACACAATTTTTTTCCCGGAGTTATTCGGTCCGGGAAATATAAGATAGGGGAGTAGTTGGTTCGGTGGTGGGGTGAAGATTAAGGAGGAACTAGACTCGGTAAGGAAAAACATGGTCACATCATGGTCCTAGCTACTTAACTGTTTACAACCTATTTAAAAAGGCTAATACAAAACAGAATGTGACTTCGGAAGCTAAGGGATGATTCCATCGGCATAGGGAATGTTGGACTATCCTTAACACAATTTTTTTCCCGGAGTTATTCGGTCCGGGAAATATAAGATAGGGGAGTAGTTGGTTCGGTGGTGGGGTGAAGATTAAGGAGGAACTAGACTCGGTAAGGAAAAACATCATCAGAAGATATGTCAAAGCCTTTTACCCCGCTGCAGGTAAAACATTTGTTTGAGAAGACACCATCGTGAGCCGCACAAACGAGGGACTAAGACGAAAAGATGACAAAGAAGGTTCTTCTAAGAAAAGACCAGAGGAGGAAAAAACAAGTGTAATTCCACTCTTTAGCACTATGTACTATTGAATCAAGTGGCGGACGGGAACATAATGGTCAGAAAGAGCATTGTGGCAAATGGAGACAGGGCTGAAAATAATGATTGACAAAGTGTTTTAAAAGTCGTCTGCTTGGTGTTTGTTGGAAAGGGGTTAACTTGATAAGATCATTACACGATCAGCTAACAAGCGCTCATCTTTTTATTTTTTCTTTAACCCCCCTTTCCAACATATGATAAATCCGCAGCAGACGACATTCAAAACGTCTACATATAATACAGAAACATATATCAAAAACTTAAAGATCTATTATGGACTAGAGATGAAAACATTTGACAAATTGAGAACTTGCTCATGTTAATACATGTTTCACGTCACGCCAAAACCGACCTTCGGATATATTGACATAAATAGTATTTACAATAAAAAACGTACGTTTATAGTTAGTGTTTGGTCATAACTGTTCTTGTGAGGCTTGTAAGCCTAGATTCATTTAGTAAGACGGTTACATCATGATCTTATTGCGCGTATGCGAAGTTGTATTATGCCACTGAGAGGAAGGCTATTCTTATTAACCATTTTCCACATGCAACAAATCAGCAGTAGTCAATTTGCAAACTTATAGGCAAACATATGGAAACTTTATAAACGAAAGTACAATTATTGAAAAAGATTGAAACTATCGCGACAATTTCGTCTTTTGTCACAATGTTTCCAAATCGTCTTCTGTAGCTGCGTAAGAAAGCGTCTGCAAGTGAGAAAGGGAAAAAATATAGACGAAAACACAGAATTGAACTTCCTCATCTTTCCAGTCTATATGTTGGGTATAAGTTTCCATATTCAAAACCGCACCAAATGCGAGTATTGTGAAATAAACATCGCGATTCTCATTAAAAAGCGTCCAGTTGTCATTTTATTTCTTGTCTGACTTATCGGCCAGAAAACAGATCCGTCAATCAAAGATTCGCCGATATTAATAGGAGAGGACATATGACACCGGGTGGTAGAATTGATTTGTGAATTTATGATACATGAATGCTTCATGTATATAAATCAATCGTTGCTGATATAGGGACATTGTGAAAAGAGGAGAACTGGTCCAAATAGGCGGTTTCTCTTCTTGTCACATTGTTATTGTTGTAACTGTCTATTTTCAGGCAGTTAAAGGCAAACTTATGAAAACATTACTTATATTTCGCCGCCAGGAACTTTGTAAATATGTATGTATGTTTATTTTCTCTGTTGTGTTACTGTCAGTCAGCAGTATATATAACATGTATCTTCATGGGCTGGAAGCCTAAAGGAATTTGAATTAATAAACTTATCAAACTTATCAAACTTCATAAAGCCGACAGCATATGTGATTAACCATAACATAATAATACCAAACAACTCAGATTGTCGACATGTTTTTAACACCTATTAATTGAAAGTAATAATTGACGTTCACTTGTTTTGATCGCATTACAGATGGGCTAATGTTACATGTCGCGTCTGGCTTACTGAATAGGATATCCCCATTGATTTAAAAACATTTTACTCCAATAGTGTGATGTTGTGTATTAACCACCGTTTGATAAATGATGAAATTCCGCGGGACCACAGGGTTATTGTAGGGGAAACCCCGCATACATATGAGCGGGAACGCCGTGGGGCTGTCTTAATCACAGCTGTCAATCATCGTGACGTCGTAAATCGTTATCGGATTTCCCTCTGCGGACTTAATAGTTGAATGATCAAACCCCGCGGGAAAACCCCCTTGAGCTGTACTGTACCTCAGAAGGTGTTTACATTATAGTGTAGTGTGCAAGTGAAAGGTACCTCATAATGTATGTGTGATTCCTTTTTAGCTCTACTGGCCAAAGGCCAGAAGGGCTTATGTCGTGGCGATTTGTCCGTCGTCCGTGCGTGCGTCTGTGCATCCGTAAACAATTTCTTGTTAACACGATACAAACTTATACAGTAGTTAGATATCCATGAGAGCTCGGTTCCTTTCGAAAACCAGCCAGATCCGCCCATGCATGACTCGATTATGGCCCTTGAAATGGTCAGAATTGCTATAAAAGAGCTTGTTAACAAGATACAGTCTTCACTTTTGATTGTATCTCAACAAAACTTATACAGTAGTTAAATATCCATGAGAGCTCGGTTCCTTTCGAAAACCAGCCAGATCCGCCCATGCAAGACTGGATTATGGCCCTTGAAATGGTCAAAATTGCTATAATTGAGCATGTGAACACAATAGAGGCTCCATTTACTATCTGATCTTCACCAAACTTAGATAGTAGTTAAATATTGATGAGAGCTTGGTTCCTTTTGAAAACCAGCTAGATCCGCCCATGCAAGACTGGATTATGGCCCATGAAATTGTAAAAATTGCTATATCACAGCTTGTGAACACAAAAGAGCCTCCATTTACTATCCGATCTTCACCATACATACATGCTCTGGATTGAAAATGACCAAAGAACCATACCAGTAGAGCATAGGCCCTCATGGGCCTCTTGTTATGTGATCACATAAGCAATTTCATTGTCTTTGGTTTTCAGCAGACATTGAAATAGATGAACAGATACTTGAGGAACCCAGGCAAGATAAGGAAGCATTAGGTGTTGTTTCTGACCCATGTCAGATTAGCCTTCATGAAGGTAATGCTCAATATTGATTAGGTTTAATTTGCAAGATTATACTTCAATAAAGTTGGTTTCAAATGAGGAAAAAAGGCATTTTGTTGCATTTTTGTGCTAGTTGTGAATATGTTTTTTCTGTAATATGCTTTTTAGCTCACCAGAGCACGTAGTGCTCAAGGTGAGTTATTGTGATCGCCTTTTGTCCGTCGTTCGTCGTCAACATTTGCTTGTTACTACTCTAGAGGCAACATTTTGCATCCAATCTTTATGAAAGTTTATCAGAACATATATCTCTATCAACTCTAGGCCAAGTTCGAAATTGGGTCATGTTGGGTCAAAAACTAGGTCACTAGGCCAAATTTAAGGAAAATCTTGTTTACACTCTAGAAGCCACATTTCTGGCTTGAGCATGTTGAAACTTTGTCGGAAAATATGACTTAGTGATATCTAAGTCAAGTTCGAATATGGGTCATGTCGGGTCAAAAACTAGGTCACTAGGCCAAATTAAAGGAAAATCTTGTTTACACTCTAGAAGTCACATTTCTGGCTTGAGCATGTTGAAACTATGTCGGAAAATATGACTTAGTGATATCTAAATCAAGTTCGAATATGGGTCATGTCGGGTCAAAAACTAGGTCACTAGGCCAAATTGAAGGAAAATCTTGTTAACACTCTGGAAGCCACATTTTAAACTTGAGCATGTTGAAACTTTATCAGAAAGTTTGTCTTGATGATATCTAGGCCAAGTTCGAATATGGGTCATGTCCGGTCAAAAACTAGGTCACAATGCCAAATTTAAGCAAAATCTTGTTAACACTCTGGAAGCCACATTTTAAACTTGAGCATGTTGAAACTTTATCAGAATGTTTGTCCTGATGATATCTAGGCCAAGTTCGAATATGGGTCATGTCATGTCAAAAAGTAGGTCACTAGACCAAATTTAAGGGAAATCTTGTAACACTCTGGAATCCACATGTTTGGCTTGAGCATGACGGAGTTATGTCTTAAATAGCCCATTCTCAGGTGAGCGATTCCAGGGCATCATGGCCCTCTTGTTTAACTTAGTAAGCTGTCATCATATATAGCACATTAGTGTCACCTATTTCTATCTAATGTCAAAAACTGAGATTTAAAAATGGCTGTACCTCTTTATAAATGCTCAGTTTCCACTGTGTGTGCAGCTGTATTATACCTCAGAAGGGATGAATGTCATACTGTTGTGTGCAGTTGAAAGATACCTCAAAATGGAGGTGTGATCACTTTTTTGTACATCTATCTTTTTCATGATATTTTTCTTTACAGCTAACAGCAATGTAGCTGAACATTTGTATGAAAATCCTGGAGAATTCAAAGTGTTTTTTAGTATCTAATATCTAAAACTTGATATGTAAGAATGGCTGTACCTCTTTATAAATGCTCAGATTCCACTTTGTGTGTGCTGCTGTATTATACCTCAGAAGGTATGAATGTCATACTGTTGTGTGCAGTGTAGTTGAGAGATACCTCAAAATGGAGGTGTAATCAATTTTTTGTACATCTACCTTTTTCATGATATTTTCTTTACAGCTAACAGTAATGTAGCCGAAAATCTGTTTGAAAAACACTGCCAAGATGAGGAAGCATTAGGTGTTTTTTGCCATAGCCAGTCTAGCCTTCCAGGACAAGGTAATGCTTACATTATATTACAATTATTAGGCTGAATGTGCACTGTACTAAAATAAAGATTTACAGAGAAAAACATTGGTATTGTTGCAAATTTAATTTACATTGGAAAGCTGTGATCTTGTAGGGCATGCAGCTTAGGGCTTTGCAGTGTTAAGTCTTCAAATGCTAAAATAATCATTTGAATCAAGAAAACTGAATTTGTTACATGTGTTTTCTCATTATAATGACTTTAAATTGTGCAGCTAAGGCACACGTTACATGAAATTTTGAGCACAGAATAAATCTTGCCAGTGCGAGCCCTGCACATATCTGGCAACAACTTGTATCTTCCGGCTTAAGTTTAGTTTGAAAAGCTGTACCTGCTGAATAAATGTTCATAAGTTTCTGCTGTGTGCTGTTGTATTATACCTCAGAAGGTGTTTACATTATAGTGTAGTGTGCAAGTGAAAGGTACCTCATAATGTATTTGTGATTCCTTTTTATGTGATCACATAAGCAATTTCATTGTCTTTGGTTTTCAGCAGACATTGAAATAGATGAACAGATACTTGAGGAACCCAGGCAAGATAAGGAAGCATTAGGTGTTGTTTCTGACCCATGTCAGATTAGCCTTCATGAAGGTAATGCTCAATATTGATTAGGTTTAATTTGCAAGATTATACTTCCATAAAGTTTGTTTCAAATGAGAAAAAAAGGCATTTTGTTGCATTTTTGTGCTAGTTGTGAATATGTTTTTTCTGTAATATGCTTTTTCAACTTAGTAAGCTGTCATCATATATAGCACATTAGTGTCACCTATTTCTATCTAATGTCAAAGACTGAGATTTAAAAATGGCTGTACCTCTTTATAAATGCTCAGTTTCCACTGTGTGTACAGCTGTATTATACCTCAGAAGGGATGAATGTCATACTGCTGTGTGCAGTTGAAAGATACCTCAAAATGGAGGTGTGATCACTTTTTTGTACATCTATCTTTTTCATGATATTTTTCTTTACAGCTAACAGCAATGTAGCTGAACATTTGTATGAAAAACCTGGAGAATTCAAAGTGTTTTTTACTATCTAATATCTAAAACTTGATATGCAAAAATGGCTGTGTCTCTTTATAAATGCTCAGTTTTCACGTTGTGTGTGCAGCTGTATTATACCTCAGAAGGTATGAATGTCATACTGTTGTGTGCAGTGTAGTTGAGAGATACCTCAAAATGGAGGTGTAATCACTTTTTTGTACATCTACCTTTTTCATGATATTTTTCTTTACAGCTAACAGTAATGTAGCCGAAAATCTGTTTGAAAAACACTGCCAAGATGAGGAAGCATTAGGTGTTTTTTGCCCTAACCAGTCTAGCCTTCCAGGACAAGGTAATGCTTACATTCTATTACAATTATTAGGCTTAATGTGCACTGTACTAAAATAAAGATTTACAGAGAAAAACATTGGTATTGTTGCAAATTTAATTTACATTGGAAAGCTGTGATCTTGTAGGGCATGCAGCTTAGGGCTTTGCAGTGTAAGTCTTCAAATGCTGAAATAATCATTTGAATCAAGAAAACTGAATTTGTTCCATGTGTTTTCTCATTATAATGACTTTAAATTGTGCAGCTAAGGCACACGTTACATGACATTTTGAGCACAGAATAAATCTTGCCAGTGCGAGCCCTGCACATATCTGGCAACAACTTGTATCTTCCGGCTTAAGTTTAGTTTGAAAAGCTGTACCTGCTGAATAAATGTTCAGAAGTTTCTGCTGTGTGCTGTTGTATTATACCTCAGAAGGTGTTTACATTATAGTGTAGTGTGCAAGTGAAAGGTACCTCATAACGTATGTGTGATTCCTTTTGATGTGATCACATAAGCAATTTCATTGTCTTTGGTTTTCAGCAGACATTGAAATAGATGAACAGATACTTGAGGAACCCAGGCAAGATAAGGAAGCATTAGGTGTTGTTTCTGACCCATGTCAGATTAGCCTTCATGGAAAAGGTAATGCTCAATATTGATTAGGTTTAATTTGCAAAAGTACTTCCATAAATTGGTTTCAAATGAGAGAAAAAAGGCATTTTGTTGCATTTTTGTGCTAGTTGTGAATGTGTTTTTTCTGTAATTTGCTCAGACGAACTTTTGTGATCACCTGTTGTCCATTGTGTGGCGTCAACAATTTCTTTAAACAACATCTCGTAAACTGCTCATAGGATTTTGATCAAACTTGACCCCGGTTGCTCAGTGGTTAAAGTTTCTGCTTTGGGTGTGGAAGGTTGTGGGTTCAATTCCCGACCGGGTGTGACCATTGACCATTGTTTAATGGCAGTAATGACATCCCCCCCCCCTCTCTCCCTTGGCTAAAACTAAAATGCCTAGGGTTGTGATATATTTCATGGAGCATCATCTAAAGGACCTATACCAAAATTGTTCAAATCATGCTCCTGGGATCAATATTGGTCCCAACCCGTTGGTCACATGATTTACATATGTTTGCTCATTATAACGACTTATAATTGAGAAGCTAATGCGCATATTACCTGAAATTTGGCGAAAGAATAAATTTTGCCAATGCGAGCCCAGTCTTTGGAGTACATATCTGGAAACAACTTGTATCTACTGGCTCAAGTTAAAGTTTGAATAAAGGCTTGTTTCTACTGTGTGCTGTTGTTTTATACCTCAGAAGGTGTTCAGAAGGTATAGTGTACTGTGTAAGTGAAAATTACCCCCTATACTCACTCAATCGCCTTCACACCGTAGGTAGCGATTCTGACTAGTGCTCTGGCGGTCACGGGTACCCCATGGGTTCAACTAGGGCGCCCCCTAAAGTTGTGGATCCAGTATTACCCTTGGTATCATATGCCAGAAAATCTTAAAACCATCTACAATCTCCAAATTTGATAAACATCACCTAATGGACCTTTACCAAGATTGTTGAAATTATGCCCCTGGGGGTTCATAGGGGCCCCAATGTTCTTAAATCTTAATGTACATAGGCTTATAGAGAGTAAATCTTTAAAACAACTGTGAGGCCTACAGTTACCAAATGTGGTTTGTAACATCATATAATAAATCTTTACCAATATTGTTTAAAATTATGCCACTTGGCTTTATAGGGGCTCCAACTCTGTGGGTACTTCTTTTCTATAGGCTTATATGATGCTTAATGTGGGAAAAAGGCCCTTTAGCGACAATCTGTTATTAAGCGTTTGGCGTAAGAAGGCGAATGACCCGCATAAGACAACATCTACGTTTGCTTTTAAGTTCGTCTGAGCACAACATACTCAAGGTGAACTCTTGTGAGCGCCTACCGTCCGTCGGTGTCGGTGTTGTCTGTTCACAATTTCTTTAAACGACATCTCCTCCTAAACTACTTGATGGAATCCCACCAAACTTGGTAGGAATGTTATTTGGGTGAAGGTCTTTCAAAGAACTATGGTAGCCATGGCAACAAAAGAGGAGAATTTGGTGTGTAGCTTCATCTAGAGGACCTCTACCAAGATTGTTCAAATTATAGCCCTGGGGTCAAAAACGGCCCCATCCCGGGGGTCACTAGTTTTACATAGACTTATATAGTAAAAACCTTCTTGTTGGAAACCATAAGGCTGAGTGCTACCAAATTTAGTATGTAGCTTCATCTAGTGGACCTCAACAAAGATTGTTCAAATTATAGCCCTGGGGTCAAAAATGGCCCCACCTTGGGGGTCACTAGATATACATAGACTTATATATTAAAAATCTTCTTGTTGGAAAAAATAAGGCAGAGGACTACCAAAGTTGGTATGTAGCTTTATCTGGGGGACGTCTACAAAGATTGTTCAAATTTTAGTCCCGGGGTCAAAAACGCCCAGGTGAACGATATAGGACCATCATGGTCCTCTTGTTAAGTCATTACGTTTTACATATATATAATCATACACATTTGCGCTGTCAATTTAAGAAGATGAATGACGTGACGTCGCTTACGGGCTCAACACGTGAAAAACGTGTTGAGCGTCAAATATGTTTGAAGGAATTCATCTTACCAAAGTTGCTAGGACAATCATGGTCCTCTTGTCAAAATAAGTGAGCTGTCGTGTTGTATGCCTCATTTTTGTCAGCAACTTTTATTAAATGCCTGAAGTTTTTAATATAAATAATAATTATATGCTGCTGAATTGTACCTCAGAAGGTGTCTCATACTGTAGTGTGCAATTGAAAGGTACCTCAAAATGTAGGCGTGATCACTTTTGTAGCCGTGCCAGGTAGCTCAGTCAGTAGAATATCTAACTCCTATCTAAATGTCACAGGTTTGATACTCAGTCTGTCTGAAATTATTTCTGGTGAATCTTGGCCTCTGACCTGGTGCATATAAGAAAGCAGTTAGAAAGAAGATTGTGCTAGTACAAGTTTGTGTGAGAAAGCTAGGAAGGTGCACCCACTGTCGTTGTATGACCAAATATGTTGAAAGTAGTGTAAAGCCTGGATTAAACAAACACAATTTTGTTGTACATCTACATTAAGTTTGTATTTTCTCTACAGCAGACAGTAATTTTGAGGAACCAATCCAAGATGAACAACTTGGTGTTGTTTTAACCCCTACTCAGACTAGCCTACAAAGAATAGGTATTATGTTTTTTTGTGTGTAATAACTATTAGGTTGAATTTTCAAAATACTATGGTTAAAAGTTTTGTTTCAACTTCGATAAATGGTTATGTATTGGTGCAGAGTTCCTTTTTGGCATTTGTAGAAATGAAGTGGTAATGTCTCTTTTTTAGCTCTA